>JAQQZT010000003.1:4751070-4768811 GCA_030068275.1 Clarias platycephalus
ACAACAGTTAGTTGTTATTTTAAGACACAGAGGTCAGCCTTTCTGTAATAGTTCTTGCAAGAACAGTATCGTCAAGTCATATTTGCAAAATCCGTCAAGCACCATAATATATATATATATATATATATATATATAGATTAAGTACTTAATTAGGGGTGTGGCCCTTATTTGAGTGACAGCTGCCTTGCAGATAGATGTCAAACCGCCGGGGGGTCGGCTAAGCATCACTTCAGCTAACTGCAGTCGTTGTAGTTTCTCTAACCACAGGAAGTGTAAGCGATGACGACGTGTAGAGTATGGATGAAAGAATTAAAACAAGAACAAGTTTGCACATGAATTAACGTTAATCGCCGTAGCATTTTAGCTAAGCTAAAGCTAAGCTGGATAGCTTAGGTTTATTGAGGTGTACTATACTGTAAGCATGTTCAATACAACAGCCAGGCTTCGTACATTCCATCCTTTGACCATTTATGGATTAAGCAGTGATTTAGGAGGAGTCAGCACCTGCCAAGATGGCGACGCCCAGTGATCAAACGAGTTGAGCTTCGGATCCACTCTTCAGAAAACCTATGAGTGATGTCACGGTGGGTTTGTCCATTTCTCTGAGCATATAGTCTATGCATAAAACTCAATTATAACAGTGATATACAGCACACTGTTTGTAACGACGCAAATCTGATAAGCTGTTAATTACGAATTACTGTAACAGGAAATTTAGAGCAGATCAAGATCCACATGGTCCACAGTATGTTTACTCTCGTGACTGAAAGATACTGTTCTTATTATTCTATTATCTACAACAGCAATAAAAGCATAAAGCAAGATTTTTTTTTATATATATATAATATGAACCTTGGTGTCTACATCTCTGTGTCACTTTGTTCAGCCATGGGAAAGCTTTCTGATCACGTCTCCCCAGTTCAACAAATACGTGCCATAGCAGGAAGACATAGTGCATCGCTCAGGTCTGGTCGTCCCAGTGGAGCTCAACCAAATGGAAAAACACAGCCGTGTCCGGCGTGACCTGTGTCCGAACACCGCTGCTCGATTTCCCTGTCCTGCAGTAAACCTCTGTCTGTTCTCCTTGATCTGTTTCGGGATAAAAAAAAATCACACCAAGTGGCTGTGAGGCATGTTAGCTGGTAGGAGAGTGATTATACTGTAGCAGTGTAGTTTTAATAAGAATAATTTAAAAAGCCTTGCTGATTTTAAATAAGCCGACTTAATGATGTGAGAGATGTGCTTCAAGCTGCGTAATATTAGGAGCAAAAGCAGAAATGTTTTTTTTTAAATCTGAAAACAAAGCAATTTGCATTATGATTTGCAGCTACATAAACGTTTTATCGCTCGGGTCGTTAAGAACCAGAAGCGGCTATCAAACGTTATCATCGCGCACCGTCATATTTTTACAAAGAACAAAATTGTCTCTTTATATGCTAATTAAAAATAACATTCCAGCATGAATCAGTCGGTTATCAATCTTTTCACATGTATCGTGCAGAAATATCTATCTATCTATAATTATTTTTTTTCCCTCTTAGATCCATTTTGAGCATGTTGTTTACATCCATAAACTATTATATGAGTGTATAGATTTACATGGCTCTGCCCCCAAGGATCCGTCTACGACTTGAATTAATCTCCGTAAATTAGATGTGACTGGCCCTATCACGTTGCAATCAAGCGTAGAACAGTTTTAAATAGCTAATAGTGTTTATTGTATTGATGATAGAGCCGTAGAGCTGCAAACATCCATAAGACGTGAAAGAGGATTGTTTGTGCCTTTTAAAATAACTTTTTTTTAATTTATTTTATTTTATTTTAACATTAAAAGGGATATGTTGAACTTTTCAAAATCAATTTTTATCAAGCTCAAATGTAACAATTGTACCTTTTATTTAAAGATGTTTCATGACCCCTATTCTACAGAATGTCCACTAGGGACAGAAATCATCAAGGGCCGCCCGATACAACATTGTCATGATACCGTGATACTGTAGGTGCTGATTCGATTTGTATTGCGATTCTGTAAATATTAAAATTTTATAAAGATCCAGATTCTATTTTTTTCAGATTTTGTTACAATTCTAAAAAAAAAAAAAAAAACTACTACTGTGCTGCCATCCAATGTGTATAACAATTTAAAACACACCACCTTTGTGTTTTATCTTTTACCTTAATGACTGAATTATTTCCTCCATCTCTAATGTCCACCCTGTTAGAAATTCACTCATTTTCCACTGGTGGTTTCCCTCCAAAAGATTATGTGAGCATCAGGAGATGTTAAAAAATCCAATTAATCACAAAAAAATGAATAATAAATCCAACTCAAAAAACAAAATCAGTATGGATGATCATAAGGACATGGTACAATGTCTAGTATCTGATTAATAAAATCAGTGTCTAATGAATAAAATAGTTAACTGGGGTAAACGGCATAATGTTTAACGTTTATAAAGTGTTAAATATTTTTGTAAGATTTTAGAAATTATAGGATTTTACTTAAGAAATACCATGATCTGTACTGTGGATGCAAAAGGCACCAAATTGTAGGAGTGAGTGGTTAGTGGTTTTCCTACATGTAAAAAAAAAATGGTTTGATGATGTCATTTCAGAAACAAAATCGAAGATGGCATGTTAACTCGATTCCCGTCTCTGTGTCTCTCCTCGTGCTTGGTGGGTTTCATCTGGGTACTCCGGTTTCCTCCCACAGTCCAAAGACATGTGTGTGTGTGTGTGTGTGTGTGTGTGCCCTGCCATGGATTGGCACCTTGTCCATTGTATACTCCGCCTCGTGCCCCCCTGTGACTACAGGATAAAGCGGTATAGTGAGTGAGTGGGTATCAAACCACTTCACTTTACTGAAGATCATTTTAATAACCACTGTTTTTTCCGCATTAGTACCACCATGTTCGCCAGATTTCCGAATGTACTGGACCAGGTTAATAAAAATGCGACTAAAGCGCAAGTGTTTAGAAATTAAATGTAGTGTACTGTATGGTGCTGAGTCATGATCTTGATTTAATATTTTCTTTTTTAAGTCTCACGACCGCATATTCAGAGTTCCAATCACTGGTTGATCCTGATGCGCTCATTCTAACGTGCAGTTGTTTCTATAGTAACAACATGGCTTAAAATGTACATCGTTTAAAAAGAAATTATATGTGGTAAAGTAACTCGTCCTATTATCTGGAGATTGCTGGTTCGATTCCCGGGTGATGCTGTAGCTTCTCGCAGCGAAGGGCCTTGAGAGAGCTAAGTGCCCGAATTTTGTTTTATTTTTACAATTTTAAAATAAAATCAAATAACATTGTTTCATGGACTGATGCACCTAAAATTCGACTTTGTTTATAGTTTATCTTATCTTACCTGATGTTTCTTAGGAGATATGATGAATCCGAACTTTTTATATTTCTTTATATTTCACTTTTTAATTGGCTGCACTAATTCTTTTTGATAACCTATAAAACTGGATTAAATTGAAATGTTATGTCAATCAAATACAAGGGCGTTCTTGTCAAACTGGGACTTTTGATTGTTCAGAATAACAGAAATAAAAATGCGTAATAATTAATAATTAGTATTTTTCAATAATTCAGTTTATTCAGTTTCATCACACCAATCATTCAAAATCATTCAAAATGAAAAAATAAATTGTGTGTAAGTCAAATCTGAATTTTTGACTGTGCAGAATAACAGAACCAAGTTATTAGAGTCGAAAATCCATTCTAAAACAATGGCCTCCCAGGAACTCCTTTAATCGCCCAAACATGTGGAAATAATTTTAAACGAGGTCAGGACTGTACGGATGTCCTTCCTGTGATGTGCAAGTTATGTGGTGGCAGAATGATGTTGTTCATTGTCCTGCAAAAATAGAATCAAACCTGGCTGGTTTTTTTTTTTAATAAAGTGTTAAAGGAGTTCCTGGGAGGCCAGCGTTTTAATAGTGATGATGATGTGAAACGAGCTGTCAACATAAAATGTCACAATAAATCAATAAAATGATGCCCGCCTGTTCTGAAATACACAGTTGTAATAACTGAGAAAACTTATAAGATACTTCTTGATGTTTTTTTTGTTTTGTTTCAGCTTTACTCCATTACATCACCCTGAAACTGATTATTTTCCTATAACAGCATGACCTGTTGTGTTTTATTCCTTACATAAAACAAATAATGTACTTTTATTCCCATTTCTAGCCTCATCATCAGTTTCCTTTTGAAGTCCTGGCACACCGATATCCACTTCAGGTCTTTTTGACAGATCAGCATTGTTGATATTAAGATTCTGGAGAGGCTCATGGAGAGCCGGCTCAAAAAACGAACAGCTCGTTGCACATATTTGACCCTGTGAACCTTCTGGGAAGGAGAACGATTGCCTTTGTTCGCGACTCGGCTCTACAAGGCCGATACTTGTCATTCTGTCTTATCGGAGCCAATTAGCAACAGACTTGTGGTTAATCTACGTCTGCCCCGGCCACCACAGTGACATCTGTAATGAAGACATGGTGCAGAAATGTAGCTGGAAGATGGAGGCGTCGGATTCGTTGCGGTCGGAGAATGAATGATTTAATGCAGTTAGGGTGAATATGAACCTGTCCGGTTTTATTGTTGGCCGTGGAGTCGTTGTCAGCATGCTGTGATCTGACACTGGCACTTGCGAGGCATTTATAACTCCTTGTTGCTGCTGTGTGCATAATCTCTTCCGAAGATTATATGGTAATGAAATTGCTTTCACTGTAAACACAGCATTCTTTCAGATGAAACGGATTGCTGCACAGATTTCCACTTGGTTTATACTTTGTTATCTTATACCTAATGTATACCCAGGAGATATGATGAATCAGAACTTTTTATGTTTCTTTATATTCCATTACAGTCCATTCGACTGCTTTAGATTCTGCTGAATCTGCACGTTATAGAAGAAGTCATCAACATGGCCTATCTACAGTAGGTATCATTTTAAAACATCCATTATTATAATTATTATAATTTTTTTTGCTACAGAGTTGATCCGGATAAGGGTGTCAATGGGAATGCTGAAATGAATAAAAACATATAGAAATGTATGGTCCAGTTGTGCATGTTATACATTTACGATTCATACAGCTATACTACTGTACTGTATATCTGCATAGATCAAGATAGAAGATGCATAATAAAGACAAGTGTACAACCCTAGCAGTGAGTAAGTCGAGTGCATGGAGTGGTGACTATCCTGATTTTTTTTTCATAACATCAACATCTGTGTTTTTTTTTTCCCCCAACCGAGTTGTTAGCATGTGAAAAACTGATTCAGAACATACACAACATTTCCATCAAAAGCTGCATTCTGCTCAGACACTACTAATCTGAATGTGAAATTTCAGCGGGCAGCGCTAACCTTTTTTTTTCCGAGGTCATTCATCCTTATAACATGGAATGTGGTAGTGACTGATAGCGCTGTCCTGCTCTCCTGTCGAGCCACATAGGCAGCCCTGGCTCCTGATGGAGAGTGAAAAACTGGGGTAAGCTGTGAAAGGATGGAAATTTCCAAAAGTCGAAACAAGTTTCAATTTCGATAAACTGCGATATTGTTTATTTTTAATTTGGATCAGTAACAAGGTGTAAACCTCTGATAATACATTCAGAACAAAAATATTATCCATGCACACACTTGAACCGATCATTTCTCTCTTTTTAGAATGAATGCAAATGACACGATGTGGGTCCATCTTGGTCATCTTCTTCTAATTGAATGAATAAATTTTTTGTTGAAGTCGGAAAAAAACTATAATAATTAGCATTTATTAAACGAGACGCTAATATATAATCTATTACGCTAATCTATTACACTAATACTACTACTACTACTACTAATACTACTAATATTAATTATTATTATTATTAGTTGTGATGGAATTTCTGGTGAATTTTTTTGGTGTGACATTTTTATTATAATAATAATAACACTAATTATTATTATTATTATTATTATTATTATTATTATTATTATTATTATAAGAATAGTACTTGTTAGAATGAATGACGATCCCGTACAAGGTGAATCGGAGCCCACTGCAGTTGTTCCCGAGAACATCAAGTAAAACATCTGATCGTTAAAAATCGAAAAGTAGTTGCTTACTTGCAAAAGAGAAGTGTACAAACGATCGTTCACCAGCACCACTTGCACATTACAGTAATTCGGCTGGGAATTATTGCCACATCAGTCTTGATCTCGCTCGAAGCCATTTCCACATTTTTGGGCCATTAAAGGAGTTGCTGGAAGGCCAGCGTTTTAGACATGAAGCAGGCAGTCCGATCATGGCTCTGGCGTACTGAGAGAACTTTGTACATTGATGGTTTCCAAGCACTAGTGAAACACTGGGATAAGTGCATTAGTGGACAGTAGCAGAAGATTATTTAGAGAAATAATGGATTTTTTTTACTCTAATAACTTGGTTCTGTTATTCTGCAAAAGTTCAGATTTGACTTACACACACACACTTTTTTTTTTTTTACTTTCATTTTTAATGATTGGTGTGATGGAACTGAATAAACTGGACTATTGGAAAATACTAATTATTAATTATTACGCAATTTTATTTCATCCTTCTCATCTTCTTCTTTTTCTTCCTCTTCTTCCGTTATATTTCTGGCAGATTAAACGCCTCAAAGCAAGCGGAACAACTTTTCACATTGAAAAAAAAAAGAAATAAACGAATCACATTTCGAGTAAATGCTTTGAGCATGTAAACAAACGTCTTATTGGAATCTCTTATCATAATTATTTCAGTCGGATTGAATAAATATTATCCAATGACGCTATTGTATAGTGTATTATTGGTATGAAATGTAAAATGCTTTTTTTTTTTTTTTTACCATTTCTCTATTTCAAATGCAGAACTGGGAAGTGGATTTTATTTGATGGGGGGGTCGTGCTACAGTCACAGCTGCTGGTTACTGATAATAAACCCTTGACAAACACACTTAAACCCCCAAAGCTGTTTATTGGAACCCTGTAGTGAGGTAATGTCAATAAAGTCATTTGGGACGTAACCACCAGCTGATTTTCGTGCTTCACAATTAGTACATTATTGTGGAGAGCTGAGTGTTTATTAATAGTTTGGCTAAGAATTAACAAGACTTATTATTGTTATTTTTATTAATAATAATAATAATAATAATAATAATATAGAAAACTAATTTGCCCAGTGTGTAGCCTGCAGAGCTAATAGTTAATACATGGGGTAATCAATCACTTGATCAATAAAACCTGATTATTGATATTATATAAAACTTGATGACATGGTAGAGGTCATGATATATTGAATTAAGGTGAATATTAGTTATTAGAGCATTTCTCTGTTACATTTTATTATATGCATTCATATTTCTTTTCATATTTAATTGGCTGGTAAATTAAAAAACTTAAGTCTCCAAGTGAGTGTGAAAGTTGGCATGCCTTTAAACATAATTAAAAAAGACACAGAAATTTTATTTATAACGATGTGGCTTAATAAAAATAAATAAATAAATAAATAAATAAATAAGGGTCAAACTGTGCAGTTGTGCAAATAATGTTTTGCATTGTCGCCTCTAGTTGCATAATACACCTTCTTTTCATTATCAGATTCTTTCTTTTCAATGTTATTTTTGTTAGATAACTCGTGAAATAGAAATTGAAGAGATTTTCAATACATGTAACTTTTTGCACCTGGAAGTGAAACTTTTGCACTGAAGTGAATGTTGTGAATGTTGATAGCAATAAATCGCTTAGGTGTTAGTGTGTGTTGTTATTTTGTCATAGTTATGTTGCAGAACCGAAACTGTGAACCGTGCAAAACAGACCTTTAGACTTAAATTAGATGAGGGTCAGGGCAGAAAGATCAGTGAAGGAGAAAATTGGCAGGCAGCAGGTTTAGACGAAAAAGCTAAGCAGCTATTAAACTGTACTGAATCCAGTAATTTCATGGTAGACCCTATGTGCAATGTGTGTGTGTGTGTGTGTGTGTGTGTGTTTTTCTGCAAATTTGTTCAATCTTTATTGCTTTACACACGCCCTGTGACTGTGTCTAATACATTTCCTCCGGCTTTGTACATGTAACCCAATACTGCTGCAATGCGGAGATGTGAGATGTTCACATAAGCCGTGATGTGTTTACAGTTTCATAGTGCAACTATACATCATAATAACTTACAGGAATGAAAGCATTTTTACAAGGGATATTAACACTTTTATTAAGTACCCGAGTACTGCTAATAATAGTAAACAAAATAATGCTCTTCATGACAATACCTAACCAACCAACGAATAACCAACCAGCCAGCCAATAATCAACCAGGTTAAAAATACATTAATAACCAATCACACAACCAACAAATCAATAAACAACCCACCAACCAATAACCCAACCAAGAAACAAACCAATCCCTAATCAACCAACCAAGAAACCAACCAACCAATGAATAATCAGCCAACCAATGAACAAATCAAATAACCAATCAACCAATAAGCAAACAGTAAAATCAATATCCAACTATTTTTTTGTGATCAAATGTTTATTAAGAAACAGTGCAATCATTTTACAACCTTTAAAAATTTCATAAGCGAAAAAAATACAGTTATGTATAAGTCATAAAGGAATATGCATAAGTGAATCAAAATAAAGGAAAAATAAAAATTAGGTACAGATAAGGACCCAGCAAAACAAAACAAACAAACAAAAAACAAAAAAACAAAGCAAAGCAGCACATGCATGCTCACCAACCAACCAATATTTAAATAACCAACCCATCAAGCAAACTACAACCTATATAACCGACCAAACAATTAATGAAATCAGATAACCAATGACTAATTAATTGACCATCCAACCAACCAACCAACCAACCAACCAATTACCAATAAATAAGAGGCAACCAAAAAATAATTAATCAAATAACCAATGACTAACCTATTTACCACCCAATAACCCACCAACCAACCAACAAACCAATCAATCTACCAACAAATAATGAATCAAATAACCAAGACATAACCAATGAACAACCCAATACCAACCAACCAACCAACCAACCAACCAGTCAATAAGAGGCAACCAAACAAATAATGAATCAAATAAGCAAGAACTAACCAACTGACCTTCCAATAACCAACTTACCAACCAATAATTCAATAAAAATCAACAACTTATTTGCTTATTTGGCAAATGTTCATATACAGTGGGTATATTAGACATTTCAGAGTCAAGCCATACTTTTTTGCAAATACAGTATATTTAAATATATTTAAACACTTAAACATAGCTAATAGAAATAAAACGAACAAGCCAACAAACCAAAAACTACCAAATATTGAATTGTGCACCACAATAGCTCTGACTCTGGCTTTAACATAGAACACATACGATTAGAATTTATTTATCACCTATTAGTAATTATTATAGGGTTATAGAAGTTGCATCTGAGTTATATACTACTGTACACTGTTGTATATAATGACGTGGTAGTTGTGTAGGTTGAATGTACAGTGTTGGCTGTATCCGTTGTGTGTTTGGCCCGGCATTAACGATTTTATTTTTTAACCCAACCACTTGAAAACACATTATGTCACACTAACGACTTCAGACTCATAAAAAAGAAATTCCAAGGAGAACTTAAAAGTGGTACAACTATAACCGTTTTAACATTAGGCTAATAGGACTGGCTAATTGGTGCTTGGGAATAAAGCATGCAAATGTAAGCAGCATTGGCTAATAAAATCGGTTTTTCGCAGCTATACTTCTTACTTACTTCTTAAAAGGCTGACATACAGTATTTGTACCCAAACAAGAATCATTCCTTGCGTCAGATTGCTGTTAAAAGTGTTGAAAGATATTAACATCGCCTACAGGTGGTTCATATTCACAGCTTACGATGGCTTGGGGGGGGAAAGATTTAGCTCCTCCTGTGTTAAACAGGATGTTTTGTACTTCACAGGAGCCATTTCAAATTCATGTTGCCCCAGTTTTTGTGCCTTCTGGCAAAGCACCTCTTCTGAGGACGGGAACACAAGAACACAACCAAACCGACTGCTGAGATACAGCATAGATGCAGTGCACACGGGGGCACGTTTATCTTCTTGTACATACATTTGTAGTACTGCGAAAATGTAATGACTGCTTATTGATATGGGAAAAGAATTTAAATGGATAGAATTTTGTATTTCTTCCAAATCTGCTCTTGGGAAGAAACAAAGAATCCATCTATCCGAATGCCAGAAGTGCTCATAGACTCAACATGATCCAGATATGTTTCTAAACATGTATCAGGGACATGACACGAATCTGAAATATTTACCTTATATCTGGCCGTAATCTGTGTTTGAATAAAGCTATGCATCTAGCATTGCTTTGAAGACGACATTGAGCTTTTACTGAATTGCAGATGGTTTATCAAGGTTTTTACGTTTGCAATAAAGAAAAGAAACCTAGAAATCACTTTGCTTAGAACATAAACCGAGGCCAAGACCATTTTCAAGATGAATGCACTGCTGGTACGAGTTAAAAGGGATGTTGAAAGTACGACGGGTGTTCAAGTCAAAGCGGGACTTTTGATTGGGCAGAATAACAGAACACGGTTATGAGAGTAAAAGCTCCCTTTATTTCTCTATATAATCTCCGGCTACACTAATGCACTGATCTCAGCGTTTCACTAGTGCTTCGATACAATCAAGGTAGAAAGATTTCTCAGTATCCCGGAGCCATGATCGGACTGCAAGCTTCATGTCTGAAATGCTGACCTCGCAGGAACTCCTTCAATATTTAGGCTATACACAGCTAAGTCGGCTAACTGTATGGTTTGTGCACAGGTTAGAAGTTGGCCAGCTTAATATGAAAAGCAAAATCGTCAATTACTGTAAAACAACGTATAATTTGTACATGTTCTTAATCATCATGAGCCCCAGTTCTTCTTACGTCACTGATCACGATCACCTGTGTATGGTTTTACACATATTAGCGCCATAATTTAAAGGTCCCATATTTTACTATTTCCTTAAGAAGGAAAGGTGTGTTTGTTAAAGCTCCTGCTTAAATAGCCCTTAGATACCTCAAACTCCCTCTGTTACACTCTTCCTTTAAATGTGCCTTCTTATATGACATCACAAATGTGGGAAAATTGAATTGGCTTGTTTAAACACTAGACGATACAAAAATGGGAAAAAATATATATTTTCTTACATTTTTGTTTGTACATGCACACTGGAGATTACGAAGAATGTCTAAAGATGACTAAAAAGAAAGATTTTAGAGTAATAGGTCATCTTTTAGTCTTTAGTCAGCTTTAGGTCTAGCTTTAGCTTTATAGTTTTCTTAAGGGTATATATTAAACAATTTAACATTAACAAACTACAACATTTACATAAAATTACATTCCCAAAAAACTAAAACGAACAAGATTCATCATTTCATTTGATTCAGTCCAATCAATTATTTCCATTTTTAACTTTGTTTTATTAACTATAATAAACAATCCCAGTCAAGGAAAACACCATGAGCAGGACTTTTGTAGTCAATGTGCAAAATTGTGACAATTATGGCAAATACTGTAGCTGGAAATAGACTGGGGTAAAATACTGTACACTGAATTTGTATGAGGTTTATGGAAAGGCTATCCACTCTAACATCACTCATCACTAACTTTAACTATTAAATGTTGCTAAGTTGTTGAAAAGTGTCCTTTTGGTCTTTTTTAATCTTTGTCGACACTTCTTATAGTGAGTAAATTCACACCTTTTCCCTTTTCAAAGTACAAAGTTACAACCCGACATAATCTCCATCACCAGCCAGGCAATTGTACCAATGTTGAACCTACTTCAATGTTGAGTCCTCTTCGCTGCAGTTGATGATCTCACACTGTGTGGTTTTTCTTCAATGCTGGTTAAACCCTTCTTTAAACTTATTCACCAATGATGTTTTCTCCATAAACATTCTACAGACCATCAACTGCGGCAAGGGGAATTTTCAATCCCTCTTGAGATTTGAGAGTTGGGTAACTGTAAAAAAGCAAAGTCGCTTTTGCCTTACATTTGATACAGGATTCAGAATTTAAAAAAATGTTATGTGGTTTAAAATTGTTGAATTCCCTAATATATACCACTAGAAATCACTTGCATCCTCTGCAAATACTCAAATTTTGTGAGAGTATCGCTTCTTTTATTTTTATAAAGTTATACAGCATTTCAATGTTTAGTAGATACTTTTTTGTAGTTTTAATACTTTGAAACATTTAATAAATGTAGCTGTTTGAGACAATAAACATTATAGCTATCGAATCGAATAGAAAATTGCAATGCCCAAAAATCTAATCCGGTGGGATTGACAGTCTATCTGTGATTCATAGCGCTACTAGACACACTGCAAGGGGGAATAGAGTACACATTTCATTTAAATGCTTTTGGAGACGAGAGAGAACTCGATGTACAAAACCACTGTATGTGATAAGCTAACGTTCTGTACCTTGTCACACCTCCCAGGGGATTGTTGTGATCTTGCTATACATTATTTAATATTGCTCTCTGCATTATTTCTTTTTTGGCAGTCAGACCCGCTGTATGTGTCAAAGCTGTTCATGAACCTGTGATACTTTCTGGCCTGCGACATGGCAGGTTGTATTTGGTGTCTCGCCAGGTGAACAGACTGCTGCCCGGATGGAGTGTGTCTCTGAGGAACGTGTCTTTCTGCCTATGTATAGCTGAGACTGCACTGCTCTACTGATGGGAGTCATGTTCCAATAATCCGGCGAGCTGGCGTGACCCTTCTCAGGGTGGTGTATGGCGCTTTTTGGGGGGGTTAAAGATAGAATTAGCAGACAACATAAAGATGCCATCAGTCAGAAACAGGCTTGCAAATTTCCAGTAAAACAACCCCTGTAAAAATGTTCTATAAAATTTGTATAGAATTTCAGTAGGGCAGGTGTACAGGTTCTGTAGAATTTTTACTCGGTTCTATAAAACTCTGTAGACTTTCAATAGGACTTTATAGTCAAAGTTGGGTAGTAACAAGTTACATTTACTCCGTTACATTTACTTGGAGTATATATTCGCGGTTAGTTTAGCTGTTTTATTTAATGTTGCAATGTTAAATTATATAATTAGCAAATAAGAGGCTAAAAAATATACGTTACTTGCATTTGTTCTGCTGGACACATAGTTTATAGTAAAGTGAGACCTCCAGTACATACTGTATCTTACACTGGAAATAGTTTGCACTGTTCACACATACGTATGTTACAGTACCTACAGTAGGTATTTGTTTCAAAAGCTTTATGTTGTGAAAAAAGTGAGAACATTAAAGACAAAAAGTACTTCTATGAGTAGTTTTACTGCACCATACTTTTTACTTTTACTTGAGTAGATTTGTGAAGAAGAAACGCTACTCTTATTCCGCTACATGCAGCTACACTCGACTCGTTACTTTTCTAACCGTTTGTTCTACACATTAGATGTCCTTTATTTTTGTCGGAGTAATGCAGCCAGTCGATCTACCACATGACTCCGTTTAACCAATCAGACGCAAGAACAATGACCACATGTAGACAAATGACCAAACAGAAACTTGCTGCATAGCGGAAAAAAACCCCCTGAAAACAGCGAAGGAAATGTCGCGGTTAGTTTAGCTGTTTTATTTAATGTTGCAATGTTAAATTATATAATTAGCAAATAAGAGGCTAAAAATTATACGTTACTTGCATTTGTTCTGCTGGACATATAGTTTATAGTAAAGTGAGACCTCTAGTACATACTGTATCTTACAGTGGAAATAATTTACACTGTTCACACATACGTATGTTACAGTACCTACAGTAGGTATTTGCTTCAAAAGCTTTATGTTGTGAAAAAAGTGAGATTAGGAAATTTGTGTTTCTTGTTCCTTAATTTGCTATTTTGTAAAGATATTTGTAAAGGTACATTATTTCATCATTTTGTCGGGCTGCTTACATAATTTATAAAAGAAAAAACAATAAATCGGACATTACAGTAAAACAGTTACTCAGTACTTGAGTAGTCTTTTCACAGAATATTACTTTACTTTTACTTTGGTAATATGCTGGATGACTAATTTTTTACTTCTACTTCATATTATTTTGAAGTACAGCTACCCTTACTTGAGTACACCTCTGTCTATAGTACTTCTATGAGGTTGATGTTCAACAGATTTCCGACTTTGTTCTAAAGAACTCAAGGAGATTTCTGAGAAGATGTAAATGTTCTATAGAACTTTTACTTTGTTTATATAATCTCATCAGTTGCTTAGAATTCTCTTAGAATTTCTGCACTACTATGAAATATTCACAAGTTACACAAGAGCTCTTCTTGTCTGTGCCAGTAATTGAAACAATATTGCTTAGTCTTTGATGGATTCCAGATTCTCTTTAATTGTGCGTTTGTCTCTCACGAGACCTGCGTATGGATGTGTTTGAGATCAATAGACGAGAAGCTTGTGGACATTCCTTTGTTCAGAAGAACGCTTCCACGCTTATTCTATTACTTTAAAAGGATGTTATTTACACGTACAGCTGTGGCCAGAAGTTTTGAGAATGACACAAATATTCTTTTTCACAAAGTCTGCTGCTTCAGTGTTTTTAGATCTTTTTGTCAGATGTTAGTCTGGTATGCTGAAGTATAACTACAAGCATTTCATAAGTGTCACAGGTTTTTATTGACAATGATGCAAAGAGTTAATACTTGCAGCGTTGACCCTTCTTTCTCAAGATCCTGATCTTACATAATCAATGCTTGGAGTTTGTCAGAATTTGTCAACCTGCCTCTTGAGGATGAACCACAAGTTCTCCAGATCTGGGGAGGTTCCTGGCCATGGACGCAAAATTTCTATGTTTTGTTCCCTGAGCCACTTAGTTGTCACTTTTGCCTCATGGCGAGCTGCTCCATCATGCTGGAAAAGGCGTCGTTCGTCACCAATCTGTTCTTGGATGGTTGGGAGAAGTCGCGCCCGGAGGATGTTTTTGTTGTCGTCATCATCATCGTCTATACTGTACAACTTTATCCTGCATACAGGGTCGCAGGGCCTGGAGACTATCCCAAACAGAAACCAAGGAGACTTGGGGCACAAAGTGGGGTACACCTCCACTTCGGACAGGGTGCCAATCCATCGCAGGGCACACACACATACTGTACCTGTACACACGCTCATTCACACACTATGGGCAATTTGGGAATGACAATATGCTTAATCTACATGTCTTTGGACTGTGGGAGGAAACCGTAGCACCCGGAGGAAACCCACCAAGCATGGGGACATGCACACAGTTGAGAATCGAACCCGGATTCTGGAGGTGCAAGGCGACAGTGCTAACCCCTAAGCCACTGTCCCAATCCGGGATGGGAATTGGGACACCAGTGAGTTAGTGGTTGGCATTCAGCACTTTCACTGGGTTTGATTCCTGTTCAAGTAAACACACCCGACCTCACTAGGAGCTGCACAAGCACAGTAAATGTGGAGGGTTGAATCTGGAAGGTCCTCTGGCATAGGACTTTTACCTTGACTTTACTGTAGCACACAAAAACAACAGCTCTATAGAACCCTATTTACAGAACCGTATTACTATTGATTCTCTTCCCTCAAAAAAATGAATGTGTTAATAGTGTATTAAAATTTTTATAGGATTTCTATTTGTTGACCGTTACCTTCTATTAAAATGTATTTTATATTAAATATTTTTGTTCAAGGCTGTGCAGAAGTTCAGTAAATTCTTTCTTCAGTCTACAGGCTTTGTAGATGATGTCTTCACGCTGTCATCTACTGAACTTTAAGCAGCCGACATATAAAAACTGGGACGTTTGCCATCTCAGAAATGATCTGTTGCAGCGTTTCATCAATAAACTTCAGTGTGGTTTTATTCACTGCCAGTAATCTCCAGCTATTATTCTTAGAGAACATAGGATTTGGGCAATTAATTAGCGCGCAGCGATCAGATAAATGTGATCAGGGTCTTGTTTATGGCTTAATTGCATGTTTTTATTTTTATTTTAATGAAATAAAAATAAAAAAAAATCATTTTTTTGTGCAGTAAATAATTTGAACTCAGTAGAATAACTTCAATGTCCTACTGAAGATATACTGTATATACAGTATATATTAAATCTTGACTCTAGATTAAAGAAATATATGTTTGACACATGGAAACGTTTGCATTGTTGGTTATAGTCCTACTCGCAAAGCCTGATTTGTTATCTCTAATAAAATATGACGCCCAGTTTTATATCACCTTGTATTTGTTTTATTTTATTTATTCATCGTGTTCAGTTTCATTGGAGATTCGAGGCAGTCTCCCTCTTTGTATGAAAATTGGCAGCTGGGATTTTTTAGGATACGGCAGATTCTCACCCTCTACCTTGATTCGGGTGTGTGAGGTGTATCGTATTGCATTTTCTTACCTTCTGCATTAGCATTAGAGTGTCTTTGAAGCTCAAACTGTATTTTAGCTCAAACAGGCATTGATATCGGAAAACAGGTCACGGCTGGATGTTGTCAGCATAGCCGGCATTCACTCGGCTCAACTGTTCCACACACACACGCACACGCACACGCACACACAAGTTGATCCAAACAGTTCCAAACAGTATCTATATATACTTCTAAAGCCTCTGTATGTTGGTGAGTCATCAGGCTTTTGTGCCGTTTTCCAGCAGCGTGTAATGGCCGTTTCTGCAGAAAATAAAGCACTCCTACATACTGAGAGTGGTAATACATGATAATGTTTCTGGCAGTCTGTAAAAATCCAAGACAGCGCTGTTGCTTACCTTTCCTGCAGTGTATAATTACACATTTTTTGCTCTCATTTCATCCCCTCTGCCAACGCCCACAACAGAAAGGATCAAACCCGACGGCTCGCTCCTTTGTTGCCGTCATTCATTATGCTAAGCTGAATGATCCTGACCCTCAAATCTCTAAATGGTCAATTAATTCGTTTCACGTTCAGAAATACAAAGTAGATTTAGCCTTTGTTTAGCTATTACTAAATACTTTTCATCAGGGTCGTTCCTTTTTTTTAAAAAGATTCGGAGACTAAAACAAAAGAAATGGAGACTGAAATGTGAAATTCAGACGAAGCATGGAAATCTGGTGATATGGTGCCATGGTGTTATGAACTATGACTCCCATGATCGTCAACGTCTCACTTGATCACTAATCAGGTTGATTACTAATGACGGTCACCGGCTTGGCAATCATGCCGACTTTAACTACTCTGGACTCGCAGGGTGACTCTGTGGAGGTTTGTTCATGTGGTCTCTGTGGCGATTTGTCTGGTAATTTGTTCTTTTGCCTAACTTGATTAGTGGCTTGTCCATGGCCAGCTTCCTGTTTGCTGGTTTTAATCTTCTTAATCACCTGA
Organism: Clarias platycephalus; assembly: GCA_030068275.1. NCBI lineage: Eukaryota > Metazoa > Chordata > Actinopteri > Siluriformes > Clariidae > Clarias > Clarias platycephalus. Next base: position 4,768,446 of record JAQQZT010000003.1, read on the forward strand.
TCCTCAGCCTGCTGCATGTTTCATGCTGCGTGACTTTTGGATAGCCCTTTGGTTTGTTTGCTGTAATCAATTGTTTTCTCTCTCTCTCTTTTTTTTTTTTTTTTTTCCTTTTCTGTAATTTGCCTCACAGTTTCTAAATCCTCACTCAATAAGATAAGATAAGAGAAACTTTATTTATCCCGAGGGAAATTCTTTTGTCACAAACATGCTCAATGCAGCCAAGGGGGAAAAAAATAAATAAATATATTCAAATATAAATATATTAATATATCATTAATGCAATTATCTCATCAACCAATCACATGGCAGTTGCTTCAATGCATTTAGGGGTGTGGTCCTGGTCAAGACAATCTCCTGAACTCCAAA
>JAQQZT010000003.1:4821311-4842514 GCA_030068275.1 Clarias platycephalus
GACCAGACATATCTTAAAACAGACTGGATCAGACCACTGACATCTCATATAAAATAGATCAGATCACTGATGTCTCAAATAGAGGGGGTCAGACAACAGCTATCTCATATAGAGTGGATCAGACCACGGATATCTCATGTAGAGTAGATCAGACTCCAGATATCTCACACATATTAGATCAGACCGCTGATATCTCATATAGAGTAGATCAGACCACAGATATCCAAATTGACCAGATCAGACCACTGATATCTGGTACAAGATTGAGGGGGTCTTATTGTCACCTTTGTAGTGTGAGTTCTGTGTGAAAGGCACTATTGTGTTTGATCTCAGTCTGGTTTGGATGTTTTGACTGATGTAGTAGTACTTTGACTGTAGTAGGAACAGACTAAAAAGCTCTTGGCTGTAATCCCTGTCATGTCTCTGCGAATGTGCTGGAGCGTTTTTACCTTTTATATGAACAGTTGGTGGATATTCATAAAACTAGGACTTGAAGTATAAAACCAAGCAGAAAGAAATGACTTCAATTTTCCCGAATTTTGCTAGATTTGGAAACTTTAAGGCAGCTTTTAGCCTTAATTACCAAAAAAAAAAGATTCTTGCAAAAAAGGCTCTCCAACTCTCATATCAGCTGCTGGATGTTTGCTCGTTATATTCTCGTGTTCTCAATGGTCAGTCGCTGATCCCCTACAATCCCAGTGTTGAATCACTGATCTAAATTTTTCCTAATGAACCGAAACTTATTTCAAATGTTGCCAATGGCCAATCACTAAACCCCTTTGACCAACCCATGAACCCTATTGGTCCCAGCATTCAATCACAGAACCTCACTGTTCCCAAGGGCAAATGACTAAAAACTATTGTTCCTATCTAACCATTAATCCCAACAGTTATTGTTTCCTTTCAACTAATCTCTGTTGTTCCCAATAATCTGTGAAAAAAAAAATCTTTAGAGAAAAATATTATTGGTGACTGGCTAGGAACAATTAATTATTGGACCTTGGGAACATACTGTACAGTAATTCATTGTTCCTGAGCAATCACTAATCATGTTTTTCTCTCTTGTGATAATTTTTTCTTTTGTGTTTACTTAAATTAATTTGTCTATAATTTTATATCCAGTTAAACTATAGTAAATAAATGTATTCACTTCATATTTAATATGGGCAGTATGTTTGGACATTTAACGTTTTATGGGGATTTTCCCCCTTTTGTTTGGGAGAAAGCATGAATCAATTAATCAACCAGAAGCTGGAACAGTATGGAAATGCTCGCTGAATCGCCAACAGACGCAACAGCAAATTATGCAATACTTTCAGGATAACATTCCCCAGTGTCCTCAAAAAAAAAATCAAGGAAACGTGCCAAATCTCAAAGCATAAAGGGCAGGGCCCAAAACCACTTCATCACGTCACTGTCTTAAAAACTGGCATGCTTTTGTAGTGGATATCATCATGTAGGCTTGGCCAATGAACACCATTTGCCGCTGCATTCACAAATTCCACTTAAGGACACTAATACAATCCAGATTCATCAAAGACTTCTCCGGGGTCTGTCTCATCCAAGATGGACTCGCTGGAAACATGTTTTGTGTTCCGACGAGTCAACATTTCAAGACGTTTTTTGGAAAATAGCAGCTGTCTTGTTCTCTGGGTCAAAGAGGAAAAGGACCATCCAAGCTATTATCAGCATCAGGCCTGAAAGCAAGCATCAGTCATGGTGTGGGGGTGTGCCAGTGCCTGTGGCATGGGTAAATTGCATATCTGTGAGGGCACTATTAATGCAGAGAAATATGTTCTTCTTGGAGCAACATATGCTGCCATCTAAACACTTTTTCAGAGACATCCCTGTATTTTCCAGAAGGCAACACCAAACTGCATTCTACTCGAATTACTCATGTATGGCTGTTAGACAGAGTACAGGTACTATGCTGACCTGTCTGCTCCAATTGAGAATTATGAAGTGCACAATATGACAACGAAGTATGATTGTCAACATATGATTGTCCAGATGCATAATGGAAGAATGGGAGAAACTCCCATTAGCTAAACTTGACCATGGGGTGTCTTCAGTGCCAAAATGCTTAAAAAGTGTTATAAATTGAAATGGTAATGTTATACATTGGTACATAGTAAACTGTCCTAAAGGATGGTGTTACTACCAGATTTGAAACAAACAATTCAATTCACCTGGGAAAACATCAAATAATCTGTTGTCGAGGAGTTTACAATATAGTACAAGATGAGGAGACTTTACAGTCCCCCTTTACTTCCACACTGTCCCAACGTTTTCAGCACTGAGGTTGTACTTCATCACTCTGAAAGAAAGATTTTGACCTGGTCTGACAATAGTAATAAGTTTTTTTTTGTCTTGAACTGTGCACCTTTAGGGAACTATTGATGCTGTTTTCACATTGAATTCTCCTCAATAATTTCCTCTGCTCATCCATTATTCTTAAGCCTGACCTCAAAAGCTGCAAACAGGCCACAGGAGACACCATATTGTCTTTTTCGAGTATTATCTTTGAAGAACTGAATCAGAAAATCTATTTTGTTCCTAAGGTTACTAGTTTGCTTTCTCCCGGGCTTTGTTTTCAAGCTTGTATTTTTCTGGCTCAGCTAGTTGCTCTATTTTAACCAAAAAAAAAAAAAATAGTCTCAGAAGACTTGAAGCACGTTTCTAGCCTTTTCCCAGTAGGAACATTTGAACTTCAGCTTTCATCAGCATACACGCTGAGTGGAGAAACCCCCTCTTTGCAACCTGCTCCACATATTTATAGATAATGGAGAAGATACACCACCTGTTCCTTCCCCACATCCCGAGACCTCTGGGGCTTCTTGTTTCCCTCATTCTCATTCACTTGGAAATAGGACATGGACTCTATTTATTTCTCGCCACTTCCACGTCCACTGCAGTCTCTCTGCGAAGAAATGGTTCAATCTTCGCTGCATGTAGCCATGGCAACCATGAATCTCCAAAACCCAGCTATTGAGGGAGAGGTAGTTCGGTGTCTTAAGGTTGAAAACCAAGAAGGAATGCAATGTAAAGTAATTTAATGAAGTGTGTGAATGCTATTGCAGGCCCAACTGAACTTAGACTTAAGTCTGTAGTAGGGACATACATTTATCTCTGTTGGAATATAGGATATAAATTACAGTATCAATTCAATGCCCTTAAACAAATTTGTGGTATAATTTGTGGCAAAACAAGGTCTTTTGTCTTTTTCATTTCAAGAGAGAATAAAAAAAAGAGAGAAAAAATGAAGAAACATTTGTTCATACAAAAATGTAACATAACATTTAATTACTCAACTACTCATGTACTGTTATATGTTTGTTAAATAAAATTCCATTGAACACTATTTAAAATTTTCAAGGGGAGTGGTGGCTCAGGTGGCTAAGGCTCTATAGTAGGTTGTTGATTTCGATATCTTAGGATCCGGGTTCAAGCCCTGCTGTCGGTGGGTTGCCACACCGCATACTACCCAGCCACTGCATGAAGTGCTGGTCCCAAACCCGAATACAATGGGAGGATTGCGTCAGGAAGAAAAACCTGTTCCAAGTTGTGTGTGGATCAGATGGTCCTTGACGGGAGCAGCCGAAAGACTTTTAATTTCATATTGTTATCTATTCTATAGCTACTGCACAGGTCCACTGCCCACAGACTTGTTATACAATATTTACTGTGTATATACAGTATGTATATATAAATTTACCTGCACCTCATAGGCATTGGTGGCTCAGTGGTAGATATCTTGCCCGCCATTCGGAAGGCCCAGATTCAGTTCCCACCCAATGGCCAAACCCCAGCCAATATACTGTATGCAGTGCTGGTCCCAAGAGGGGAGGGTTGTGTCAGGAAGGACATCTGGTGTAAAACCTGTGCCAAGCTGTATGTGGATCGGATGGTCCGCTGTGGTGACCTCTTAATGGGAGCAGCCAAAAGTCCAACAGCGTTTAACCTACACCTTATAAACTGCACAATTCCAATATTTGCACTCCTGTATAGACACTAATATTTGGCCTTCTGGTACAGGTAGATGCTCAACTGCATTTAGTTTCTCAGTATCTGTACTGTGCAATGACAATAAAAGGATGGTGTTGCTACCAGATTTTAAATTAGTGCATATTTTTAACAAACCATCCATATTTCCATCCATCCATCCATCCATCCATCCATCCATCCATCCATCCATCCATCCATCCATCCATCCATAAACATTTACACCAAGTCACTAGTTAGTTATGAACATGTATTCGCATACACCTCCGTTAAAAATTCCCTTTCCTGCCATTAATCCTTGATAGTCTCTTATTGTCATTTTTTTTTCGAGTTCACTGAGTTTGCGTTATCTAATCTTTCTATGTAGTTATTCTCCAGTGAACGAATTGTGATGCTCCTTCACATTACATGTTTTTTTTGTCAGGCTGAACAGGGCATGTAAAATTCTGTGTGCTGTTAAGTGGAAGGCTGCCTATGTTTGCTGAGTAAGGGTGTCAAAAAAATCAGCCCTGTTTTATTAAAATTCATGTGAACTGGGCTTTTGGAAACTGTGCCAACAGTTACAGAGTTGTGGGTTAAAATGTACGTTGTAGACAGTGACAAATTAATTCTAATATATTTAAGTGGGGAGTTAAATATAATTTATGGATGATATATACTGTATGGTTTTATATCACATGACAGAATAAAAAAGGACAAGCGATATACAGTACCAAAGAGATTGGAAAAAAAAACAAAAACACATCAATTAATAAATAAAGTTGCTAAAAATGCTTTAAAAGTTTTTAAAAGGTAATAAAAGAAAACAAATACAAAACATATAACATAATAAAGAAATTAAAACTATTATACATAGTCTATAATGTTTTGTTATTATTATAATGGACCATAAATTTGTCAAAATGTTTTGAAGACTAAAATGTCAGGAAGCACAATTATCTGCAAGAGCATTCCATAGTTCCATTTAATATGTACAGAACTTTTAACTTCCATTTAATAATACTTCACATAAAGGTTAAATACATTACAGTGATTTTGTAGTAATCTCAGTGAAAGATATTTTTAAATATGTTTTTTTTTTCTTTTTCTGGAACCTCTTGCTTGTGAGTCAGAATCAGATTTTTATGGGTTTGGTTTCATGTAAACCACATGTTGCTTTAACTTTTATCCCCCTTTTTCTGACATTTTATTATATTATAGTTAAACAGATATTAATTGCAAAATAGCTATAAATAAATAAATAAAAAATACCAACTAAAATATATACTATACTATACTGCAGCATATTATATCATTTATTTTTTTTATTTTTTATAGCTGTTTCTTGTAATTTTATGTTATTTGTACAATGCTGTATTTAACTTTTGCTATAAACACATAAATAATAAAAAAGATAAAAAAAAAAATGTTTAACCTAAATCAGCATTTCCCCCCATTCTTCCTGAATATGCTAAGATAAAAAATACTAATAAATAATTAAAATGTCTTTACCAAGCATTTTTCATCTCAGCACTGCTCCACTTTCGTAGCACTGTGGAACTAAAATGACTCTATTTCAAGTCTGGCACTCAGATACTGTACACTTAAGAATGTATGTGTTGGGAAAAAAGGTACTGTTGCTTAAGTAAAGCCCCTTGAAACCAAAAGGTTGAATGATGAGCGCATGATGGTAGTTTAATTATGTTATTCACTCCTTATCTCTCCGTGCAGTGCAGACCTAATCAGCACACACTGTCACTCCATTCTTTCAATTATATTTTGAAAATTTCTTTTTTTTTTTTTGCCTGGCCAGCTGAAATTCAAGATCGTGATTAAATGCACTATAGACCTCTGGGAAATTGAAGTGAAAGGTCCAATGTGCTGCCGAGTCCTGCACCCAATTGACTGGGCTAAAAAATAAAAAAGGTAGTTAACATGATGTAATAGTGTCTTTGTTTCTTTATTTTTTTCCTCAATTGTGTCTGAACCTCAGCATGACTATTATTTATAGGCTACCACATACTATAGCAGGGTGTTTCTGATTCTGATAAGATCATTCGTAACCCCTGCAGCGTAATTGATCCACAAAGTAAAATTGTTCAACCTACATCTAGATAATGTCTAAACCATTGTGTGTAGTGCAGCAGGAGGTGTGATTCCATGTGCATATGCAGAAGTTACAGCACTGAAGTGTGTCTAGTGCATTGTATTACATACACACAAATGAAAACATGAAAACAACTACAGTACTACTACTACTACTACTACTACTACTAAAACAAAAAAAACTAACAAAAACAAAAAAAACCCCACATGAATAGTATAGATGCTAAAGCTGCTTGTTCAAAAGGTTTGTGATTTGTCCAGTCCAGCTAGCTTAACTATGATTTTTAAACTATGTAAAATGTGAAGTGCTAATATATCTGGTTAGCAGTAATGCTAACCAGATAGCTATGAAAGGACTTCCAATTGTTTTTTTTTTTTTTATTCCTAATTTTCACTGCAAAGGCTAGCTAACTAGCTAGCCTGTGTTAACTTGACATAATTACCCTCTAATCATCTAACTATCCTAAACTAAACTGCAAACACTAATTAGCTAACCTGACAGGATTTTTGTCAAATTTATAATCTCTGCTGCTGCTGCTAATCGGCTAGCTAGCCTGAGTTATCTGACAGGATCTCTGAGAGGATTTTGGTTCATATACGATATATGCTGCACTAAAACAAGGTAATCTGACAGGATTTCATACTTTAGGTCAAATATATACGATCTTTGCTAATACCACTAATCAGCTAGCTAAAACATGTGACAGGATTTCTTAGAGGTTTTTAAGTTTATAGTCATAATTTTCATGGCTAATGCTAGCCAACTATCTAGCCTGCAATCATTTGACAGGATCACACAGTATTTGATGACAATCTCTTCAGCTTAGATGACGTTTTTTTTTTTTTTTTATAAGGCTTTTGGGTCAAATGTGTGTTATTCACCGCAAACACTTAGCTAGCTAACATGGCAAACCTGTCAGGATTTTAGAAAGAATGTTCGGACAAATGTATGCTAATTATCTTGCTGACCTGAGCTAACCTGACAGAATCTCTGAGAGGATTTTGGATCAAATATACCATCTATTCTGCTAACACTAAACCAATGATTGCTTAAAGGATTAAGGCCACACACATGTGCCGTATGTTTACGTTAGCTTTAGATCCCATGACATTAAAACAGGAGTATTAAACAGAAACAAGTGTGAGGAGTTAAGCCAGTAAGAGTGAATAGCTTTACTACAATTGCAGGCCAGACTCAAGTTTAAGAATCATTATTCTTCCCATTCTGCCTGCAAATGGCCTCAGGACTAGTGTGATAACATCTTTTAAGATTGATCAGCACCACACAATGAAATGTAGAGATTGCTTAGAAGTCTCATTTTCATATTTCACCCCCTTGCAGTATCAGTATCCTGAAGCCCGTGTAATAATTTATAATTGTTATATTGTTCAACTAACAATTTTTTAGGAATTTTGAAGACTCTTACTTTGAGTCTTCTATATTGGACTATATAATGTTTTTTTTTTTTTTTTTTTTTTACATATACTGTACTGTACAAATCCACCAAATACCTTAAGTAAGGAATTTTTGCATGCTTATAATCAAATGAAAGAGTACAGCTCTTTTGGCCTGCAAGATTTTGCACACCTCACTTCATCCCCTCCTTGATCCAGCATCTCCATTCAGCTTTTATAACACAATAGGCACAAATTACTCCTTGGAAGCAAGCATGTAATTAAGCTCATTAGTCCAGAATGCGGGAGCCCTGCTTCTGAACACTAGCATTAATAAAGATGCCGTGAAGCAAGTGGCCTTCTGATAACCCCTCAATCTGTAAAGAACGCATTATAAGTGATTTTAGACCCCATAATTTATCTGAACCTTAATCTTTCCTTTAAATCAATTACATTTATTTTAATTTGTGATTTCTTTTATACTGTACAGGAAGTGTGTAAGCTGGCATGCATGGCGGCCATGCAGTAAACGGTCCACAAACTATTCTCATGGACTCATCTCCTTTATTTTCATGTGTTTGGTTCAAAGCGAGACAAAGCAATCAGTGCAGATCTTTTCAGATTCTTTGCTCTTGTTATGCCATTGCAACCGGATTTGTCACCCACGTTTAAACAAAAAAAAACTGATTTCGTCCAGCCCATCATGCACATTATCTTGCACTATCCTTACAGTACATAGTCAACTATTTGTATTACCTTTTATTCCCTTCAGCAGGTTAAAGCATTTTTTTTTTGCATAAGAAGGAAATAACTTTGGAAATAAGTTGGGACCTGCTGGATAGTGGATTTCTAGGTGGATAAAAATTTTTATCATTTAGAATTTTTTTTTGAATGTCTGTTGCATGTGCTAATATGATATACGAAATTTTATGATGTCCAATTACAAGAATCAATAAAGCTTAAGTTGAAACAATCATTAATCATTAGGGTTCATAAGCCTTACTTTAGTACCACTGTAATAACATGCATCATTGCTGAGTATTGTTTTGGGTGCTGATACAGTACATGGTGTGGGTGCTCTGCATTGTGCCGGCTATGACATGCACATTGCCATGCACACACGCACATGCACCATGGTGTAACGACCTGGATGCATTGTGCGCTTCAGAAAGGAGGGAAAGTTCTACACAGATGGAGAAAGAGACAGGAAGAATAAAGGAGGCTTGTTGTCTTACAGGACAGACCCAACGTGTAATTTTGTATTGTACATTTTAGGATTTTTTTAATACTGTAGATTAATTGTAAAATATAGATTTATTTTCCTAATTTCCACATTTGCAAACCATAGGGGATGCAAAGTTTCACACTCAGCTGCATTTGTTTCAAAGGTATTTACCTTCAGATTTAATAAACAGCTTTCATTACAAAGCACATACTGGAAAATGTAAGATGTTTTTTTTTTTCTGTACAGTGAAAATCTAATTAACTGACTAAACGAAGGGTCAAAATATGATTCTGCATCGAGTATGATAAAGCATCTTTCTTCGTTTCTACTTTGATCTGCAGTTCCACTTCACTGAAGTTGGTCTGCGGACTCGATTCTCACCTGCAAAGCAATTATTTTTAATCTTGGGGAAATGATATGTACAAGTTAACTTTTAATTAAAATTTAAAGCAGTGTTTGTTGTAATTATACGGGGATGATTCAAAGTGATTCCAAACCAGGACAGGAGCTGTGGGGTAGGTTCTAAGGGTAGATTATTGGATTAAAATGAGTTTAGAGATAATCATGGATTAGCTGATCTGAGATGCACTGCTGCAGATAAGTTGCTTAACCAATCAGAAATTAAAAAACACTGACCTAATTAATTTATTATTTTACTGAAGAAATAAAGAACATCATTATTATTTTTTTTCTTATCTTATTATTAGTAGTAAAAATAATTACAGAAACCATGAAAAAGATACAACATAACTGATTAGTATAATTGCCTTTTAATTTAATTATTAAAATGTAATTTAATTTAAAATATCTTAGCACCAAAGAACTGTGGAATGCAATTACTGCAATTGGGTTAAGGACCGGCCAACACATTATTAAAACCTAAAAGGATAGTGTTGATTGGTCAACTACAATGCTTGGTGAAGTTGCATTATAAACAAGTAGACAGTCAAAATCAGAGCTATGTTTAGTAGTTAATTAAGAGCATTTCCACACGCACACAATGGAATAAGGATTGGGACTAAACAACTGTGTGACCATAAAAGAGCCACTTGATAGTGAGACTAATTGGATGAAAAGATTTCAATTTGCTAGTAAGCATACAGAATAGACTGTCTAGTGGCGCAATGGAATAAAAAAAGTCGTGTGGTCTGATGAGTAGAGATTTATCCTATTCTAGATCATGCATATTGGCCACTGTACAAGCCTCTGGATGCCGTGTTACTGTATGATCTGGGTTTGGCTCAGTTGGTCAGGTCAAGGCTCAGAAATGTCATGTGGCAATAAAATGAAGTCGACCTGAATGTACTGAATGACCAGGTTATCGCATCAGCTGGGGTTTTCTTCCCTGATGGCACAGACTCAAAATAGTTAAAATGATCTTCTGAGAGCTTGAGGAATAATTTTCATACATGAATTGGCCACCTTATTGTGTGCTGTAATCCCAAGATAAACATAGTGAAAGAATCATTTGAGTGTGTATGGGCAGGTTACAGTATAAAGAAGTGAGGCTGGGGATTATGTCTTTCTAGCTCAGACTATAGATTTTTGCAGTTTTGACAGGTGATTACACTGAGTAAAGTATCCATTAACTTTCATGTTTATTGGAGATCATTTATTTACGCCTGCTCTGATGTGTGCGTAACACATTATTAGCAGTTACTCTGAGATTTTGTGATCACTAGTTTTACAAAATAACATTGGATTAAGTAGAAGTAAATAAATAAGGCACTTTTTTGTTAAAGCAAAGTACACATTATACACAGGGACAAATGACAGAATTGTAAAAATTAATACATAAAAAAAATTCTGTAAATTCTAAAATCTAAATAAAATTATCATTCACATTAACTCATTCACTCTTGAATAACCTTATACAGTGTTCTGCTACTGAAGCGTACAGTACATCTGTACTCCTTCAACTTTACTACTTCTCAAAGTAATTTCCCTACATTTTTTCCCTTTTGTCATGAGAATATTGAGCAAACAAACAAAGTCATGGCTTGTACAGAAGTCTATAAAAATGGCAATGCAGCATCGTACATTTTGTTCTTTTCACCAATGTCAAGGCGGCCTTTAAAATGAGAAGCTCTGCGAGACAAACAGTGACTCAGTAGCTTATGAAGTCTTGAGTTGTTTTCAAAGAGCAAATGTGTGTGTTTTTTTTTAGGCATCACTGCAGCCTGTGGTTAAAATGTGTAACTTTTCCGTGTCGGAATTTTGTGCTGACTGTAGTGCTGGACAGATGCCGAGATTTTCATGTGATTGATTCATTCAGGCACTCAGGAAAGGAAGATATTTACTGTACAGTAAGAGGTGTATACATGGGGTTACAATTGAATTGTAAAGTTAGGGCTATTTATTTATTTATTTATTTATTTAGTGGAGACTGACAAAAAAATGTACGCATTTCTAAAAACACACCTTAAATTTTCAAATGTATTAAGAAAAAAAAAATTGTTTAACTTCCTAATGTACAGTACCATGACTAAGATTTTGTGTTAGTACAGCATCTCTAATGAGTCCTTTACATCTTCGTGCAAATTGTTGACACACTATTGACGCAGCATTGTTTTTGGGTTACTCTTGGGCACCTTTAAGAAACTGCCTGGAAACTAGAAACGATTTTTAATTACAAAGTGCAAGGGGTGTACCCCATATACTGTAGATTATAGGAGTATAAATAGTAGAATAATCACCAAGACCTAATGTCCAGTTAGAGCTTGAATGTTGAAAAAGTTTGAAGAAAGGTTAGGCAGAATTTGATTATCTGTAAAGAGAGTTTGGAGATTTCACATAAATCGTAATTCACAAGGATTCTGTCAGTTCACTAACGCATTTAAATGACAAATTATACTCAAGGATGGCTGATCTTCCCATCTAACAAACAAGGTTGTTGTGACATCACTAAGTAATAACTATACAGGTTGTGGTGGCCTACTGTACGTGTGAGATCATTCAGTATGGAGAAACCCAAAACAAACTATTAAACATACAGAAAAAATTGCCAGGAATTGGATGCATAAGCATTCTGGATATTTAAGGCCAAAACTTGACTGTCTCTAACAGGTGGTTATGTCCAAACACGAATCTATATTACAACCTGATAATTTTGCATCAAGGTTTTGATGGGAAAAACGCATATTAAGAAAAAATATATATATACATGACTATGAATAATACTTATAGGTTTCTAGTTCTTCTTTCATTTTTATGAAGGGTGCCAATAATTCTGGAAGTGCTAGATGGCTCACTGAGGAGTGTATGAATTGTTGGAGAAAATGCATTCCATGCCTTCAGTGGTTAATCCACATGTTGTCTCAGCAGATGGTTCTTGTGCCTACATTGCAGATTCGCTTTTAAGTATCTGTCACAATGATAAATCATTATGTACTTTTTTTAGCGAGAAAAGTGTCTATATGGTTATTCTGTGTATATATATATATGATTAAACATGGTTTCCATTTCATTATGTCCGTGCAGCTAGGAGGAGCTTATAGGCGTTAATAAGTGCATGCATTAGGAAATGTTTCAGTGGCTGAACAAACTGATAAGATTGCCCTTTTACCTTTTTGTCAGGAAATCTCTCAGGCTGCTGTTTTGCAGACGCACTTGTGCAAATTTCACCCACAGACCAGGCCTGAAATGACAGCCTATTTGTCACTACACTCCTCAGCTGTTCTGTGGCTAGAAATGAGTATGGAGAAAAGGCTTGTGTCAGTCAAATCATATAGCTGAACTGCTGATGTAGCAAAGAATGAGCTTTATCTTCGGGAGCCGAGTGGTGGTGAGAAGAGACGGTGCTTTCCTGCAGTCTTTTGCTGGAATAATAACAGCAGCGGTTTCCCGCGACGTCGCCGCCTTCCGCTCGCGACAGAGCTGCCAATTCCGGCAAGACTACTGTCTGTTTATCATGCTAATGTCACTGCGAGCATTCACAACCTATTTTCCACTTGCCTGCCTTGCTGCATGTGGGCGAAGGAAGCTCCAGGCAACTTTGTGTCTCAGGCAAGGACTAAGGTGGTCAATTTCATGCTTGGTGAACTATGAGAATACAATCCTGCCTTATTATTTACAAGACCTGCTAATCATTATTGTTAGGGATGACCAGAAGGGCAGTTGAATATTTTTATCCAGACATAATATGATGTGATATGACATCAGAAAGACCCGAACAAAACCTGACAGCTCCTGATCTTTTCTCGGTTTTAGCGCATTGATCGCCTTCTCTTTTGTTCCCCAGTTGGTAGGTGGTGAATTCGACCTGGAAATGAACTTCATCATCCAGGACGCAGAAAGCATCGTGTGTATGGTGGAGCTTCTCGAGCACTGCCAGGTGACGTGCCAAGCCGAGATCTGGAGCATGTTCACGGCTATCCTGCGCAAGAGCATGCGCAACCTTCAAACCTGCACCGAGGTGGGCCTGATCCAGCTTGTGCTGCTGAAAATGAGTTCGGTCGATGACATGATCGCAGGTACGACTCGCAACACTTACATGTTTCTGTGTTTCTGTTCATGTTTTTAATGCATTCGGAAAATTGTATAAATGATAATAACACAAGAGATGATTATCATATCGGGAGTGTCCATGGGTGCTGTAAAGGGGTTGAGTAAGGACTGACTGGGGGCCCCTAAAAATGCTATACAGTAGCAGTTGAAAAGTGTTGGCATGGTCAGGGGTCGGGGGCCTAGTATATTAGGCTTTTTAAGGGGCCCAGAATTTCTAGCGGCGGCCAAGATGGGCATGTTATAGCTATAAAGGGATGGATGTACTGTAGCAGGGAAAGGCTGTGGTTTTCAGGTCATGCTTGCCTGGTACTAAGGGGCCCAGAATGTACCATGAAAATACTTCTCAGACTATTACACTCCACCATTCATGGATTCCACGGACTCATCCACGCACCATCTATACAGGGTCGCAGGGGGCCTAGCTGGAGCCTATCCCAGGAGACTTGGGGCACAAGGCCTGATACACCCCTGAACAGGGTGCTAATCCATCACACGGCACACACATAACAGCCAATTTTGGAACGCCAAGTAGCCTAATCTATATGTCTTTGGACTGTGAGAGGGGAACCGGAGAACCCTGAGGGAACCCAACAAGCACAGGGAGAACATGCAAACTCTATGCACGAAGAGACGGGAATCGATCCTGGACCCGGACCCCAGAGGTGCAAGGCGACAGTGCTTACCACTGAGCCACCGTGCCACCTTGGATTCATGTTTCTGACCCTATCATATCACAGCAACAATCTAGATTCCTCAGACTGGACCCTGTCCTTCACTATCGACTATCCAGTTTTGATCTAATGGCCGATCCCAATTCTTGGCTAACAATAGAGGAAACTGATGTGGTACAGCCAATCTAACTCAAGGTTCGATGTGTGGTGCACTCTGAGATGCTTTTCTATGAACCCGAAGTTGAAAAGAGCGAATATTTACATTCCCGTTGCCTCCCTGTCATCTTGAACCAGACTCACCGTTCTGCTTGGACCTCCTTAATCAACACAGCATTCCCACCACTAGAATTAGTGCTTGCTTTTTTTTTTCTTCTTCTTCTCTGGGTGTCCTTTTTGAAGTCTAGTGTGTGAAAATACCAAGATCAGCAGTATGGGAAAGGCTCAAACCAGCACATCTGGTAAAGACATCTGTGCCGTGTCCAAAGTCCGTGAGGTTACTTTTTTTATTTACTCTGATTGGCGGCTGATTGGGTTATTACATACATAAGAAAACAAAATATTCAATTATTTGTCACATGGATCTTACCGCACTGTGAAATTCAGCGGTTCTTCAGTTGATGCTGCAATAGCAAATTAATTTCATATTTATTATTTATTTTTAAATAGGAGCAATATGGATTAAAGTGACCGTCTTTTTATTAACTGTAATAAGCAGCAATGGCTGATTTCCCCGTAGTGTTTTCTCTAATCCTAGCTTCAGGCCCACGTGGCGCAACAGTGTTGTTTTGAACTTGACCGAATATGAGGTCAGAGATAACCAAAGAAAAGCTTCTCTGAACATCAGGCGAGAGATATAGGCAACGCTACAGTATAAGCAAAGCCACAGAGATGTGTTTGTCTCTGGAAGACTGTGCTACAGTAGCATTAGAGCCACGTGAGAAAACGAGAGGGAAAGAAAAGGAAAAAGAGAGAGACGTGGATTAGGGTGATATCTTTTCCACACTGAAATTCAGTAGGGATGTACGCTTAGGGACAGAAGGGGAGAGGGAGAGATTAGGCGAGAGGTCTCAGTAGTCGCAGACCGTTTCGTAATGAGATTGACTGGCAGTTTAGAGGGATGTTACATTTACCCGGCTGTTTATGAATAACAAATACTGATTGCCTCTTTTTTTCCCCCCCTCGTCTTCATCTGTAACTGATGAGAATATTTCCATGTCATGGCATTTTCCCATCTTTTTTTCTCATGCAGCAAGTCTGGGTTTGATAGGATATAATAAGGGTGTTCAAGTCAAACCGGGACTTTTGTACAGTATGTGCACAAAAATGATTTAACACTATCTTTATTTCTCTGTATAATCCCCTGATACACTAATGCACTTATCCTAGTGTTTCACTAGTGCTTGGACGCCATCAAGGTAGAAAGTTTTATCAGTACGCCGGAGCCATGATCGGACTGTCTGCTCCACGTCTAAAACGCTTGGCCTCCCAGGAAGGCGTTCCACGCTTGTTGAATGTTCATGGGAATGACCGCACAATGTGTGGCACTAATTAATCAATCTAAAAGAGTGAACATTTGTTGGGCAAATGGTGGCGCAAAGCGTCACCATCTTATTTAATAGGAACATCTGCTTATTCATGCTACTAATCAATCTAGTGGACTAGTCATGCAGCAGCCGAGTAGCGCAGACGAGACCAGTCAAGAGCATAAGGTAATGTTTAGACATTAGGGGAAAAAAAAAGGTATCACATGGTTATTGTTGCCAGATGGGCTGGTTTGAACTTGTCAGACATAAGACGGCAGCTAATTCTTTTTTTTTTTTTACTGTAGATAATTAGTCTAACCATTATTTTCTTGATTTGGTCTGTCTATTTTTTTTTGCTTAGTCAGGTAATTAACAGTCAGGTAAATAAGGTGGCAATAATTAAGCGTAAATTTGTTTTTAAAAACGTTTTTAACTTTTATTCAAGCATTTTCTAAAAAAATAAATAAATAAATAAATAAATTCCACACATAAATAAATAATTGAAAGAAATTTGTAAATGAGTCCAGTGGCCATGGGAGGCATGCATGCATTCACTGCCAGAATTTATACTGTATAGGCGGGAAAAAAAAATCCATTGCTTTGCCTCTTACCGAGACTAAAAAAAAAACAAAAAAAAAACAAAACAGTTTTCACATGAAATTTAATCGTGAAATATTCCTGCCGGAAAAGCTCCTGCATTTATTATTTATTTTAACTTTAAACCTATGAATGAAGGAAAGATTTTTAATCGTTAGCTTTCACCTAATGATGCTATTCTTTACAAAAATGATGATTTATTCAGTGCATGCCTAATTAGGAAATTTACTACATATATAATCCGCTATTAGATATTGTAGATTTTGCTAAGTGTGCTGAGTAGGATTTACTTCCCTGCCAAGTGCTGATAGCAAACTGGAAATGCATATGTGTTATTTATCTTCGAAAGGATGCATACCGACTTACAGCATGCTATTACTAAAAATGTGCGTTGTTTTGTTTGCACATGCATAATCAAATGCTTACAACTTGTAGACACACTCGAAAACAGCGTCTCCAAACAAACACTTAATATATTCCTTTAAAGAGTCCCATGTTGAATTCCTGTCTAAAACTCCCAGGCACGGACGCCAAACAACACTCAGCACAATCGCTGTGATCCATATCCACGCTGCTGTTGTGTCAGTTTGAGGTCTTTTGAGATGTTTGTGCATAGCGGTTGTGTTCCTGTTGGGAGCCATTTCTGTACAACACAGCATGCAGGACACCAAGTCTAACGATTGGGTTTAGACCTTTATTTCTCATTTCCCACCAAAATTGGAGACAAACATAAACAGTGTGATGCATTCATGCACGGAAACCAGAAACCCTCAGTGAGCAGCAGTTAGTTCTAGAGTATTGGGTTTAAGCTTAAGGCAAGGAGAACCACTCAAATAACTACTCTTTACAAACACGATAAGCAGAAAAGCACTACACGATGCATACCGTGCTGAAATGTAAGGTGGACGACCTCTAAGTGCAGGAGACGTCACGCGTCGATGATCTCTCAAGGACAGGACGTGGATTAAAAGTGTTGAATTGTAATTTTTAAAAGCAGTATCATGTTGTCTTATTATCATATAGAAATGCTGAGCTGTTACTTTAATTACTGGGATTAATTCTTCCTCAAGGCTAGCAATAATGTTCTAACCCTTACGTTATGAATTTAATGAGACACTAATCCTTATACTGTAGATCATGTACTTTTCTTTAACTTTCTCTTTTACAAATTGATCAGTTGGCAAGTTGTTGTGTCCTTGTATCCTTTCCTGGCAGCCTTTCCTCATTTTCTCAGCGGGAGGAAGGGATACACAGAAAAAGACACGAGTAGTTGCAGTTGAAGAAATGTGAAGTAATGTGCTATCTCTCTCTCTCTCTCTCTCTCTCTCTCTCTGTCTCTCTCCCGTGTGATCAGATCTGTTGGTGGACATGCTGGGAGTTCTGGCCAGCTACAGTATCACTGTGAAGGAGCTGAAGCTGCTCTTCAGTATGCTGAGAGGAGAGGGAGGATTGTGGGTAAGAACTCATTCTCCCCAGTCAGTCAGTGACAGTCTTGTGGGTCACGAGAGCAACCAGCTACAGAATGAGCTCATATTGACTTCCTGTTGGTGTCAGAGAGATAGCTATCGACAGAGCTATCGATGCAGGTAATCGCCATAGTGATATCACTTTCCAAACAGTGCGGAGTGCTTCATTAGGTGAAGTGCCTCATCAGTGAGACCTGACATGATATGAGTGGATGGGAGTAAAAAATAAAAGCGTAAATTCCATCTAGTTTAGATTATAAATTGACAAAATACAGGGAGCCTATTGCAGGAGACTTAGGGGACAGGGCAGGGTTCACCATGGACAGGGTGCTAATCCATTGCAGGGCACACACACACACTCACTCATTTTGGAATGCCAATTAGCCTAATCTGCATGTCTTTGGACTGTGGGAGGAAACCAGAGTACCCGGAGGAAACTCACCAAGCACGGGGAGAACCACACACACACACACACACACACACACGCACTTTTTTGAAAAACTTTTTTTTCTAGCCAATCAGAATGCAGAGATCAGAAAATACAGAATTTAAGAACTGGAAAAATACCTTCTTTGATACCTCAATGTTTTTTTTTTTTTTTTTTAATTCATAAAAGTTAAAACCCAAAACTTTGCCTCCCCAGTGACAAGCAGCAAGTATCATGTAGCACCTTTATTCCCGCGAGTGCATCATGTCAGCATTTTTTTCTGCCTTGGTAGTAATGTATATATTAACAGTGATGTGTACAGTATATGTACCGTAGTAATCCCACACTTGCTGAATCTTCTCTGCTGTTTGTATTGTGTGCAGCCGAGACACGCAGTGAAACTGCTTACTGTCCTGAATCAGATGCCACAGAGACATGGACCGGATGCTTTCTTCAACTTCCCGGGTCGTAGTGCTGCTGTGAGTCAAATATAATCATCAGTTACCTTTTGCAGCTCAAGGCAAAAGTGCCTGATATACTGTACTGTACTTATTATTAGCACATAAAAAAGAGTCTAAAAGATTTATGAATGTAACTCCCAGGTATTACTATAACCAGTATTTTTCGTTTTATTAACACTTAGTAGTAATTCTGTAGTAATAGTTAGGGTTGAAAATGAGAAAGAACGAAGGAAAAAAACAAGCCGTTAACAAATTAACAAGCGCTGTTTAAAGAGTACACAAGGGTTTTGCTTTTCAATGTGTAACATTTTTGAATTTCTAATGTTAGCTTTATGCAATCACTTATCGTTTGTTGTTTTATGGAAATTATCAGTCTTTCCGAAAGTTAAGAGCTGACAAAACGTCAAAAACTTTCACAACAAAACAGTGCTTTTTAAATGTATTTTTTATGCATATTTTATACATGTCTATCATGTCCCTGTGTAATTACTATAGAAACAATCACGTATTAGAATGAGCACATTAATATCCAAACTGTCATTATCCTCAAAGTAAAATTCATCATAATTTGTAAACTTTCTTTGGATGTTATTGTGCTATTATTTATGTCAGGTATATACAATTTATTTTCATCTAAATTTAGAGATAAATATTGTATAAATGTATCTCTAGGTATGCAGTATACTGTACACTACTGTATAATTCTGGTTTGATGCAGTTCAGGGAATAAAGCAGTGTGGGATGATTAAAGTTTGTGAAAACTCTGGAAGGTTCAATTGTAAAATTGTTATAGTCTTGAGATTGTTTTGTCAGGAAGAACAGTAAAGCAGTAAAAAGAAGTATTAAAATAGTCAATGCAGAAGGTTATAAAGGTACGGTGTAGGGGCTGAGCGTAGGCTAAGGCTTTCCAATATTCCAGAGTTGAATCGTAAGTTGGTGAAAGAGTTTATTTGGGATTTTAAGATGAGTGATGAGTAAAAAGAAGATGATGCCAAGGTTAGGTAAAGGTTGGAAAGTTTTACCAAATAATTCCATGAAAGTTTAAGGTTTAAATATTAAAACTTTAGAACTGACAAAATAACACCTGTTTCATACCTGATTTATTTCGATTGAGGGTACAGTGCTTGGAATTCATTTAAACAGTGTGATTACAAAGATGCTAGAAACAACACTTTAGTGTATATGGTGCTGATACAGAGTGTTGTATTTGTGTGACTTTGATGTTGTAAAACTGTAACTAATTTGAAACAGTGAAAAAAGACTGCAAACATTAGTGGGCCATTTGCAGAGCCTTGAGGAACACCTTAAGTAGCAAAAGGATTTGTGTTTGTTGATGGTAATTAAATGCTATGAAATTACTATACCAGTATGTTAGCAGTTGAGAAGGGTTTCGTAAGAAGCTTTAAACATCAAAGCAAATCACAGGTTTCATTTAATGCACTCAGATTAATATGCTAACCATAACATTAAACCAGAGGTTCTCAATTATGTTTCTGGAGGACCACCTGCCCTGCACATTTTAGTCTTTTCCCTGTTCTATCACACCACTACAATTCAGAAAAGTATTTTAATTAGCTGATTAGTCAAACCAGGTGTCCTGTGAGCTGAGAAAACTCTTTTTGAGCATCACCAGTGGATCATTTGTATGGCGGAAGCTTCTTTAATATACTGTAAAGTTACTGTTTTAAAAAAAAATGCTGTATTACTGCAGAGATGAATTGTTAGGGAAGGAGTCTGCAGTGTCTGTGCTTTTTTTTTTTTTTTTTACAATCAGTAAGTGTCCATTCCATTATTGTGTGTAGGTATGTAAAATACTGTACTTTTGGTATAGAATTTACAATGGTCTACTTACATATTTAATGAAATCCCGAAATACAGTATGTCCTATATTGTCTAAAACTGTCTCACGTAAAATGATCTTGTGTAATTATCACCCATGTTCTCCAGGCGATTGCTTTACCTCCCATCGCCAAGTGGCCTTACCAGAACGGCTTCAGTCTTAACACATGGTTCCGCATGGATCCCCTCAACAACATCAACGTGGACAAGGACAAGCCCTACCTTTACTGGTAAGCTGTCAGGGGGTAGCTAAGTGGTTAACGCAATGGACTATGGTTCAGGTGTTTCCAGATTCAAACCCCGCGACCACCAAGTTGCCACTGTGGGGTCCTTGAGCAAGGTCCATAAGCGTCAACTGCTCAGATGTATAATGAGAAAAAAAGTTGCTCTGGATAACAGCATCTGCCAAATGCCATAAATGTCGGAAACTTAAGCACTTTTGTAAGTCACTTTGGATAAGAGCGTCTGCTAAATGCGTTAATGTAAATGTACGTGTATGATAATAATAAAAAAAAAAAGCAGCTGTCACATTTGAGAGGATTAAAGTGCAAAATGGTTTTATGTCACTGTCTTGCAGAATGAGCTTTGTTAATGGATGTAGATGATGCAAAGGATTAGGTAACATTAATGATATGTAGGTCAGGGTTGGCTGATTAACCGAATACGAGGGTGAATCCGTGGTGGGTGGAAGGTTCTGGAATCAAAGGTGGAGCTCCGTAGGGAGAGTGTATATTAATTGAGCAGTGAATGAATGGTCTGTGTAGAGACTTGTGGGTAATTAACGCCTACATAAATAGCTTGGGAGGTTTGTGGGGGTTTTTTTTCAGTTGAAGTCCCAGGATGCATGAAGTAAAGCCTTAGGGTAGACAGAAGTGTGTGTGTGTGTGTGTGTGGTGTGTGTGGTGTGTGTTGGGTGGGGTGTGTGGTGGGGGTGGAGACTAGAGGCCATGTGGAGATAAAAGCATTTGAAGTGGGGGGAAAAAATAAACAGAAAGAGAGAAACACA
>JAQQZT010000003.1:4842614-4858769 GCA_030068275.1 Clarias platycephalus
TTTACCATAAACCTATGATAAAAATTATAGATCCTTCATTTCTTTGTAAGTGGGCAAACTTAGAAAATCTGTAGGGGTTCAAATACTTATTTCCCCCACTGTATATATATATCAACTTATTGTGAGTAGTTATGTATACACACACACACACACACAAACACACTCTCTAGAGAACAGAAGATGCTTTGTCCTGTACGTAATGGCTTGGTTGTCACAGCAACCTATGAACACAAACAGATTATCCAATGACAATGCTCTTACATCATCAGGGTGGAGTGTGCTGGGGTAAGGGGATAAGACGGTAAATAATCCACTGAGTGGATTGGTTCATTGTTTTGTATATGTGTGCGTGTGTGTGGGCATGATATGAGAGACAAGGTGTGGTACTGATACTTGCTTAATGCCCATCACTGCCTGTTACTTTCAATAAGCTTAACACAGTTTGATTATCCTATATGAAAATGCTTTTTATTAAACATCTGACACATTGTTCTTTCATCATATCAAAAATGGCCATCTCCTGTAATGTTACAGTAAATAACCATTAGCTACAAAAAAAGAACATGTATATTTAAATGCTGTTCATATAATTTCAGTTCCTGCTCAGCCTGCACACGTCCTGACTCTACACACTGCATCTGCAAAACCACCAGCACACACACACACACACACACACACACACACACACACACACACACACAAACTGTAATGTGCTGTATTTTTTAGCCATTCTGAAGTTGGCTTAATAATAGTGTCACAGCTGTAACTTTGTGTATGCAAACTTTATGCATAACCCCATATGGCCTCTGTGCAAACCCATTTGTATTCAAGCACTTGAGAAGCCGAAAGGTCCGTGTGGTGTTGATGTGCCGTGCTAATCTTGTTTCAGAGCTGTCTCTCTCTTATATTGCAGCAATTTACAAAGAAACACACAGGCCCCGAGCAGTGATAGCAGCCTGGAAAAGCTCCGTAAACAAGTTTCCCAGCACCGTTTCAGAATGCAAATGTGTTGATTACAATTTTATATTTTCAGTGCAATTTAATTAAGTCGTACGTAAGTGATTTCCAGCTTCGGATTTCGGTACTTAGTGCCCCGCACAGTTTGAAATTATCTCTGTTTTAAGTTGTCTCACCTGACACCTCCGCTCATTACCCTGCCCTTTAGGAGCTGCAGTCCTGGCAATTTATGGTACCACAATGAACAGGTTTACATTCACAGGCCTTAATGATTCATACCATCTTATAGATAATTACAATAAACAATAACTTAGATATTCTGTAACTGTGCTACTTGTTTTTAATTCTAATTTAAATTTTATTCATCGGACACTCAGTGTACAAAAGGCAGTGCCATTTAAAAATAAATAAATAAATAAATAAATAAAAAAAAATAAAATAAAAAAAAAATATATATATACTACTTTCTCGATCAAAAACTTAAACCCAAAATTCAAATAAAAAAAAATAAATTCACACGAAAATGAAGTTACATTAAAATAAAATTTACACTACAGAATTTTTTTTAAAGAATAGAATGTAAAAGTAAAAATACAAAAGCTATGAATATGATAGAGGAACATGCAGAAGGAAGGGTGGCCGCAGCAGTCATGTTTATCATGACAAAGATGCAGATGTTTTGTTCATGGTTTGGTATGTGTGCAAACAGATGGGAAGCTGTGCAAATAGATAAGGAATTGTGCAACATCAGGCTGAGGTACGTAGTTTGGGTAAATTGCCAACATACAGAATGTAATGAAGAAATATTTATACGTACTGGATAAACCTTGTAATCGGTGACCTGGGTGTTGTGTGATCAGTACAAGGGCTTCGTCCAAGGTATTACCAGCGTTCAGCGTTCAACAGACAGAAAAGTCCATTGTTCAGATGGTTCAGGTCCTTCACTATATGTGTAGCGCTAACAAGAGATGTCTCCGTGAAGAGGCGTTCAAGTCAGACAGGACTTGTGAAACTGATTGACATTTACACATGACTTCAAGCACAGTACAGTGATGAGACTGTTCACAGGGTAAAACATATGCTTTCTGTAAAAGTCTTAAAGAAGGCTGTATGTCCATGAATGAGGTGCTGAGGTGGTTCGCAGCCCACTGCAGTTGAACCCGTGAACATTCAACGAATGAACCAGCTGATTTTTGAAAATCAACAGATTTGTCGCTAATTCATGCTAAAAGACGCCTCTGTCTGTGGGAACTGTACACACAATCGTTCACGAACAGTGTTGGGGGAGGTTATTTATTAAAGTAACTAATTACGTTACAAAATTACTGTCATTAAAAAGTAATCAGTTACATTACAGCATGACTTTCTGATAAAAGTAACTAGTTCGAGTACTTTTCCATTGCGGAAAATGAAAACTCTTTGTGATTCCTCATGCATGTTGTTTTAGTCAAGACCTTTATACTTTGTAACCCGTTACACCGAACACAACTTGCATTTACAGGAACTCAGCTGGGAGTTATTGCCTCATCCCCCATACAGTCCTGACCTCACTCCAAGCCATTTCCACATGTCTAGGCCATTACAGTTCCTGGGAGTCCAGTATTTCAGACATGAAGCAGACAGTCTGATCCCGGCTTCGGTGTACTGAGAAATTACTAGAAAATTCAACCAGCAATATTTAATTATTAAATTTACAGAATGAACATTGCGATCCTTCAATATTGATAGCACTGCAAATTTCTGAAACTGAATAACAGTTACACAAGTGACTTACTAAAAAACAATATTAAAAATAGTAATAAAGACACCAGCTATAATAGTAACAGGTGATTCATTGGGATTTACTGTAGACATCAGGTACATGGCCACTTTACAAGCCTCTGAAGGCAGTATTATGATGTGGCTTTGCTTTAGTTGGTCAGGACCATCAACGTTATGTGGCAATAAAATGAAGTCAGCTGTTAACCTGATGTACAGATTACCCCCGCCCCCTCCCCCCAACCCCCCTAAACGTTTGGTGTACTGTGAACTGTCTATGTCTATGTCTTTCCCCTCATAGCCTGTCTCAAATACATTGGAAAACAGGCATTCCACTGAAGACTCCATGATTGCTGACTACTACAGTATCAAATGTTCTTCACCCACACGTGGGATTTTTTACTGTGTTTACCGCAGATTTATTTTTAAATGACACTTGATGCACCCTCCTGTTGTTTTGGCAGTTTACAGTAGATCCTGTCTGCAGTGTTTTGATTAAAACTTGTAGAAGCGACTGTGACTCACAGCAGGAGGGTTTGATGAATGTTGCACACTTAGCCAAAAAACGACTGAGCCAGGTTTAATGCCTAGCAGTCATCTAAAGTGCAGATCAGTCGGGAGTCAGTGTTGTTCAAGATGTTTCTGCATGCCAATTGCAATGAAGGCCCCCCCGAAAAAAATAAAGAAAAAAAATTCTGTGACTGCCAGGCAGCAAAAGCAACTAAACATTTGTCATTTTCTCAGCCCAGCTTGCCACAGATAAAAAGAGTGATCATTTCTTAGCACTTTCCTGGTGAGCTCACAGAACGAGCACAGGAGCTCATAGAGACTCGTTGTTATCTCGGCTTGGTCTGGCTGAAATAGACCCTAATAAGACATTGCTATTCTGCCTTCCTCTGGACACTGAACTCTTATAAACGTGGAGGTGTGAATCTTTACATTACAGTGACTTGCAGTAGGATAAAGTAACACAATTGCATATCTCCTGTCAGCTAATTTTCGAGTTTTCTTGGGAGATCATTAGAGTGAGCATAGGTTTAGTACTGAAGAACGTTGGTACTGTACTGTACTGTAGGTTAAAAACATGTCATGAAGCTGCATTCTCGATTAGAGGTCAGTTGACATGCAGGGGCAGACCTGCCAAAAGTGAGTTGCAGTAATCCAGACTTGAAATGACAAGAGGCTGAACAAGCACCTGGGTGCCTCCTGTGAATAGAAATAGCTGGATTCTCCTAAAATTGTAGAGGGTGAACTGGCAGGAGAGAGTCAATTTAGTTGGATAAGAAAGACAGTTGATTATCCAAGGTTGTCCCAAGGTTGTGTTGTGAGATCTCGGAACTCTCCAGGGAGATTACAAGATCTTGACATAGGGATGTGTCTCTGAGGGTAAACAGCAGTTTGATTTGACTGGAATTAAATGCTTGCTTATGAGCTGACACTGAAAGACAAGATGTCTCCAAGATATTCTAAGATTTGTGCAGAAACGTACAGTATATGTTGGAAGAAAAGTGAAAATGAACAGATTGTCATCAGCATAGTCATCGGTGGTAAAAGATATAGACTCACCAAGTATAGAGCGAGAACATAAGACACCCAAGCACTGTGCCTTGTGGAACACCATGAAAGAATCTTCATGTAGCAAATACAGTATGAATCACCTCAACGTCCCTCCAGGCTGAAAACAGACTATTGCCGTTCTATGTCATAAATTCCAATATTCATGACTATAGACAAAGAGGGATTTATGATTTATTGTATCGTAGGCTGCAGAAAGGTCAAGGAAGAGGAGGATTGATGATAGTTTGTCTGATCAAATGGTATGACGCTTCCTGGTAACAACTGTGGGGTTTCTCAATTTTCTCCTAACCGTAACCCTAGAACTGGTCAATGGTTAAGTTTTGTTATTTATTGATGAACAAGTGAAACTTTTTGAATTGTTTATAGCCACATAAACAGCCATTCCCTCAATTTCTCTTGAAGTTGATAAGACTAAAAAAAAAAAAAATTGCAATTTTTGCAAAAGTAGACTCAGGCATTCCTGTGTCTGGAAATGTTTATAAAAATATAAATATAACTAATAATATTTCCTCTGACTGATTCTGGATACTGGATACTCCTTTTATAAATGATAAATAAGCATCTACTCAATTAAATATGGCCACTGCCACTTAGTGATGTTGGCTTAAATGAATGAATGGATGGATGGATGGATGGATGGATGGATGGAAACATCTCTTCACCGAAAAGCTCACCACATTAATGACTGCACAGACTGATTTCATAAATAACATCACATTTTTAAATCTGTTCATTATTAGACTTTGATTACATGAAGTGGCCCCCATGCAAGTCTGTGCAAATGAGCTTTTACTGTAGAATTTCTTTTTTTTTTTGTTAAATGCATTAATATTGCATTAATACAGGTATATAAGTATAGATAAACTATGCCATTCTTTTCGGATGGTAAAATCCATGTTTCTAGGTTCAACATGTGTTCCAGTTTCCTGTATGCTTATTTTTAAATACTTTTAGTTTATGTTTATGTAAAACTCTAGTTATGACATTTTGTGCATCATTGCACAGTTGTTTAGTACAGTACAGTAACTGTGCCGCACTGAAGGATTGATTATATTTCGCTGTGCTAATATTCAGTATATAAAACTCTTAAGCCTGGTCAAACAGGCTGTTTGTTTTGTGGAGCATGAAGCACTGCGATAGAGAAAATTGAATGCATTCGGCCCTGGAGCTTTAAGACGCATATATTAGTGTTTGGAAAATGGAAAGATTTTGAGTTTCAGCAGCAGCAGCAGCTGACATGATCAATGATTTAAACACATCGGTGATACAAAGAAAAGGTGTGGGTGCTTTAACCTGGGGCTTTACCAAATCATTAGCAACCTCATTATTTTGACTTTTACAAATAATCTTGTCCTCACTGGTAAACTTTTGCAAACTGACATTGCTGCAATTTAATCAAGAGATTTTAATGTTTCACATGAGGCGAATTTTAATGTTTCGCATGATGTGGTATTTCTCTCTCTCTCTCTCTCTCTCTCTCTCTCTCTCTCTCTCTCTGTAGCTTTCGGACCTGTAAAGGTGTTGGTTATTCAGCTCATTTTGTGGGAAACTGCTTGATCGTGACATCACTCAAATCCAAAGGAAAAGGCTTCCAGCACTGCGTGAAGTATGACTTTCAGCCAAGGAAGGTAAATATTTATCCGAAGGCTTGCAGTTATATAAATTAACCTCCCACAAGACCTGCAGTCTTGGAAACGCTTTGACCCAGTCGTGCAGCTATCAAAATTTGGCCCCTTGTCAAAGTCACTTCTTATGCTTGCTATTTTGCGTCCTACTACCTAATAATAATAATATGCCACTCCTTGACAGGTGTCATGAGATAATCAATGTTCCTCACTTAACCACTCTCTCACTCACTCATCTTCTATACCGCTTTATCCTGTATTCAAGGTCGCTGGGACCTGGAGCCTATCCCAGGAGACTTAGGTAACGAGGCGGGGTACACCCTGGACAGGGTGCCAATACAGTACATTGCAGGGCACACACATACACACACTAACACACCCATTCACACACTACGGGCAATTTGGGAATGGCAATTAGCCTAACCCACATGGGAGGAAACCGAAGTACCCGGAGGAAACCCACCAAGCAAACTCCATACACACAGAGACGGGAATCGAGCCTGGTTGAGGATCGAACCCGGACCCTGGAGGTGCAAGGCGACACTGCTAACCACTACACCACCATGCCGCCCCCATTAACTTAAAATTTTGAAGGTCACAATTTCATCTAAACCTCTACTTTTTTAAACAGGACTTTAGAAAAAGATGTAGCTACTACTGTATGCTAATAATGATACTGTACATTGACTCAAGTGCTGTTTGATGTGCTGCGTATACAGTAACTCAATGCAGGGTGAAAATAATATTGTTAAATTATTGATAAATACTAACTATATAGGTGCTAATACAGGTGATAATTTGTAGAATCTGAATGGGAGCACAGAAAATTGACTAGTAACCGGTAGGTGGCGGTAGCATTTGTGTAACTCAGCACTGAATATAAGGAACTTTTCCCAGTAAATTTTGGATTTCTTCCCTACATAAATGTTGATGCACTTTTAAACTGCTCAGCTCCACAGGCCTCTTAGATTTAAATAGTTTTCCGCCATCGAAATGAATGCCAATTCACCAGGTCAGCTCTTTGATTCATAATGTGCACCATCGGGACCTTTTGGTCAAACGAATGAACAGATTAAGAGTTGAACCAAAGTGAATAAAATGCTCTCAGAGGTCTTTGGAAGTGATTAAAAGTAAATTTAATGGAAGTGATTAAGACAAATGTGACGCCCTTTTACCCCCTCTGGATTTCTTTGAAATATGCATACTTTGTTCAGTTAAAACTATATATTTTTATTTTAATGTTTAGAGTCATGCATACTGTAGTTGCACAGTGATATTGGATGACATGTAGAAGGGTGTCTGGGAATGAAATCAGAAACACCTTCATCTGGTAAAAAAAAAAAAAAAAAAAAAAAAAAAAGGTCTCTCAGAACACATTCAAAAACAGTTTTATTGTTATTCAAGAGGAAAAACAAAGAGAATAAATACATATTCTGGGACTAGTTGAAAGTGATAAGAGAACAATCTTATGCAATGGATTAGATCTGACTCATGAGGGACAAGAGAAGCAACAAGAAATAAAAGGCTTGGTAAAATTACCATATAGGTCATTTTGTACTGTAAGTGTACATTTGTTGGCTGTAGCTCAGTGATTTAGAGACGTGTGCTTATCGTTGCAGCCTAGCTTAGGTTTATTTAGTGTTTGTTGGTTTACTCCATCCACTTTTGTTGGTGAGCATATTGAAACTTGGAATGTGATCTATGGCTTTATTTTTTTTCATGGTAGAAGCTCTTCAGTATAAAAAGTTTGCATTAAGGCTATTTGGTTGTGGCACATGGTGATGGGTGATGTCCCCTTACGCAGTAAAATCACAAGTGCAATCATGGATGTCTTGCGAGTGTGTTGAAGGGGACCTCGCAAAAAAATATGAGAGAATGCTGCTTTAGAAAGCCCTTGCACTTTCAAGGAGCACAATTACTGTATAAGTTTCAGGAATGACTGGTTAACATCAAAAGGTGGAATTTTTCTATACACAGCTTGCATTGCTTTCTAGGCTTCATCAACGTCAGTAATACACATCCACAATACAACAATATCCTTGAGGTCAAGAATCTGTTTTTTTTTGTTGTGTTGTTTGTTTTTTGACATTGATTTGCTATCAGCTTCACTTGTTTAATAATTAGTATGTACTATACTATATGTTTTAGCACAAACTCAGCTGTAAATCTAATTCATGGATTACCACTGAACTTGAGCTGGAAATGTCATTGTCTCAACAGGCTTACGTAGCTTGTTTTCCAGACACACACAGAGAAAAGTCACTGTTGTTTTCTTCATAGCATGACCTTGTGTAGCGAAAAAACTTGATGAAACTCATTGAAACCTGCTGTGTCCTTGTTTTCAGCAAAGTCTTCTGTCATGAAGGATGGGTTGGGTAGGCAAAACTGCAGGTTTCCCTTTATTCAATTACTTCAGCTGAAAAACAAACCACAAGAATATGGCAGTTTCAAATGGACAGAGGAGAAGAAGACAAAAACTGGTCAAGGTAGAATGGGTATCATCCATCGTGGTGAACACCACACAAAATACAAGTGGCTCAACACCAGTGCAGGCAAAAGCTGGAGCGAGGCTTTACAATTAGGAACTTGGGACAGGTCATGTGCAGTAACTTGAAAACTTTCTAACTATCATTGGAGTTGAAGAAGTAATGAACAGAGATGAAACAGTACCTTCATCCTGAGGACTCACTTCAAGAGTTTACTGATGTGTGTAGGGTGTAATCCTGGTCGAAGTGGCTCAGAGCCCACTGCAGTCGTTCCTGTGAACATTGCTAGAGTAGAATGATCCTTGAAAATTGACGGATAGCTCCTCGCCAACTTGCAGAAGAGACGCATCTGTATATGGGAACTAAACACACAATCAACACGACTTGCACATTACAGGAACTCGGCTGGGAGTTGTTGCCACATCCAGCGTATAGTCCCGACGTTGCTCCAACCATTTCCACATGCTTGGGCTATTAAAGGAGTTCCCGGGAGGCCAGCTTTTCAGATGTGAACCAGGCAGTTTGATCATGGCTCAGTACCTTGATGGTATCCAAGCACTACTGAAACGCTGGAATAAGTGCATTAGTGTAATAGGGGATTGGCTTGGGCGACTCTTAGAATGTCATTAGTTGGACACCTTTGTGCATTAACCCGTCCAGTTGACTAAATATTGGGAACTGCAGACACTGCAAAGTGCAGCGGAAGTAATTGTTTCTTTTGTATCTGGAAATGATTGGAGTGCTGGGAATGATTATGGAAATGATGCAGCATATTGGGAATATGGAAGTGGAAACAAAAGCTATATTTAATGCATTAATGCATGGAGGGATGTGAACACTATTGAGCCCTGACAGCTACTGTAGGAGAGCGGGGCGCTAGAAAATATATACAAAAATGAAAGATCTTTCACAGTTCTTCTCTGGTGTCTGCCATAGCACCGTCTAGTGCTGGCTGAGTTGCACTACTCTGTTGCTGGAATCTCTGTTGGTGTTAAGAGAAAGAGAACCAGCCAGGTTCCTATCAGGGAGTCTAGGAAAAGACTGCTGCTTCTCTTCAGTGAGCACATCCTCTATAAGCTCTTAATGAAATGTGGCAATGAAATCTGGTTCATTCCATGCACTTCTAGCAGGCAATCGAGAGGTGGCCCAGAGTTAAGCCACTTTGTCCTTGTCAGACTGAACATCTTGGGTGGAGAAGTATAATTAGCATTCTAAAAGGAAACCCTGACACTTAGTAGGATCACTGTTGTACTTGTCAGGTTGACTGATGAGCCTTACACTATGTGGTATTGTTGTGGAAGGAATCAGACCCTGAAGTGTCATTTGCTGTACCTGGTTAGCAGGATTTCTGACAATGGCTTCTGTTCACCCAGGACATGACCTTGTGGAGTGAGAGCTTGTCATAGCTTGTTAAAACCCAGTTGTGCCCATGTTAGGCGCAACGTCTTCTGCCATAGCAGAGGAACAGGTCAGCAAATTTTGACAGCTTTCCTTAGCCTGGAATAAACAATGCTGTACTTCATTCCTAATCTGGTATTTTACTATTGCCAATACACTTTCAACATTCCTGCTTTCAGCCACGGCTTTGCTCGTTCTGTCAAATCTATTATTCATATCTTAGACCTTTTGGTTTTACTGTCTTAGATGC
This sequence comes from Clarias platycephalus, assembly GCA_030068275.1. Classification (NCBI taxonomy): domain Eukaryota; kingdom Metazoa; phylum Chordata; class Actinopteri; order Siluriformes; family Clariidae; genus Clarias; species Clarias platycephalus. Next base: position 4,852,667 of record JAQQZT010000003.1, read on the forward strand.
TATACTGTACTTGCTCTGCTTTTTTTGGTTTCCAATAGAAGAGGTCACCTTAAGAAGTTCAAGTCCCTTATGGAATCAAGCAATGAAAAAACTTTAGTGATATCGACTTATTTTAAACCATAGACTGTGTTTAATTCTCTTGAATTATGCAAATAACTATTTCTGTAAGGACTTACATTCATTTTTATTGGCTTTTATAACAGCATTGGACAATCTGGGATGTTTGACCGTTAAAACTGCACTAATGATCCGAATCCTCTGCTCCTCTGTTTTCTGCAGTGGTACATGATCAGCATCGTACACATTTACAACCGCTGGAGGAACAGTGAAATCCGCTGCTACGTCAACGGGCAGCTGGTCTCATATGGCGATATGGCTTGGCACGTCAACACTAATGATGTAAGTATGCATTCTGTCCACATCCATCTCTTGTTTTGATTTGGCCCGGAGCTGCTGCTTGATCATCGCTGTGCTGTGAAATTAGACTCCAAGGCATACGGCCATTTATCTCAATTCTCAGTCAAAAGCATGTTTATTTCTGATTTTCCATTCCAGCATGAGACGCTGCCACCCTCCCTCTGGAGCCGCAGAACACTTATTTGAATAAGCCTTTGTCACCATGACAGATGGGGGTGAGGAGATGATATCATAGAGAACAAAATGGTTTATTAAAATAAAGAAAGTTTCTTACCTAGGAAGGAATTCAGGAATTGAGGGATTGTGTGGAAAATCTGGAAAACCAAATGTGGTCAGAGGAAATCAGTATTTGGACACTTTTTTTTCCCCCCATTAAATATATGTCTGATGGATATAACCCGGTAAACTTACAGTGTATATTGGCCTACTTATAAATATGAACGAAAAAGTATGTATTCATACGCATCCATGTGCAAAATGTGCAAAAAAAGGTCACTGTGCAATGTGCAACCCGTACTGTGTAAAAATCTCGAAATTTCTTCATATTAAATTAAATGTTGTAGATTCAATTAAGGAAATTGGAACAGGTGTTTTACTGTGACAGGCTGCAAAGTGCTGCAAAGACGCAATTAATTTTATTTATTTTTTTATTTTTATTTTTTATGTAACAAAGTTCACAGCAAGCTAATTTCCCTTCTCGTCTGTTCCAACCACTCAGCATTCAGCAGCACCAGTATACTAATCACTGGACTGATCATCTGTCACCACCTGCACCTGTTAATCACTGATTCATGCCTTACGTCTTTTATTTCATTATATTTGAATGATTCATAAGTCATTTACATACAGGAAACTTTCATCCTAACTTCCTGGGTCCCTGCGTCATCATATGGAGACAATGGACATTCATTCTGTCCAACTTAGACCTGTTGTCCTCAATAGTTAGACGCCTTATAGCATTATAGCATTTAATGGTAGCACAATTACACTAATTAGTAGGAACACCAGAGAGTGTCAAACTCATTTTTCTGTTCAAAGTCAATGCTTATTTCAGTAGGTCATACTAATCCCAAATATACAATATAGGAAAAGAAAAATACATGCAAAATTAAAGCTCGGGTCTTAAGAGGTTAAAGTGGCCTGGTACAGGGTTCTGGACTGAAAATGAGAGACATAAAATTGAGAGAAGAAAAAAAAAAAACGTCCTCCAGGAAGCCTGGAGAACTATTCCTCAAGAATCTATTAAAAATACAAGAACGTCTGGTTCTTTGGAAGCAAAATATGAAGAAACCAGCGGTGACTCAAGACTTTTTGCACAGTACTGTTTGTCTAAAAGTCTTCTGTTGTGGCCAATAAAATGGTAGTTATACTAATTGATGAAGAAACAACTGACAGTTGTGCGGGATGCTTCCCTCCTTCTACAATCTCACATAATAATTTTTCATACTTGAAAGATGTTGGACCCTCCCGTTCTGTCATGGTAGAGTATTTTCCGCCTTCATTAATGTGATATCAGGTTACATTTAATTTGATTTCAGATCAAAGATAAGATGCCAAATTTTTGCTTTCTTTCCTTATATTTCTACAGTAACTTGTGCTGCAAACATTCAAACTCTTCCATCTCCATTTTCTAAATCTGCATTTATCTCCAGCTTATTTCCTGTACACCCTCATACTGTTCATTTTCTCACTTCTCTGGTTCGAAATCTTTCCTCTATTCTTCCGTCCCAATGTCACTAACATCCTCCATGTTTCTTCTATTTCTTGATCACAGAGCTATGACAAATGTTTCCTGGGCTCGTCAGAGACAGCGGATGCTAACCGAGTGTTCTGTGGACAGCTCGGTGCCATCTATGTGTTCAGCGAAGCTCTCAACCCAGCACAGATCTTCGCCATCCATCAGCTGGGGCCGAGTTATAAGGTCTGTATCTGTCCTAGAGAAAGATCTTCAATACCCAGTTATAAAAATGACTTCTGCAAGTGGGTCAGGTCTCTTGCCGTTCAACATTGTTTTGCCGTTCTTGACATATCTCTTTAACCCCTTACTGCCACCACTCTTCCTCCTACTACTCTTAGACACTTAAAATAACAGGGTTGCAATTTTTGCTGCCACACATGATGCTACTGTAGTTGTAACAGGGGCAGATTTGTTTTCACTGTTTGAGGTAATGGGCCAAGTTTTGGGCTGGGAGTGAATGGCATTTAGGCTGCTTTTTCTTGTTAGAGCAATCGATCAAACTGACACTGAATAATCAAGGGTGTCTGTGAGCTCAGATTACAAAAAGAGGGCACTAAGGCTACGTTCACATCACAAGACACATTGCGGACTCATTTCAGATTTCTGGGTCGGATCCGAGTTGCATGTCGTGACATTTTCTCTGCAGAAGTGGAAGGTACATTTACTCTGTTCATATTCTTGATATCTATACTTGCAGAGTTCTATTAGGAGATACTAATAACAAGGGCAGCGGTGGCACTGAGTTACTGATCGGAAGGACATCGGTTTGAGTCCCAGCTCCACCAGGTTGTTGTGCCCTCGAGCAAGGCCTTTAACCCTGTCTGCCCCAGGGGCGCTATATCATGACTGGGATACTGTATGTGAAGAAAGAATTCTACTGTGCAGTAATGTACGGTATTTGTGACAAATAAAGCCTTAATTTTCTTTTTTTTTTACTTTACAAATATCTGTACTTTTACTTAACTACCTTCCCGCATATCGTTGCATTACCTATCTACAGTGGTGTTTAGTATTTTTAGCCAGAATTTCACCACCTGCTGACTATTCTACATAATTGCGTGATTTCCTTTTCCTTTGAGACATACCGGAATCAGTGCGTTCACTATCAGAAAGCAGAGAGAGATTTATTTTTTGTTACTATGAAAAAGCCTACTTTGATTTGAAGGTGAGTACTTTTGTACGTTTATTCAAGTACTATTTGCCCTATGGAATGTGTATTTGTACTCAAGTAATGTATTTCTATACTTTTCCCACTTCTAGTCCTCTGAAATGCAAACATGCACACATCGATACGTCTTTGCATCATCTGCAAACTTGCAGAATTATTAATTTTTTAAAATCAAATCACTGTTAATTTGTGTAAAAAATTAGATTTGAGTCACTTTAGGCTGATAATATCAACATGGCCTTAGCATCTTCCTTTGAATTTTCAACTAACCTTCAATATCTCCAAAGCCATGTTTAAGTAAGTGACAGTGATGAACGATTCGTTCTTTTTGAACGAATCTTTAACACGAGTAGTCTCGGAGAGTGATTCGTTCATTTTCTACAGGGCGCGCATGCACAAATCATCGCGAAACCTCCGTAGGTTATATACAGGAAATGATCGATTGTTTCTCAATGACTCTTCTAGTCCGAGTCATTCGTTCTTTTGTCACATGACTCTTATAGACGCTATGCAATGCAATAGATTAAAAAAAAAGAATGACTCAGACTAGAAAATATGAGAGGTGAGCTACTCATTCTGTTTATTATACTGTAATATGTCCAATTGTTATTATAATATATGTAGCCAAAATGTGTGTATGTAGACGTGTTGGGTGTCTGTTTATTGAAAATGTAACATTTTATTTTATTTCTGATCAAAAGAACAAAATTAACTACGTAAATGACTCAAAAAAAAAGATTTGTTCATTTTGATGAACGAGATTCAAAGAACCGAGTCACAAACATGATTAAAACTTCCCATCACTAGTAAGTAATGCCAGAGATGAAGCTATACTTTGTTTATCTTTATTTTTCAACTCTAAGCTAATGCTAGATACCAATACATACAAACTACTGAAGTTGTTAACTGCATCAATTACTGTATGTTTCATAGATTGTATACTGTAGATTTTCTAACCTTTATCAAACAATCATGGTTGCATTATGAAATACACCATATAACCGGCGCCTGGCTTTTGCCGAACATTTCCTCAGAGAAAAATAAAGAGCAGAGTGTGTGAAATCTATTTATTAAGGGAACAAGTCCAGGTTCACTGTAAAACTACTGAAACACAGAGCGGCTTAAACTGTTTTTCTGAATTCCACAGGGATTCTGCCTTAATTTTAACAAAGCAAATCACTTTTACTTTAAATCCTAAAAAAAAACACTTACTTTGAGAAAATGATCTAATGCCCTTAATTTACGTGCTTTCACTTTGTTTCTGAGCTTTTGTTCCAAGGAGCTTTTGCAGAGCTGTTGTTTTTAATTGTGTCCTGGAGGTAAAATCATCCGGTTGATCTTTTGTAAAATGGGTACTAATGTTACTGTAATTACGACCTGCGGCAGTTTTTGACTTCAAGTCTCTACACTGTGTAATGTACAGTTTAGTTTTCAAGGTAACTCTGCACTCTGTATGGTGTGGGACTACATTCGCAAGGAGTTTCGCAAGGTGTTTTTGGGAAAACATACAGTATATTCGGACTGATTACATATAAACAGTACAGGGGTTGGACAATGAAACTGAAACACTGGCCAATTTAGTGTTGGAGGTTTCATGGCTAAATTTGACCAGGCTGGTGGCCAATCTTCATTGATCTTCATTCCACCAGTAAGAGCAGAGTGTGAAGGTTTAATTAGGAGTAGTGAAGGAGTAATAGCACAGTTTTGTTTAAAATATTGCAATGCACACATTATGGGTGACATATCAGAGTTCAAAAGAGGACAAATTGTTGGTGCGCGTCTCCCTGGCGCATCTGTGACCAAGACAGCAAGTCTTTGCGATGTATCAAGAGCCAGGGTATCCAGGGTAACGTCAGCTTCCAACCAAGAAAGACGAACCACATCCAACAGGAGTAACTGTGGACGCAAGACGAAGCTGCCTGAAAGGGATGTTGGGGTGCTAACCGGATTGTATCTAAAAAACATAAAACCACAGCTGCCCAACTCGCTGCAGAATTAAATGTGCACCTCAACTCTCCTGTTTCCACCAAAGCAGTTCGTCCGGAGCTCCACAGGGTCAGTGTACATGGCCGGGCTGCTACAGCCAAACCTTTGGTCACTCGTGCCAGTGCCAAACGTCGGTTTCAATGGTGCCAGCAGCGAAAATCTTGGGGTGTGGACAATGTGAAGCATGTATTGTTCCCCGATGAGTCCACCTTCACTGTCTTTCCCACATCCAGGAGAGTTATGGTGTGGAGAAGCCCCAAATAAGCGTACCACCCAGACTGTTGCATGAGTGAAGCATGGGGGTGGATCAGTGATGGTTTGGCCTGCAATATCATGACATTTCCTAAGCCTAATACTTGTGCTAGATGGGCGTGTCACTGCCAAGGACCTGGCCACTATTCTGCAAGAAGAATCTCAAAATCCCTCTGGCCACTATGCAGGACTTGTATCTGTCATTCCCAAGACAAAATGACGCTGTATTGGCCGCAAAAGGAGGCCCTACACCATATTAATGAATTATTGTGGTCTAAAACCAGGCGTTTCAGTTTCATTGTCCAACCCCTGTGTATATATATATATGTTATCAAGATTTTTGGTGGTGTTTTTTTTTTTTTTTTATGTTTTTTTCTTTTTGCAAACCCAATATATACTATAGTGTATTTATATACTCAGCAAAAAAAGAAACGTCCTCTGACTTTGTTTAATGTGTAAATATTTGTATGAACACTAAAAGAGTCAACACCGTAAGACATAAACTAAAAATGTTTCACAATGTGTCCCTGAATGAAGGGAGG
>JAQQZT010000003.1:4896968-4912511 GCA_030068275.1 Clarias platycephalus
AGCCTACAATTCAAACACATTATAAATAATGTGAATTAGCAGTGTAGAATATATTATCATAGTAAAGCAAGTGATCATTACAGAATGACAGTGTATTTATGCATAAAGTATCTAATATTATTATGTCTTTTATTGCGATAGCTGTTTTAAGTCTAAGTACATTTATAAATAAAAATAAACATGGTACTGGACTACTACTGCAATTAATGCTAGTACTGAAGCTGTATTGCTGCTACTACTACTACTACTGAAATACTTTTACTTTGAGACTGTTAATGGTAGCATGATTGCAAATGCTTAGACGATATATGTAAGTACTTCTAAATAATAACAAAAATGTTACTTGTAGATGGTGCAAGAAAAAAAGTATTGGTTTATATAAAGTAGGAGTACATGAGGACTTGTTGTACAGTGGTGGAAGTAGTAGTATTTCATTACTATTTGTAGTAGAAAGGGTACAATGCATGGCCAACAGAATCACTGTCTCAAAAGGGTCAAATTATTGGCCTGTATATATAAAAATAAAATAAAATAAAAGTTAAAATGATTGGAAATGAGTTAAGATTATCCTGAACCATCAACCTTGCAGAAAGAATGACAATGAAAGATAGTCAGAAAGAAATAATAAATGACCCTGATTGAGACCCTTGTAATAAATAGACAGTAGAATTCAAGGCCTGTATTCACAAAGCTCCTTAAGCCTAAAGTTGCTCTTAGTGACAATTCTGAGAAAATTCCTAGAATTATGACATTTTCTTAGAATTTTCCCTTAAATTTAGGACTAAATCTTAGTAAAGATAAAAATGATTTACGATGCCCTAAAACAGCTCCTAAGGTAAAAATTGTTTTGAGTAGAGAGGAGGACTTTTAAGAGGCTTACAGTAAGAGTTTATATAGCCGAGGACAAAATGGCGGAAAGAAGGAATATTCTCCAAACACTAAAAATAAACACTGCTCTTCTGTCCAATTTGATTTTCTTGTTGTTTTATTTCCTTCCATCTCTCTTGGATTGTTGGCTACATACCATCCCAAAGTCCAACCTAAATAGACAGTCCTGCAATCATGTAAATTAGTAAATGGTGAGCCATTTTGCTCCCATCAATCTGAAATGGATTACAAATATGATAAATAAATGTATTGCAATAAATTGTAAAAAAAAAAAAAAAAAAAAAAAATGGTTGCTACAAAAGTAGTCACATTTTCAACATTTGCCTGTTTTAATTCACTTTTAGCCTATAACAGAAATTTTGCATAAAGTTAGCCTTAATATACAATTTCTTTATATACAGTACAAACATTATCATTTCACTATCTATTTTATTATCATCAAAACCTTTACAGAGGTCAGAGGTTATTCTTTTTTATCAACCAATCACTGTGCTTGAATTGCTGCATCATCCCTAGCAACAGGGTCAACCACACCTCCTCACTAAGATAAAGGGTTTTGTACGTTCCTTACTCAGGGTTGCTCTGAGAAATTTCCTAAATCGCTTTTAGTCTAGGACTCCCAGCTAGGTCTTTTTAAGCTAAGATAGGAGCTCTCTGAGAGAATTCTGTGAATATGGGCCCAGAGCTACAGTATGTTTAATAGTGAAGTAGAAGCATTTCCACACACACAGTGTCCATAAAAAACTGAGACTAATCAGAAAAAAACAGGCTTTAGCTTCCTAGAGAGCATAAATACTAACCTTGTGAAGTCATGTGATCATAAATGTTCAACCTGTCATACTAGATATTAGTGTGTGCACCTTATTTGGCAAGGCAGTAGTAGTATTCATTTATTTCTGATACTAATATTACTACTATTATCACCACCACTATTACTACTAATGCTGCACTCATCCCACGTGTAGGACGAGAACCTCCATGATGTTCTGCAGCTGCTCGTGGCTCTGATGTCAGAACATCCCACATCAATGATCCCAGCCTTTGACCAGAGGAACGGCATCCGGTTAGTTAAACTGCCTTTAATCCCTTCTCACCTCATGAAGGGTTCCTACACAAGGCATGCATTATTCACCCTCATCTCCATAAGAATTTTCACATATTTCCATATTTATTCTGTTCCTGACTAGTAGCGTCGAGCTTTCGCCCATCTGTCGAGGAAATAAAATGTGAAAGGATTTGATGAAGTTATTCCCCTCGGGAGGTGTGGGCTTTCACAAATATTGGTTGATTTTGCTGTTAGGAAACAATTTCATGTCATTATGCACCTTTTGTGTATTATGGCGTTTCTTTCATCCCGTCTGACAGCTTCCACGCAGGTGACTCTCTGCTTGTATTTTGCACGGAATCAGAAAGGCAATTTAAAAATTCCCAGTACTGCTTAACCCTGTGCATTTTCTTTATGCTGTTTTTTTGTTCCAATGTTTTTGTTTTTCAGAGTCGTCTACAAGCTGTTGGCGTCTAAGAGTGAGAGCATCCGCGTGCAGGCGCTGAAGGTGTTGGGCTACTTCCTCAAGCACCTCGGTCACAAGTGAGTGAGCCACATTTTTACTACAGTGATTGATTGATTGATGCTCTATAATACAGTACATTCCTGTTTCAAAAGTTTGGACACACCTTCTAATTCCATGATCTGAATTTTTATTTCTTTCTACACTGTAAAGCAATGCTGAAAATGTCCAAAATGTAGAATAATCTCCTTTGAACCGTTGATATTGAGATGTAATCTTTAAAGCCTTCATAATGGCTCTAATCTGCAGTGCTTTAATTGGTGAACTTTGAGGCTGTAACTCTAAATGAACTTCTCTGCAGCAGAGATAACTTTTGGTCTTGCTTTCCTGTCGCTTCCTTGGTCTGTTTTCTGAGCTTGGGTCATGTTCTCCGAGTGAGTTTTCCGGTTTTGAACCACATCCTAAACTTACAGGAATAGCAGACAGTGTGCTTCCAGATGTGAATGAGTGTGTGAGTGTGTGTTTATAGTGCTCAATAAATCAATGAATGAATGAAATCAATGAATGAATGAAAAATAATTGAAAGAATGAATAAATGGATGAATGAATGAAAACAAATAAAGCAAAGACTTATTTGAGACAAATGAATCAATGAAAACAAGCAAATAGCTTATACTTGATGAGTGAATGAATGAAAGAATTAATGAAAACAAGTAAAACAATGAGCTTATCTGAGATTAATGGATAGATGGATAAATGGATGGATGGATGAAAACAAGTAAAGAAATTAGCTTATCTGAGATGACTAGATGGATAAATTAATGAATTAATGAATGGATGAATGAATGAATGAAAACCAAGTGAAGCAAAGAGTTTATCCAAGATAAGTAAATGAATGAAAACAAGTAAAACAAAACACTTTTTACAGATGAATGAAAGGATGAATGAATAAACCAATCAATGACTGAATGAATGAAAACAAGCAAGTAGCTTATCTTAGATGAATCGAAAGAATTAATAAAAACTAATAAAACATTGATCTTATCTGAGATTAATGGATGAAAGGATGGATGGATGATGGATGGATGAAAACAAGTAAAGCAAATAGCTTATCCCAGACGAATTAATAAATGAATGAATGAAAACAATAAACACATGAGCTTATCTAAGATGAATGAATGGGTGAATGAATGAAAGAAAGAAAGAAAGAAAAACAGTAAAAAGTATAAAAGTATAAAGTAAAACAAAGCACTTTGTTGAGATGAATGAAATAATTAATCAATGAATCAGTGACTGAATGGATGAAAACAAGCAAATTACTTAGCTTAGATGAGTAAATAAATAAATGAATGAATGAAAAGTTAAATAATGAGCTTATCTGAGATTAATGTATAGATTTATAAATGGATGGATGGATGGATGGATGGATGAATAGATGAATGGAAGGGTGGATAAATAACAAGTAAATCAAATAGCTTATCTCAGATGAATGAATGAATGAAAACAATGAAACAATGAGCTTACCTGAGATGACTGAGTGGGTGAATGAATGAATGAATGAACAAACAAATGAATGAATGTACACAATAAAGCGATGAGCTTATCTGAGATGATTGAATGAATGAATGAAAAAAGCCAAGAGTTTATCCACGACAAATAAATGAAAACAAGTTAAACAGAACACGTTTTTGAGATGAATGAATGAATGAATGAATGAAAGAATGAATAAAAAAAAATAAAGCAAAGAGCATATCCTAGATGAATACATGAAAAAATGGATAGGTAGCTGGTTGGACAGATGAATGAATGAATGAATGAATGAATAGTGGTAAAAATTATTTTTTAAGCATCCCTATGTAAATGAACAACAGTTAGGCTCCAGATTCATTGAAAAGTGCTATACAAATAAAATAAAATTGAATTGAATTGTTCAGGCAAGTGGTTACTGGAGATGAATGATTAAATAAATAAATGAATAAATAAACAATGTGCTTTAACTTTCTTTTTGAGCCATTGCCAAATAGACAATTAAATAGTTAATTAATCAAACAAACAAATGTACAAATAAAAATGCATCAGTAAATAAATCCGAGTCTTTTCGGACTGGAAGACTCCAATGTGTTCTCTATAATTGAAAAGAAAGCATACAGTATGATAAACCCTAACTTACCTATTACGCCATCTTCTACTTTTTTTGATGTAATCCACACGATTATTCCTCGCACAATTACTCGCATCACACCCACTGCATACCAGCTTGTCAGATGATTATAATACTTGTACCACTGTGGAGCGTGTTTATTCCATGGGTTGTGAGGTGTTTGTAATAATTTACTGTAAGATGATTAACATTTTTTATGTTTCCTAACATCTAGCCACCGCTCCGCTAAGTGATACAGTATTTCCTCACCCATTCTGAAATCCATCATTATCTGTAGTTAAGCTTTAAAACTAGTAATACAGTATATTGGCATTATAGTGCAAGGCTGCGATAAAGTGAGCTGACAGTCGGTATAAATCATTTTCCATTTGCATAGCTATCAATAAGTAAGTACTGCTGTTGTGTTTGAAGACTCTGGAGTGTATTCAGTGCTGAGGTGGCAAGCTGAGCAGCACCAACCATTAGTCTGAGCTGTCCCACTGCGCCTGTAGGCACTGCTGCATTCTGATGTACTGTTCTGCAAGCACGCCTGAACGATGGGATCCTTTGGATGCTTTGTCACAGCGGACGCTGCTCCTTTTCCCCGCACGAGTCTCACAGCAGCGTGCGGATACGGGAGCTGATTTGTTAGTTTGTGTTGCCCGTGGAAAAAAAAAAAACCCCAAGAAAACAAAGTGATGTTACCTGACACTGCAGTCGACTGCTATGTCATACTGTTCATGTTGGCTTGACATACCGAGAGAGACTGAGTGTATGTGTCTGTGTGGGTGTGTGTCTGTGTGTGTTGCTGTATCCCCAGGAGAAAGGTAGAAATCATGCACACGCACAGTCTTTTTACGCTCCTCGGAGAGAGACTCATGCTACACACCAGCACGGTGTCAGTTACAACCTATAACACACTGTATGAGGTAATGTGTCTTGGCATCTTCTTTGCTGTTGTTCACAAGCCGCCTACAGTACAGTACATGTCCCTATAGACCTGACATCATCAGTCACGTTCTCTTTACTTTTTTTTTCTTTTCTTTTTTTCTGGCACTCTTCCTCTTTTAGATCCTGACTGAGCAGGTGTGTACACAGGTTGTTCACAAACCACATCTCGAACCTGACTCTAGTGTGAAGATCCAGAACCCGAGTAAGTGTTCGTTCAATTTGAACATCCTTTCTCCCACTTTGGCCTAAGAAAACCTTTCCTTATAAATGATATTTAATGCTTCTGTATTTTAATATTTCTTTAGCCAGTTAACAATTGACTCCATGGTTGTCTGTAAATGCTCCAGCTGAAACCGCCCTCAGAGTTTCTTCATACAGTACATCAAACACCCTTTATTTCACTCCTCATCCAAATATGCCGGTTCAGTGTTTATGTATGGCAGCGCCCCTACAGAAACCTCAGACCTGGGCGGATTTGAGCAACAAGCCGGGGGAGGGGTATCTTTTTCCATGAGGTCACACTACAGGGGACATCTAGTTGGGTTCATCAAACCAAAACAACAACAACAAACACTAATAATAATAATAATAAATATAGTTGCAAGCAACAATGAGCGGGTCCAAGCACCCTGCGATATCAGGAAAATGTGCAGGAAAATGGGCACAGTGGGCACATGCATGTAAAGAAGACATACAGTACCAATACCATTATGACATCATTTTATAAAAGAGGGAATTTTATTATTTTTAGTCCTCCAAAAAGCTGGGAAAAAAAATAAGCCATACACTGTGATGTCACTCAATAAGATGCCACTCAATATAATGTCACTCAGTGTGATATCGCTTAATGTTATTAACCACTTTTTTAGCATACATTTGAGACATCGTCAAGGCTGACCCATTTGAGATATCAGTTTTGCATCCTCGATGTATTACGATCACATAGGCCCGGTTTGTTGCTAATCATATACTGTAAATCCCCTAGGTGGTTCAAAATCCATTGGACTTCCTGTTGAGAAAGCCAATAATATGCAATGATGAAAGTTGTTCAGCTCAATGAGCTATAAATATTTACCAGGTTTCGTGTGCATACATGCAAGTGTGTATGAAAAAATTACATATCTTGTGTAAGTCCAACAGAAAAGGCTATAAAGCAACTTTCTTTAATTTTCTGGATTACAGTACATTTACAAGACACCCCTATCCAAAGCAACTTGCATTTTATCTTATTATACATCTGAGCAATGAGTTCTGGGTTAAGGGCCTTGCAGAAGGGCCCAACAGTGGCAACTTAGTGGTGCTGGGGTTTGAACCTGGATTTTCTGAGCAGTAGTCCAATGCCTTAATCACTGAGCTACCTCTCATCTCGGGTTGTCAGTGGTAGCTTTCTGGATACACATACAGTACAGTAATACATCCAGTAGACACAACTGGGCATACTGTACCTATGTCCAAAATGCTAAGCCTTCTTCAATGCTTGAGGAAAAGTAAAATCCCGAAAAAATAAATTACCTCACCATGTCAAATTGTACAGTTATCAAACTATTCTATGCTTGCTAGGGGAACCTCCTTTGGTACAGTAGCTTTCACTTGTTCACTTGTTACATTACTCTAACTTAAATAGACAATTGATAGTGAGTAAATCAGAGATTTAATAAGAATCATCAAACTTGTATCTGAAAATGAGAAGAAGCTCTGGTGAAGTATGCATAAGACGTCTGAAAGTCTTAAATTATTTATTTGTTCATGCATACTGCATAACCATTAGTCCACCATTAACATAGAAAGTAAAGATGTGTTTCGGTTCCCCGGAGCTTTTACTCCAGCAATAACAGTTGGTGTGTCTTAGTGATCCTGAAGGTGGTAGCCACGCTGCTGAAGAATTCGACACCGAGCGCTGAGCTGATGGAGGTGCGGCGCCTCTTCCTCTCCGACATGATCAAACTGTTCAGCAACAGCCGAGAGAACAGACGGTGAGGTTCAGCTCCTTCCTCCCCTGCCACCAACAGCAACAATTAGCCACCTGATGAATGGAACAAAGAAATGAAGAGAGTGCTGTTCTATATTTAATTCCCCCTTCCATGATGTTAAATCATGCTTGAATTTGCAGCATGTTTTGCTTTAAGCAGATTGTTTGTTACACACACACACACACACACATACAGTAAACACACTCATTTCCATGGGTATGTCAAACGTAATGATTATACTTCTGACAGCCATGTCTAGTTTAGTGTCCTTTTCACTGTCAAGTGTCAAGAAGTCCGTCAATCATGCAGTGACAGCAGTGACAGCTATTATCATGACACTTCATCATCTCTGTCGTTAAAATTAGACACAGCAATTCTGAAATGACGCCCCAACACTTTCCACTTCCTGATGGTTAGCTTCAAACACCTCTATGCTTCCCAAGAGCGTCCTCACAAACCAACTGTCAGATACTTGAAGAATCTTTTAAAGGTGCCAGTTTTTGATGCGGATGGTTGAGATCTTATCGACTTGCGGTGGCCTAGACTTTCCAATCAAAGCCCCTTTCCAAGTAGAAGTCTTTGAGAAATGATTGACCATCAACCATCTGACCATCTATACAGAAGCTGATTTAATATATCTCATGTCTTTATGACAGTTGTCTGCTCCAGTGCTCGGTGTGGCAGGACTGGATGTTCTCACTGGGCTACATTAACCCAAAGAACTCTGAAGAGCAGAAGATTACCGAGATGGTCTACAACATCTTCCGCATCCTGCTCTACCATGCCATCAAGCATGAATGGGGTGGATGGCGTGTGTGGGTGGACACCCTCTCCATAGCCCACTCCAAAGTAAGACATTATCATTATGGTTGATATTAGAATACCCTCTGAATGTAAAGGTTGTTACAAAGCCAAAAGTAGTTTCTGAGGCAGTAAAACGTTTCATCAGGCCCCTGTGAAGTTCTGCAACATTTTAAATAACATGAACCAGAACAGTCTTTTCTGTCTTTCATGGTGGTTTCCTGGCCCAGAGGTTAATATTGTAAGCTACTGGACACTGCCACTCCTGAACCCCGTAAAGCTTCTTTTGTAGGAAAGTTTTACTGCTTTACCGCTGAAATAGGTGATGGATCCCTCTCCATGCCCCACTAGAGAACAGCAGAGCTGAGCAACAAGCTGGGGAAGGGCTCCTGTTATGAGGTCAAAATACTTAGGGGGAAATCTAATTGGCTTGTTTAAGCCCTGACCAACACGAAATTGGAGCTGAAGCCACTGATCCCAATTACAATTTGGAAATTAGCAAGACAACGTTTGATTGTCTGAGTGTATATGCAGTGGAGCTGTATGCATTACTGAAGGCATTAGAATGGTAAGCTAACTTAAGAATAGTTAGACAAGGGAAACTTTCTTGTGAGTATGTGATTGTCGAGCACATACTGACCTTGTACATACCTGAAATATATACATAAGACGCAAATCACGATCCCACAACTCTAAGAACTAGGGAGAGTAGAATGGAGGGGGTCACTGATCAGGGAAGGAAGCATTTAATGGCTTTTTTTAAGGAGAACTGGACTGGAAAATCGGCTTTAAAAAGCAGGGGAGATGAAGGTGAGTGGGACCTTTTAGGAGGCAGGCAATGCAACTTACCGGTTACCAAGCGCTCTAAAACAAGAAACAAGAAAATGAAAAAAGGACAGAAGGGAAGGAATGTTTTATTTGTGAACACTTGCACGCTGGAGACCCAATGGAATGTCTAAAAATTAATTAACAGTAAATTTTGCATATGTTTCCATTTACAGCAAGTGAATAAATGCCTATGCAAAATGACCAGGAGGGTTTATATACAGTACAAAGTTAGCATACAGCTTTAAATATGTATGACACAAAACCTACAGTAGGTACAGTACATACATTTAAAAAAAAAATCTATTAATTAGTGTACATCATCTTTGAAATATGATTGTATATAATCTGGAAAGAACTTTATGCTTACTGTACTCTGTATAATTATGTATAACTAATCATTACATCAATAACTACCAACTGATGTTGCTTTTCCGATTGCCAGGTGACATATGAAGCTCATAAAGAGTACTTGGCCAAGATGTATGAAGAATACCAGCGCCAGGAGGAGGAGAATATCAAAAAGGGGAAGAAAGGTCTAGTCAGTACTATCTCTGGCCTCTCAGCCCAATCCTCTGCCATTAAGGGTACCCTGGAGCTTGATGACCATTCTCAAACACAAACCCCCGAGAGCGAGGTGGATGACTCTGAGGCCACTGACCCTACACGCAGCCTTCTCTCCGAAGCCAAAGGAACCAATATGGATGCAGTGTCAGGTGTACAGGTTGAGGTTCATGACCTACTTGTGGACATCAAGGCTGAGAAAGTTGAGGCCACAGAGGTTAAGCTGGAAGACATGGAGACGCTGGGAGTCACAGAAAGTGGGAATCTAGTAGAGGTCGATTCTCTCCTAGACAACGTCTACTCGGCTGCTGTGGAGAAGCTGAACAACAATGTGAACAATGTCTTGGTTGCTAAATCCAACTTGGAGGACAAGAATTCAGGACCTCTGATCAGTCTAGCTGAGGACAAAGACGCTGTGCCCAGTGGCAGCACTTTTCTCTTTTCCTCAGTGGGAACTAGTGCATCTGAGAACCTGTTGCCCAAAATTGCACCATCTGAACCCTTGCCTCTTGGAAGTGGCCACCACCAGGTCCGCACCAGCACCAGTGACTTGGGTTTGTTGGTGCACATGGCTAGTGGATCAGAAGTAAGCTCCAACACTGCAGCTCTTGAGGACTGCTTCAAACTTCAGGCTGATTTGGGGACTTTCAGTTCTTCATGTCAGGGAGATATCTCTGCCAAGAACCATGAGCAGACTGTCACAATAGCTCCAGAGGTGGAAGTATCTGGAAGTAAGAGCAGTGTAGATGCCACCATTGCCACCTTAGACGCAGAGAGGTCTGATGACAGCAAAGACAAGGAGATCAAGAAGATCCAGACGACTACTACTACTACACAGGTGATCACCTTTACGTATGTTTGTTGAAAGGATAGTCGAGTGATTGCAAATATAATTACAGCATTGTAGTACGGAGCGGGAAACACTTTGTTTGGAGTACTTGGCGTCTTGTAGTTTGTGCTAGATAGCCATGTCTCGCACAACAGTAGTCTGCCACGCTACAGTTTCAGGAAAGATCCAGTAGCTGGTGTTATAATAAGTCCCATAACAATGACAAAGTGTACAAATGTGTGGGAGCGTTTCACTGTCTCAAAGAAAGATCAGCACTGGGTAGTTTGTAAGACATGTTCTAATGACATTTCAAAAGAAGGTACTACAAGCAAAAACAAGCAGTTTTCTAATCACTTTTACATTTGCATTTGATTATATTTAATTTACGCAAGTTTTTTTATTTGGGCTATGTAAGTACAGTAATGAAAAATTCTTCTTTTTGAGTAGGTTGGTGTAAAAGAGTATAAAAGAGCTTTTTAAACACTTCTTTACAAAAAGTATTGGTCCTCTGAAAGAATGTTATATTAATAATTGCTTTATAAATTTTTAATGATAGAATATGTAATTAAATCATGAAGGCCTTAAAAACCGAATTTTTCAAATGATCTCTCCGGATATTAAATAACAACAAAAAACAAACAAATAAATAAGCAAAAACACATCTGTATTGGAATCAACTATTGGGCAAAGTGTTATTTCAAAGATCAATATCGACCAGAATTTCACAATCGGCACATCACTAATAGGAAGTGTATTATATGAGTATAAACATTTTGGTTTAGTCTTTCTCCAAAACTCGAGTTATTTCCTAACATCATGAAACAGTTTGTTCTCTCAAGGTTTGTTTGTATGAAAGCACATTTTTTTTTTTTTTTTTTTGCATCCATATTTTTTTTAAGTGTTACAATGTACCTCACCACATTTTTAATTAGTGGTTTGAAGAGACAATTAGCATATTCCGGAACCTCATTTAAATGTTATTCTTTCTCCACTTACTTGCACATGACATCATTTACACAATTATGCTTCTGAAATCGCATGAACATATTTCCTGGCTCTACATACAAGTTATCAGTTCACACATGCAAATTAGAAACTTTTCTGGGGGAATTTTTGTAAATCATAAACTCTGAGGGTAGGCGGTTTGTATTATGTGCTTGAAATGTTACAAACATGTGCTGCTCTCTCAGTTGCTCAGCCAGTAGAAAAGGTCAACCAGCTCTTTCAGAGAAACAGCTTTGACAGAGTGGGTGAGGGGGTTATAAAGCAATTTTTAGCTTCATTTATATGGTTATGACCTACTTTTACCAGCTTCTGCCAGGCGATTGCAGTTCATTCCTTCCACCAAGCGTTCTGAAAAATTGTTTGATTTCGAGCAGCCTGTTTTCAAGGTTAGATGTGTGATTTAATTGGTGTAAACATGATGTGGCAAATTTTAGAGAGAATGGCTGTTTTCAAATTTGGAGAAAGCAGCGACAAGCCAATAAGCAAAAGAGCATTTGGAAGCAGAGCAAAAAAAGGTCAAAACCAATAGAATCAATATAGAAAACAGTAGCATCCAACAAAAGGGCAACTGTACGAGGCAAAGAAAAAAAAAAAAGAGAGTGGAAATCGACAGGGAAATGACGAAAGGATTTGAACTGCAGGAAGAAGGCATAAACTGCTTTTGGCAAAGAAATGGTTTGAAATGAGTGACTATTTGAGTGTGTGCCACTCAAAACACCTCGCACGACACATTGCAGCATCGCCGTAAACTCGCCGAATCATGTCACACGTCTCTGTGGCAGATTTGCCCAGTTTCACACAGAATTTCACTTCCCTCTTTGTTCTAACTTGCTGTTCATATTGAAAAAAAAACAGACCTGGTAAGACATGTGTTCAGAATATCACCAGCTCCTGATGTGCACAGGACAATGTCTTTTGGCACACTGACTTATGAAGGTCGGTGTGCTGTGCTGCATCTGTTGGCGTGTTACAAAACTAGTCTCGAAACCTTTTGATACCATCTCGTAGCAGTTCCGCAGTTGCTTTGTTTGCATATTTGCTTATTTAAAAAAAAAAAACTTAATGACACAAACACATTATACATAATTGAATATAATACTTCCACTAATCTTAAATAAAAGTAAATAAATAAATAAAAAAATCACAAATTCATATTGGACGTGACATTTGGACTTGATGACATTTGAACAAAATGATTTGTATGGACAAGTGTAGTATCAGCGAATAATTTCGAATAACTTTTAATGAATCTTATAAGCTAAAAACAAACACTCCCCAAAATTTCATAGAATCATTTACACCTCGTAATACATATCATTGTATCAGTGTTATGAATATGCCATTAAACAGAGGCAAACTGTATTAAACTGTATGAGCGAACAGGTTTACAACAAACTCTGTGAATTTTAAAGATGATTACAGAAAGCATTCCACTTGCACCATGACAGAGACTAGAATGAGACTTGTTTTGAAAATGTATTTCATTTTGGAATAAATGTTTTAGGATAAACTGACATTTTCACGTTATGTGCCGGGTCTGAATCAGTCCTCTACAAGCTATATAAGGGGAGTGTTGGGTGTAACGCATTACAAAGTACTTGGATTACTTTTTTGATGCAACGAGTAATCTAACGCGTCATGTCCGCCATTTAAGTACTCAGTTATCTAGTTATATTTTCAAAAATGTAATCCGTTATTCAGACAATGTGTAATCCGTGAGCCAGACAGCAGTGATTCCCAATCCCTTAGTGTGTGTGTGTGTGTGTGTGTGTGTGAAAGTCGTCCTACAAGCCCCGCCCCTGATAACACGCCCCATCTCTGTTATTCCTGCTGTTATACCCCTATCTCACCTGTGCGGTTTGACTATGTGAGGACCGACGCACGGAAAGATGGAAACCTAATCACAGCGCCAAAACTCGCGGTGAATCATGATGAACAGTACTTACGGCCACCACGCGAAACCGCGTAGATGAGATCGGGGTTTTAGTAGTTAACAGATTATGGGCCAAACTTCGCTGAGTGACGATGGTAGAATAATTATAAAGGTCTTGACTAAAACAACATGCATGAGGAATCACGAAGGAGTTTTCTTTCTGCAATGGAAAAGTACTCAGACTAGTTACTTTTATCAGAAAGTTACGCTGTAATGTAACTGATTACTTTTTAATGACCGTAATTTTGTAACGTAATTAGTTACTTTAAAAAGTAACGTCCTCCAACACTGTATAAGGAACATGCTTAAAATAACTTAATAAGGAATAAAATGTATTAAGGAGCATTTGAAATAGTAATTTTAGCAATGACATTATTGCAGTAAATCAGCAGTGACTACTGACTCTTTTTCTAGACCTTTCCTGTCTTTTTCTTTTCCCTCTATATTCTATAATTTTCATGATTTTTGTGCCTCTTTGTGCTTTTTGATGCTCAGTATTCCACTCTATTATTTAACAAACAAGTAATAGTTTAGTTATTATAAGCAGATGTGGTATTTTTGGTGTATCAGTTTAGTTTGGTTTCTGTAGGTACTCTCTGAATCATGCATACTTGCTCCCAATGGTACTGTAAGATTGAGCTTTACATGGAATTACCCTAGTATTGTTTTATTATACACAGGAACAGCAGAAGATGTTCAGAAGCTCTTATTGTTTTATAAAACCAAACCAAGACAGAGTGGTTTAGTGGTCCTTTGTCTTTGTCACTGCTGCATACAGCTGATTATGTACAGTACAATGCTTAAAGTCTTTGGCACCATGCTCCATATCACAATGGTCGAATTGTACTAAAGATGGTCACAAATTTCATTATGCACAAAATTAAGGTTAGAAATGTATGTATTCCGGTTATCAATGATTGTCAAAATGTGCTGTATTGAAATTGGAACAAATTGGATTTTTTTTCCCTTCACATAATCAGTTATTTTTTACATAGATTGTACATAAAATTCAAGCCAATGCATGATTTTTTAAAATAAAGTATCTGACTGTTTTAGGTTTAGGGCTTCATGGTGTGTGGTTGCGTTTAAGGGAATACTATAGAAGCTTTCTAGTTTATTGTTTGTGTTCGAGTGTTGCCATTTTATCAGAGTGGTTTGGAGAGTGTTGGGAGCGGGAGATTAAATTAGTTCAATAGGAATCGTGAGTGCTTCGCCACACCGCTACACAATGGGCCTCCATGTAACTCCAAGTGAAGTGTACGACAACATCACTATACTACTGTACTGCACGTGAGGCATTTTGAACTCCATGTGCACCTGTTTGGTCGATTTGTAGAGAAGATGTGAATTCTTTCGTTATGTCCCGATGACGCTACATGACGCATGGATACGTCCTTCAGCGTGTCTGATTAGAAAAGACATTTTGTCTTATGTTAGCAGACATTAGCTGGCAATTCAATTTGTAGTTATACCTGAGTCAAGTGAAAAAATTATGTAAAACTGCATTGGTAATGTTTTATAACTTAAACACCATGACAACTGATTCTGCAGCTCTTGTTGTTGTTGTTGTTTTCATTTGCTTATACAATCTATGCAAATGCATTTATTCCGTTGACCTTTTTAACTGTCATAACATTGTAAAATATATTTTCCCAGGTCTTAAATGTTAATGTTTGGCACATCATGTCCCATCAACTTTATGTGACAAGAAATACACCGAGTTACACAATCAGATTTTACAAGCTCAGAATGTTCTGTAATTCAGCCCAGAAAGTGTTACGATACAGGCTTGTGTCAAATAAAAATATGAAAATTGACAGAAGCAGTCTTTATGAAAGTTAAATCCTGCTGAAATAAGTTTTACAGTATATACAGTATGTGTTATACCGGGTTGTGATGACGGTCTTATATACTGTAGGTGTCATTACCCTTAAATAAACACTTGCTAATTAGTACTAATGTATTTGCAGTGTACACAGAACCTTTACAACAGCTTCATAAATTACGTAGAGATCTTTAATATTCATTCCTTACAAATTTAAATAATTATTTTGATTGTGTAAAGCTGCTTTGCGACAATGACAATTGTTAAAACGCTATACAAATAAAATTGAATTGAATTGAATTGA
>JAQQZT010000003.1:5004908-5007408 GCA_030068275.1 Clarias platycephalus
GTATTATGGTGTAATAATAATGTTATACTTAATGTTAACTTTTATATTATAATGTATTATTATTATTATTATTATTATTATTATTATTATTATTATTATGTGAATTTCTATTTATCTTAAATTTTATTTTCTGGCGTGGATTATTAAACCACCAAGCCTTATTCACCCAGATTAATAATATAGGAGCACTGTAACACTGTCAATACTGTATTACTGTAATTCTTTGCACTGATTTAACAGTCTAATAGACAGAGTTGACTTGTTTTTTGACTTGTTTTTTTTTTAATTAACCTGCAAAATTTTTAGCAATTTAATACACAGCAGTATTAAACACTGGTGAGCTTCGTTTCTCTTGGAAAACTTTCGACATTGTAATGACTGTTATCATGAGCTGTCATACCCATCAAATTTCTAAAAATCTATTAAATCCAGAACACTGTTATATAAAACAAAGTTTTTGAAAATTAGAGGAAGGATATTTAAAATTAACAAAAAGGGTGTAAGTAACATGCAAGGGTGTGTATTGAGACATAGGAATACTTTGTTTTGCAGATGTAGAAAGGAGTACTTTATTTATTTGTTTCTGAAATTTGTTTAATGCAGCACAGGCTAGTGGACAGCTAAAATAAATTATTAATGTGATTGCTGGTAATAATGTTAAAACTTAAAATTAAGTAATGAAACAAACTCTCACAACTCCATTTGTAAATCAACCGAATCCATGTGTGTATTGTCTTATAAATGTGTTATAATATGTTCTGCATACATTCCTAACTGTTTTTTCTTAAGGCCTCATAGAACCTATGACTAAAATAATCAAGACAAGTGTCGGTGTGTCTATGTATGAATAGAGCACACTATATACTGTAGAACTTTGTAAATAATTATAACAACATGCTTAATGCCTTATGAATGCATTTCAATGCTGGTATTCATGAGTTATTATGCATGAAGACTGCAGTAATCAAGGAAGGTGCTGAAGTGGCTAAGAATGAGCATAGTGCACCTTGAAATACTTCATAACGGCCTACAAATGTCGTATGTTGTATGTTTTGCATTAAGTTAAGTCCTTATACATAGGGGACCCATAAAAAGTTATTATGGTGTGTCTCTGACTTAACGTAATGCTTAAAAAATAAAAAAAATAAAACAAATGTGTATTATGCCCTATGGATGTATTATAACATGTTGTGGATGCTTAAGTCATTATCCAAATGGTTTTCCTAGGAGAGTAATGAAATAGTGAAGGTAGAATAATTATAACAACACGTATAATCCCTGTGGAATGCAATATATGTTATTCATATATGCATAAGCAACAAATTTCTACTTAAACTTCACAGCAAACTAAATAACCTACTGTAAATACATACACATTCTGTATTTTTTTAAAAGCTTATTTTTATAGTCACGTGGTGTGCATTTGAATGTTTGCTTTGCCTCTCCGCACCACGAGAGGAGCTGTTCTGATATGCTGAGACTTAAACGGATGCGAAAGTTATTCTGAGAAGGAGCCATGGTGCTGCTGCTTATGTGTTGTGCAGCGTGCTAACACAGGCTCTGATGAGTAAACTGGAAAGCAATGTATCCTACTAGACAGAGCTCTGACCACTGCTAGGAGGGTGTGCATGTGTCTGCCAATCATAGCACAGAGTGGGCGGTTCCTGTCCCACTTTTGAGTCCAGAGGTTTTATAGGAGACATTTGCTACAATGATTCACTTCCTCACATCCCAACATGGACACACACACACACACACACACAGACCCAAGAAATTTACAAGGCGGTTATGTTATTACACTAGCATGGGCCCCTTTGCCCTACTCCCTCTTTCTGCCCCCTGCTTTCCCATTTTTTGTTCTAAGACACGCAAACACATGTTTATTAAAGAATTTCTGTTTGTCATTGGTTATTCATAATAGATCAAGTTTCACTGCCATATAGCCTATTGTCTCATAAGAATGTCTCATTGTACTACTGCCATGATCCTCTAAACTTTACTTTCATGCTCTTTATTGATATCAAACTCGTTATTATTATTATTATTATTATTATTATTATTATTATTATACATTTACGTTTAGGCATTT
Organism: Clarias platycephalus; assembly: GCA_030068275.1. Classification (NCBI taxonomy): domain Eukaryota; kingdom Metazoa; phylum Chordata; class Actinopteri; order Siluriformes; family Clariidae; genus Clarias; species Clarias platycephalus. Next base: position 5,006,998 of record JAQQZT010000003.1, read on the forward strand.
GGCACAATATTGCAAGATGTGGTATATGCATGTGACTTCTGCGTGGAGAAAATAAGTAACCGACTTTTGTTTTTTGCCCTACTGAAATAGGGCTAAGAATTATTATTATTAGTAGTAGTAGGTGATGGTTACTTGTTATATTTTCATATATTTCTCAAAAAAAGAAAGAAAGAAAATAATAATAATAATAATAATAATAATAATAGGTTATCTAATTGCTTGTTATATATTAATTTGATAGCATGGTGTGTGTGTGTGTGTGTGTGTGTGTGTGTGTGTACATACGTTTGCGTGCGCGTGTGTGTAGGTGCGTGCGCGCGTGTGTAGGTGCGTGCGCGCGTGTGTGTATGTCGCCTGTCTAGCAGTTGACGTCACTACGTCGCGGCATTGCATTTGCTTTTTTTTTTTATA
>JAQQZT010000003.1:5009908-5022734 GCA_030068275.1 Clarias platycephalus
AAATCCTTCTGAATCATTATCGGCACACGAATATCCTGTCTTTGCTTTTGTTCTTTTTTATTAACTCTTTAAATAAATTCAGAGACAGAAATGTTTAAAAAAAAAATAATCAACTCACAATGTTTATAGTCCAGTGTATTTCAAGTGCATTGTTTTTCAGGTATATTTTTTCCATATATATAATTCAATATTTTCATTTTCAGCTTTTTGTCATGTAAGCAAGTTATAACAAAAAGAGGTGGAATATAGTTTAAATAAGAATTCAAGTATTCTTATGGAATGTTTAAAAAAATGTAACAAATAGTACCACCAAATGTAAACTCTAAAAATTCGGAACTTGCAATGAACAATAGTTTAACTATCACTGCCGATCTAAATGTATTTTTTCCCCATCATTTCTATCAGAAATAATTCACGCGGATGTAGTTATGATAATAAAAGAACAGGTGGAATTAAACGTCTATTTGACATGTCACAGAACAACATTCACAAATTTTAGACTGGCGGAATCACAATCTACAAATGTGTGTATTTACAGTATAAAAATGTACAGGGTGTGTTTGTCTAAATCGTCACGGGGAAAAAACATACGTTTATGAGTCGTTTAATGGGTTTTGTTGAATTGACGGCTCAATAAGAAAAAAAAAAAAGATATAACACTGATAAATAACCAAATAAACATTTTGATTGTTACATTTTTTTTTTTTTGCTCGCGTAAAGGCTATGAGCAACACAAAACACAAAATAGAATAGTACTTTCATGAAATGAGTTATAAAAACTATTTTAGACTATGATATCTAAAATAATTTTTATAAATACACATTTGGACAAAAAGATGGGGTAAGGTTTAAAGATGGGTGAGCGTTAGTGTTTAAGTCCAAGCTGCTCGCCTGTAACAGGCTTCCCGACTCCAGGCAGGCGCTAAAGCCGAACCCGACTCTCTCTCTCTACTCACGCCTAAGAATTTTCACTTCAGTACATGTGGATAGAATTTCTCGAGTCTCTGCTTTACCTCAAAGCTTTTCCAGACTTTTAGGGTTGGTCAAGATCTCCCTTGCAAGCCTCCAAGTCTGCTTGGCGGCGTTTTCGAGCGCCGAGTGCGGTTTGCCCTGGAACAAGTCGAGGTTCGGTAAGAAGTAATGCGGGCACCGGCGGCACTGCAGACACGAGATGAGCTGCAGCAGGATGCCGTTCAGCCGGTCTCCCAGACAGTTCTCGTCCCAGTCCGACTCCCGCGGATGCTTCTCGCACTCGTAGGACACCAGGGTCTTCATGTGGTAGTTGTTGAGCGGCTGCCCGGGGAGTTCGAGGTGCCGGTCGCGCAGAGTTTTCAGCAGCGAGAGACACTTCTTCCTGCATCCGCCGAGCAGCAGCCGGTTCTCGGCTTCGGCGAACTGCAGCACCCAGGCGTCACTTTCGGCCGAGCTCTGCTTCCCGTTCAGCGAGTAGCACTCCTTGGAGAGCAGGTTAAACCCCTCGGCCTTGACCTCGGCCACGCGGTTCGGACCAGGCCACGGGATATGCGGAAGGGGCCAGTGCGCGGCGCTGCGCGGCCAGATCCCTGTGCACTTGAACGCCGGTGTGATCTGGACCACGTAGCGGTCTCGGATGCGCAGCTTCACTTCGCTCGTATCGGCCACCATCTTGACCGAGTCGCGGTAGCTGCACTTGTCCACGGCCTGCGCCACAAGCGTCTGGAAACGCGAGCGGATCTTGCGCGCCGACAGGTATCCAGAGGCCGTGATGAACTCCACCCAGAGAGACATGCTGCGCTTTCGGCCGTCGCTCAGCTTTAACACGGCGCAACCGGGCAGCGAGCCGTCGTCCACAAAGTTAAAGACTCCCATCTGGTTGAGATAGAGCACCACCTCGAACTCAGTGGGTGAGACCACTTCGAGGCCCTCGAACCGGTTGTCCAGCTCATTGAGCGAGCTGATGAAGCGCGGCTCCTGCACCTCGACCTCCTTGAGCACATCTGAGACCACCTTGCACACCTCGCGGATGGTCTTGGCGATGGCCGCCTTGCGCGATTGGCACTTCTCGTTGTAATACTTGTTCAGATGGTACACGAGCTTGGCCTGCGCGGCAATCATGTTGGGGCACAGGTCCGGGTTATACACCGGAGGCTCGCAGTAACCCGACGGATCCAACGCGGCTGTTTGCACGGGAGCCAATGCTAGAGAAGAAAAGGGACCTATTAAGAGCAGAAAAAAAGTTTCTCAAAAAAACAAAAACAAGCCTGCTATTATTATTTGTGCTCCAGGCACATGCGCGCAATCTGATGCTTAAGTCATCCGCTGTGCTTCCTTCTGCAACAAGAAATAAAGAGAATAGCAACAAAAAGTAGGTCCTCAGTGCTCGCAGTGATTAAAAAGTCCGTCGGTGCCGCATGCAAACACACATACACACACACACACCGTCTCCGTGCGCATCGGTCACCAACACATCCTGGCGGATTTCCCCGTCTTCATGCGCACAGTGTTCGGAAAGTGCTGCGTGCTTGTGTTTTCGGAACTGTGTGTATGTGCGTGAGTGTGTGTGTATGTGTGTATATATATATACGTGCGCGCGCGCGCGCGCGTGTGTGAGTGTGTTTGTGCGTGCGTGCGCGCGCGTATGTGTAAGTGTGTATATATCCTCGCCTAACCGGTGTCGTCGGTGTGTTTCAGGTCTCCGCACACACACACACACACACACACACACACCGCGCTCCAGTGAAATTATAAAGGGAGGGGTTTTTAAAGGCGTCCAATGACTGCGCGCTGCGTCACCGCGCACTGGGTTTATGGACGGCGGATTAAATGTTGGGCTTTTATATTTCAGACTAAATTTAAACGGAGCCGCGACTCTAGGACAGGAAACTCGTGGGCTGAGAGAGAGAGAAAAAAACAAAAAACAGAATCAGGTTTTTCTTTTATGTAGTTGATTATTATTATTATTATTATTATTATTATTATTATTATGATTATGTATTTGCATATTGATTTTTTTTTTACCCCCTCAGGGGAAAAATAAATTTTATTGCCATGGTTGATCTTATTTTTCCCCTTTCATTTATAGCAGTTTATTTCATTTTAATCATATCGTGTGTTGCATTTCTGTCTCCAAAACGCGTTGCTTGGATTGCAGTGAATAATTTTTAATAGGATTACTTTTCCTCGTTTGGGTCATGTTTTTTTCCCTCCTGGATCTTAGGTATTCGTGCTGTGAGGCAGTCTGACGCTGTAAAGCCTATGGTTAATGGTTCGTTTAGAAATAATGATAATATTTTCCCAAATCGTGTGTAAATATTAGATGTGCTAAAAAGCAACCTGACGCGGATGTTGCACAGTTGCAGACAATCATGAGCCACGTTAGCTGTTTATTGGAAAATTCGCGGTTCACAGGATATCACTTACAATCAGGAATTGACCAGTTTACACGTTTAGTTTTTTTTTTTAAGTTCAGAATGTTATGAAACGAAAATAATAATAATAATAATAATAATAATAATAATAATGCGTTGATTTTAAAAGTTTAATTTTTTTGTTCACCTTAAAATATTTTGTCTGGATCTTTTTTTCTTCATATCCTTTTTGACTATATTTCTAGACGTGATGTGTGCGTGCGTGCGTGTTTCTGTTTGTATGTGTGCGTGTTTTTTCCATAGTGCTGATTTTTTATTTATTTATATATTTAAATGGTTTTCAGAACTGAGAGCTTGATTTGGACATATGATAATACTTTCACCCACAATATTCTCTATTATGATGTCTACATTCTGTTCTCTCAGATATATTCTGACATGTTTTGATTATTATTATATTTTACTTGTTGGTTAGTTAATTCGGATTTTAGTCTGATTAGCCGACTTAAAAAAAAAATTCAACCGTGTAAATTATATTGGTGGCAAAATAGATAGATAGATAGATAGATAGATAGATAGATAGATAGATAGATAGATATATTCTCATTTCAAATCGTTTTACATGCGCCTAGTTAATTTTAGTATTACTATGATTACTTCTAAATATATATTTTTTCTGTGCAAGTGCTACTGAATTTATTATACCATCACTATATCTACACCTAGTCACCGCATCATCTGATTGTATTGTGTTATTTTGCTATGTTCTATTTCATTTGCTTCTTCCTGCATCATTACAACTATAACCGAGTTTGCTTTTTTAGGCTTTAACTACATTAGTTTCGGATATTTCGGGGCCGCTCAGTGGGTTAATTCAGGCTATAAGCAAAACACACACTCTTGTCATCCTGAAAAGACTAGCTGCCGTCTTATGCTGCAGCTGTGTGTGTGTGTGTGTGTGTGTTAGTAAGGCTGCAAAGCCGTAAACAGGCCTTTAAGAAGAGCTGAAGCAAAACCAGCTCATGGTTGGATGGAAACATTCTGAGCGTCCCTCCTCCTCCATTATACACACACAGGAGTTGTGGATGAACGACAGCCACACGCGCGCGCGCGCGCGCGCACACACACACACACACACACACGCACACACTGACTGGTGCTGATAAATATATAGGTATGTGGATCATTTCATATATATATAAATATACATATATATTTATATATATATTTCAGGTCATATACAATGAATCCTCCATATAATAATGATTCCATATAATTACTTAAAATCCCAGTTTAACCCTTAAACATCAGAGTTGATTCAGTTTTTAATAATATTTTAATTCTAAGTTTAATAGTAAAATAGGAATAAAATAGGCAAGCACAAAAAATTATAATAAAATAAAATAAAATAAAATAAAATTAGTAGTGGTATAGAAAACATTGATGAGGCAAAATGAAGTAGGAGAATACAGGACTTTTAATAATATCATTATTATTATTATTATTATTATTATTAGATTGCTGATAATATAGAGAATAAATATATAATGCATCAGTAACAATAAAAAAATAATATAACTAAATTATTATCTAATCCCCAAACATTATTTTTCTGGTTGAACATCATATGAAAATTAGATTTTGAAAGTATTACTTGAGGGGATACATATGTTATACCGTGATCCTGACTAGGATAAAGTGCTTACTAAAGATGACTGACTGACTGATTGAATGAACGAACGAACATCCTCTATATGCTCCAAGTATGTCTGGTGTCATTTATGGAACATCATGATGCAGACTGAGTCTCTAAATCAAAGCTTTGGTCACTGTCTGGAGTTCATGCTCCATAGTGGGTTGGCCTTTACTGTATCCTGCTTGGCGCGGTCAGCGTTGTAGAAGTTGCCAGCCATAATTAATAGCTCTCAGCTGCTTTTGGACGGAGATCACATATTAGATCCCGATTGCTTCATGAAGCAAAATGTGTAACAGGTGTACGCCGAGCTCGGTTCTGCTGTTGTTGCTGAATGATGTATTTTCCCCATATATTTATTCATTTATTTATTTTTACTTTCCGAACATAAAAACGGTTACATTTTGAAGAGTACAAATATTATACATATGCACACACATGGAAGTTCTCAATTACTGTATTAGGTATTAGGTACACCTCTTTGATTATGAGATCTATCAAGCTGTGTCAAGCTGCATATGAATAAGAATCTGTGATGGACTGGGATCTCATCCAGGGTGTATTCCCACCTCACACCCACTGTTCCCAAGATGAACTCTGGATCAATCATCCGGGCCTCACCCAGGATACAGTGCTTACTGAGTGTGAGAAAATAATGTGTATTCTTACTTCCTGTCCAGTGTTCCTGGTATAGACTCCAGATCTGCTCTGACCCTGACTAAAGATAAACAAATGAATGAATGAATGAATGAAAAATGTTAGAATGTTAAAATTAGGAAGATTTTTTTAATGTTGAAGAAAATCTGCTTCAACATTAAAACAGAGATTTTCCTCACCAAATTTTTTATTTCACCTATGTTATTTTTCTGATTTTCCTTGGGCTCAGGCCTGGCACGTGCTCCAGGTCAGTCTGTCCCATTGACCCTCATGTTCAACATTTAAAAACACATCTATCCCATGTGTGTTTTTAATAGGAGTAATCCATGGAGTGCTGTGCATCAAAAGAAACTGCATCAAAGCATACTTTCAGAATTTTTATCTCATTCTCGGAGCAGTTTACCGAACACATCCAAGCCATCAAATTGTAAGTGCCGTATAACTCATCTGCGCTTTCAAAGCTGACCGAGCAGCACTTCATCTCCCCCTTGACCTCTCCCCTTTTTTTTTATGTCTCTATAACATTGCTCGCTGTGTGTCTCTATAACGTCCAGCGTCTCTCTGCCGTTTCTGGGACAGTGCCTTTCGGTATGGAATGGGACGTGTGATTGTGTAAATCAATACAATGAGACTGACTTCCGCTCATGTTGCACAAGCATATGACCCAGGACACGTTTAGCCCGCTGAAGGCCCCTTTGTTCTCGAGTTTCCTCCCCAGTGATCTCTTCATTTTTCTTCTGGCCCTCTAGTCTTGTTCTGATGATCTCTTTTGTCAGAACATTTCGCCAGGCTCGTAATGGCTCTTGTCAAACAACCAAAATTGGCATGTGACACCACACTTAACTCTCCCATAAGAACACTTTAAATAGGCTTCAAATAACCTCTTGTTTTAACATCTGATGGAGGATGGGTAAACTTGAATCCCATAAAATCATGGATTCTTAATAAGTGTTTAATACGAATGTGGTGGAATGTAATGAACGGCAAAGATATACAGTAATATTACACAATATTCGCACGTGCAATGAATACAAAAATTTGTTTATAACAATGATTAATTTTGCGCTTTAATTGGGCCTTTTTGTAAAATTCACTTGCAATCTCATTGGTTAGAAAAAAGAAAGTGAAAGATCAGTACAATGAATAATTATAAATGAGTTATTTTGAATGTTTAACATAATTCTTTTTGTTTAACATCTTTAAAAAGCTAAACATTATAAAACAAACATTTATAATAACCATATAATTTGACTAGCCTTATTTTGCATTACACATGCGTCACATTTAACTTCATGTGTGTTTCATCAGTTGAAGCTCATTCTGGATTTCCTTACGGTTTAATCTCCAGCCGAACTCGATACGGAAAGCGGCGACGGATTAAAATATATCCGGAGCTTTCCTGCCATTGTCGGCCTCTAATTGAAGCTAATAGTCATTTTTTTACATGTCCGTGTTAATAATCCTATTATTCAGTGACAAAAAGAGGTCATTGTGGCCATATTCCATCATCACACAGGGACAGTTCTTTGTGCTGGTCCCGTCATCCTTTTCGAGACGCTCTTTATGCGCGGAAAGAACAGCACAAAAAAAATGGATCCGTGCCAAAAGGCGTCGCTAGGTCACAGCACAGATTATCAAGTGGATTTAATGGAGTGGCATAGTCGAATATAAATCAGATTAAGGGCCTCGTTGTTTGAGAGCTGCGATATTACCATGGAGCCCGGCTTCGTGAGAGATCGCATTATACAAGACGGACACTTATTATGACATATCCCTTTCAACTAGCTGTGACTGGATAGCAGAATTGTCATTGAGTTTACGTAGCCGAGGCGAATTCGGTTATTCCAGGCAATATGGCCGCACCGCAGGACTCCCAGTTAATTTCCTTTTGCCTCCTGCCTGTCAGCCCCCTACCTTCCACGCCTCGGATCCAGTCCCTCCATTTGTTTTAGTTTCCATGCCGCATTAGCGACCTCCTCCCATGGGGTGTTTGGTAGCTGAGGACAAAACAGCCCGAGGCGCTCATTTTAGAGGCCAGAGCCATGTTCGGAGCAGCTCGCCAAGCTAAAGCCATATGTGCTTAAACCACCTCTATAAACCCCAACCTTGAGAACACAAATTAACTTTACTGCTCTTTAAGTGCTCAGAGAGAAGCAAAGAGAGAAAAAAAAAAAAAGAAAAACAGAGAGAAAGCATCCAGAAAAAGATCCACTCGAATCACATGAATCACAGCACTGCACAGTTTCGCCCCCACTTCAACATGCAGTGCTCAATGGCTTCTGTGATAAATGACACCCAAGCATTTGCATAGATTTCATTTATCTTCCGGGTCAATTTGAATTTTTCTTTCCCCTCAAAAATCTGGAATATCACAAAGCTTGAGAGATCTTTCTCTATATTTTTAGCGTTGTGTAGAAAAAAAAGATCTGTTCAACAGTGCAACCATCCCTGCTCCCTGTGATTAATCTTAATGTGTGTGAGAGACGGCTTGTGTCTAGAGGTTGAGTCTGTAATCATTTGCCCGCTGACCCGAAGATACGCCAACCAAAAGTATCTTCACAACAGCCCCGGCGTGGACAATGTGCTAGATGCATATCCAAATTAATAACGCCGCCCCGTTCTACGACCGGGTGTCGAACAGCCGCTTGTGGAAGGAGGAAAACAAAAGGGGAAAGGAGGAGAAAGGAGAAAGAGGCTGCTCTCTTCACCAGGTTGGGGGGCTTTGGGTAATGAAATGGCGGCGGATGAAGCCCGTGATGAAATTAGGCCGTGTAACCCAAATACGAGATGAAGGCTTCATAATTGCAAGTTCTCGAGATCTGAGGTGCCGGGTGCCAACTGTCGGAGCAGGGCTAATGATGACAAATGTCTCTGTATGCAGATTGCAAGAAGGGAGGGGTGGAGAAAGAGAGAGAGAGAGAGAGAGAGGGAGAGAGAGAGAGGTGCTCAGGAGGAGGGAGAGGGAGCCAGTGAGCTGCAGAAGTGAAAGTGAGACAGGCGACAAAAAGAGAAAGGAATAAAAATACAAAAGAACAATGACTCGTGCTATCATCTACGACTGAAGTACAGGGTGTGTGGAGTAGAGTGATAGAAATGCCCTACTGAACAACAGGAAAATAGCGAGCCGTCATCTATATTATTATTTTAGACAGAAAGCCGTGTTGGATTATATCGGTAAAAATGGCCAGCTGTTTAAGTTTGTAGTTGGTAATTTTGGTGTCTACTGATGCAATAGTGTAAAAAATTTTTTTTTTTTTTTTTTTTTTTTTTAAAGATTTTTAAACAAAAAAATAATAGTCAGTCACTCTTGTTATCATCGAAGACTGAAATTCATGTGGATTGTAGGGATAAAAATGGCCAGCTGTTTTGGTTTCTAGGTTGGTTTGGGCTTTTATTATAGTGTATAATAATGCACTATAAAAAACTAAATGTAAATTACATAATAAATAAATAAATAAGCAAGCAAGCATCTCGGACTTAAAGTCATGTAAAATATAGCACTAAAAAGCTACAGCTGTTTATTTTTTGTGCCTACTGAAATAGTGAAGCAAAAATGATAATTAATACATTTTACAAACAAACAAATAGAAGTCATATACAGTTTGTCAAGTCATGTGAAAATACCCATTTATTCCAGTTTGTAGTTTATTTGGCTTTTTGATTTTTCACAAAACAAGATGAGAAATCTACTGTAATTATCAAAATAAGTAATTATACAGTAAATAAAGTGAATCAAAGGTATGCAAATTATAATAAGATAAATGCATGGTTGGCTTGTCTATACACACTGAAAAATTGTAAAAGACAAAAACACATATTAGTGCAACTTTTTTTTTAAACACATTTCAAACTGATTCGTAAAGCATCTCTTAAACTGCGCTCTCATCTCCGAAGGGTCAGTAATAACATCAAGCAAGCTTCTCTTAAATCCTAAATAGCCTGCCTTGCATATTTTGCCTTAAACATCCTCGTAAATCAGTCTGCGTTCATAACGAGCGCTGAGGTTGGCTATTAAAAAGAGCAAGAAGCTTTAGTGTTGCTGCAAGGTCCCAGCTTTCCCCAATTTGTTGCGTGAATGGCTTCTTGAAAGAGATCTGGGTCACTACAGAGGGAGCCCCCTTTTTCTTTTTCTTTTTTTTTTCCTTTTTGTTTGCCCTTGTCCCATCTGTGTCATCTGGTGGTCCTGTGTGAGAGGGGCGGCGTTTCTGGGAGGCGGGGCTGTGTGTGGGGGTTCTCCCTGGTGACTGGGGCCAGTTGTTTTATGGACTTGCCAGAGTGGTGCAGGCAGTTCATAAGTTGCCGGTTCCTTTGTTTAGCACGATGGGAGGACACGTGGGAGGCGACACGTCCATATTGACGTATATCATTTCCATTAGTAACACGGACGAACCCCCGAGCACGCTTTCGCTTCCGTGGAGCCTCACAGCGCGATGACCTGGAGATATTTTAGCTCTTAAAAAAAAAAAAAAAAAGGAAGGAAGGAACATAATTATTTCCCAGAAATAACTCCTTATTATGACTGTGGGGGAAAACATGTCCTCATATTTTCAATACATGTTGCATTCATGAATATTCATTAATTTTCTCGTCATGTTATGGTTAGTGATTACGGCTGCCATGAACTAGCCTTAATATTTATTCCACCAGATTGACTGTGAGTGATGTGGAGAGACAGCTCCAGACTCACTGCTCTGACGTCTACGAAGCGGCTGCACGCGGGCCTAGTGGCCAGCCGCTTATATTACACGCTCATTAACACCATATGAGGGCCTTTGTGAAGCTGACACGACACCTCAATGAGGGTTAAAATGATTGATACCTTTGGGGAGGATTTATGCGACTGTCATTTCAGGAGGATTTCTGATTACACAGTGGTTAGGAGAAATTAGAAATTAGGTTTATTAATACCTCTCGGGGCAGATGTGCTCTTCAGTGCATTGTAATGCAGTGAAAGGAAATGTGCACTGAACGAAGTAGACACTTTCTTTTCTAGGGAAAGTCATCACAGTAATGTTATTTTATAGCAGATAATTTGTATTCGTAGTAATTCATTAGAAAACCTTAATGTCTTTCTTTTAAGCTTTTTATTATGTTACAGTACATACATATACAGTACGTTAAAAAAAAATAGAAAACACAACAGGGCGTGTCGTGATAGGAAAATAATCAACAATAGAATGGTGTAATGCGGCCGGATGCCTATAACAGCATGTCAGGAAATATTTTATTTCTCACTATAACATAGTGATTTTGTGAACATTTACAATTTTCTTTTAATAAACAACGCATACAACATTTAACCATTTGTAGCTACATTTATACTCTCACTCACTCATCGTCTATACCACTTTATCCTGTATTCAGGGCCGTGCGGAGCCTGGAGACTTAGGGCACGAGGCGGGGTACCACCTGGACAGGGTGCCAATCCATCGCAGGGCACACACACACACACTCATTCACACACTATGGGCAATTTGGGAACGCCAATTAGCCTAATCTACATGTCTTTGGACTGTGGGAGGGAACCGGAGTACCCGGAGGAAACCCACCAAGCACGGAGAGAACATGCAAACTGCATGCACACAGAGACCGGAATCGAACCCGGACCCTGGAGGTGCAAGGCGACAGTGCTAATCATTACACCACCAGGCCGCCTTAGTTACATTTAATGTTATGTAATATCTAAAAGACAAGTGTGATCACTTATGTCATAGCATCTATAATCACCAACACCAACCCTGGCCTCCTGGGTGCTCCTTTTAAAGGTCCAAACATGTGGAAATGGCTTGGAGCGAGGTCAGGTCTGTATGGAGGATACCCCAGCCCAGTTCCTGTAATGTGCAAGGAGTGTTATTGAATGATTAGATGCATCTTTTCCATAAGTCGACAAGTTATCTATCAATGTTTAAAGATAGGGTGTTACACTTGGTGAATCTAAAACTAGTGTATCATCTGTTTTTAATCGCAGAAAATTAACACTCACCTTCTGACCAATGAGGAATGAAACTTGTGGTTTAACTTCGCGGAATTATTCATTACATCTTATCCTAAAAATCACAGAATCCACAAAGTATATAATGAAACTTGTGAACTGTATTCAGTTTTCCTTCTGGCAAATTAGCACAAATGGCATCAAAGTGAGATAATACACAATTAAATCCACTATTTCTACATTAATTGTTCCTTTGTAAGATTCGTATGGCGCCATTCTTTCATAGCTCCTTCCCCCTAGCCAACTGTACACCATAATCAAAATTCAGCAGCTGTGCACTTCATGGTAAAAACCAGCGGAAAGGGCTGGAGGAAGTCTGCCTGAGGGTCTCTGCGGGGCTCAGGAACAGCCCTCAGGCTAAAAGAGTCGTGCTGTTCAACCTGAGCTCTGACGTGATAAAACATTCAGCAGTGTCAGTGTCAGCATCTACGCCTTCAGCCGGTTCCTGAGTGCTCAGGGTGCAGGAAAGACGTTCATCATTAAAGAAGGGAAGAGAAGTCAGGTCAAGAATGATCTGAAGTATTTGTTTAAGTTTCTCTCCTACATTTTTTTCTCTTCTTAAAAATAATCACTTTGGTCAATTAAACCTGTTGATTCGTCATCATCACTTTACATTCAGCAATACATTACATTCCTCATGAAAACTAATTAATAGTATAATGATTATTAAATACTGTGGATACACTACAAAATATAGTCTGTATGCCATACTGTACGTTACCAAAGTGTAGATGATGCCATAACAAAATCATGTTTTTAGTCCAGTTTCTTTGTTGCAAAAGTTACAACCACTAGGAAGTTAATCTTACACAACCGTGAGAGAGTAGAGTCAGAGAGCCTGCTGTTTTTTTTTGTTTTTTTTTGGACATGGTTCAGGAGTAGTTCATTTACATAAACACTGAAATGGTTCGTCTGGATGAGGAGTGAAACTGAGGTATGAAAAAAAATACATTATTATAAGACAGGGTTATTTCAGATGGAAGATTAACACTCACGCACTTTGGGGCAGCTCTGAGATCTGCGTTCATTTGAAAATAGTTAAATATGGAACCTTTGCCTACGAGTGGCGCAGTGGTAAAGCGCTCGCCCTATCATCCGGAGATCGCTGGTTCGAACCCCGGGTGATGCTGTTTTCCT
>JAQQZT010000003.1:5045681-5066201 GCA_030068275.1 Clarias platycephalus
CTCCTCTTATACTTCCTGGTAGGCGACCGTCTTACTTCCGGGTCCTAGTGCCGGTCGCAGAATGTGTGTGCATGACAAAATCTTTATGCAAATTGGCTTCATGCACATTGGCTGGGTTTCTCACCTTTCAAATTAAGTACATTGATATGAAATATGCTGGTTATTTAGTCGTGCAACTTCAAATAATGTTTATTGTTAATGTTTTATTGTATTGGCAATGTAGTGCTTAGTATTGTGGCTTCACACCTCCTGGGACAGGCGTTCGAGTCCCACCTTGGGTCTGTTTGTGCTGAATTTGCAGGTTCCTAGGCCCAGAATTCGATCTGGGTGCTCCGGTTTCCCCAAGAGTCTAAAGGCATGCAGAGTAGACTTATTGGTGTTTCCAAATTACCTGAATGAGTGCATGTGTGTTTGTGGCCTGCGATGAACCGGCACCCCATCTAGTGACCCCAATGCCCTTACATGCCCCTGTGCATAGAAAATGAGTGCTTGTGTATGTTTATATATAAAAAAAGGTTTGTTCAACATATTTCTGACATTTGCTGCAGTATAAACAGTAAAAAAAAAAGAAAAAGAATAAATTTCAATGACTTTGGTTGTTTTAAGAAAAAAAAATCTGCACTTTCCTCCATTGTGTTTAATTTCTTGAAGACATTACGTACTACTACTGTCTGCTTTTATTACTAAATGACACTTCAGCTCTCAGAATCATTGTTTCATGTTTTTCTTCATTCTGTTCATTCAACAAATAAATAACATGCATGTACTGTAATAATCAAGTAAAAAAAAAAAAAATCCCTATGCAGTGGATAAATTCCATTAATTGAATTTCAATAGTGAGAATCCAAAAGTGTAATTAATTGAGCCTCTAATTACGCTGCTGCTTGATCTCTGTTACGTCACTGTGTCTTTTTTTTTCGCAGCGTACATCTTGGCTTTTCCTCAAACCCTCACAATTCTCCCATCTGAAAAGCAGTTCATTTAGTCCCGACCATGTTTTCATTAATCCCCACATGAAGGCACCGAGCAGCGTTGCGTGTCTCAGAGTGTGACCATGCCTGTTTATGTTCTCTTGTTCCTATTGGTTTTCTGTGTTTCTTCTGGCGAAACAGTTGCACATTCCACATGTCTTGAAACTCTTGTGTTTTGGAGCCAAACATTCGGCGGAGCCAAAGGCAGTGGCAGGAAATGTAGAGGTCTGAGCCTCAGCCGTGTGTAAAGCTGCCTGATATTTATTGATTTATTTATATATTTGTTTTTATAGGCGGATTTCCCTGGCCACGCCTCGGCAGCTCTTCAAGTCCTCCAACATGACGCAGCGCTGGCAGAGACGCGAGATCTCCAACTTCGAGTACCTTATGTTCCTAAATACTATCGCAGGTCAGAGTTTATTATGCTCTTCATCAGTCATGTATCGGGGGACGGATAGTGAGGAATTGTTTCATAAAGCTGTGGTTGAAGGAAATATATCATGTTTGATAAATGCTGTCGCTGTGGCAGAATGGATAGAATTCAATTCCCCGCTACTGGGAAATTACTTTAGAATACAGGAAACCGCTACACATTTAGCTACTGTCTTGCTATGCTATTAGTATGTACACCACTGGCACAGATGTTGGAAAGAGTACATTTGGAGGTCAGCTGTCAGAGTATACAAAAAAGAAAAATTATTATCCAGATGGCTATGAGTTAAAGGCTTACCTGGGTTTTATTTACATAAAACTGTATATTTAATAGTTTACTTCAATTAATCTTGGTGTGCACACTGATCAGGCAGAACATTAACACCACTGAGCGTTACAGTGGAGAACATTGACGATTTCATTTTTCAGTGGTACCTCCCAATACAGGTGACCACCACATACTGTCTGATCCTCTAGCACTGCTCGACTGGTTCCTCCTTCTCTCATGAATCGAGGAAGACCCGCACCTAGAGTGTTTTCTATTAGTTGGCGGAATGATCTTCCTCTAGATGTTGGCACTTGCAATGATTAAGCGATGTCTAAAGACCTATCTGTTTCTTATGTATTTGGGTTAATATCCACCAAATGAATGAATGAATGAATGAACAAATGAATGAATGAATCAATGAATCAATCAATCCTTACCAACAGTGTACTGTTGGTACTTCTAGGCGGTATTACCAGTGTAAGGATACATTTATTGATGGAAACTTTAAAGCATTTGTGTCAGTTGCTCTGGTTTATGCCTTCTGCCAAATACCATGAATGTAAATGTGAACATTAAACTCTTGAAGTTGATGTGGTGAAAGCAGGATAAACGAGCATAAAGAAGCCCAAATAGTCCTTGCTAGACAACTGGGTCAGATCATCTCCAAAGTGGTAGGACTTGTGGAGTGTTCCTGGTGTATAGTGGATAAAAAGTGCTCCAAGGAAGGACAACCTGCCACATGGTCATTTTATAAGGTATGTTGCATATCAGAGACAAATAAGAGTTGGTACGGTGAAAAAAAATAATTAAGCAAGCATCAAGTTGGGTAAAATTAAAAAACATTTCACTTCATGTTGTTTTGTACTATCGTTACAAAAGAAAAGATTGAATGTGCCTAAAAATGTCAATTGGTGAAACTAAATATTTCACTAATTGGTGAAATATTTGAATGTACATATAAAATAACTATTATATTTTAAAGTAACAAACTCCAAATAAATAGTAGTAGGATTATCTGAATTCTACAATTTTACTTTTGTATGTTTTTTTTATTTATTATTAAAATATTGACAGGGATATAAAGCCTAAGTTACCCTTTTTTCTTTTTTTTTTTTTAGCTATTAATTGACTTATTGCGTAAAAATGTATGCAGTCACTCTAACAGAAGGTTACACATTAGTCCACATGAAATGTCCTGGAAGTTATCACAATTCTTTTTTTTTTTTGTGAAAATGGCTAATTACATGTACATCAATTGACATAAATGAGTTACACCAGCTGACAGTCTTGCTTTAACAGTCCAGAGCTAATGAAGATGAACGTATTAACGCATAAAATCAAGAACTATAGCTTTCTCTCTTTGCGTTTGTGGTTTTCTTTTAATTGTTTTTTTGTTTTGTTGTTATTTTGACTTCCTTAGGACTGTAGTTCTCTTTTAGGCTTGTAAAATTCATATTCCAGTCTTTCACTCTCTTAAGAGCTTTAATATTTGCTCCTTCTTTGATTTTCTTTCATTTTTGGGACTGAGTATCCTAGTGGCCTCTCTACAACTGTCTGAGCATATGCATGATATCATCAAAGGGTATTTTACATGAGCTTGAGATTGGCTACATGCTGAATTTGCTTAACTGCTGATGTGTTTGTAGATGGCGGAGTTAAATTGAGAATGTCAGCAAGCACCCCCCCCCCCCCTCTCTCTCTCTGGCTTCCCTGGTACTTTCTCAATTTTTCCTTAGCTTTTATCTTTTCTTTGTAAGCTGAGCACCTGGATTTTCTTTCTTTTGATAACTACATACTGTATGAGACAGAAAAATAAAAATGATATTATAAAAATAACTTTATTTATATCTATTACCATAATTCATTTCCATTTCCTCTGTTTGCCTTTACATTAGGGTAAGCCTTTATTTGTGCTCTATAATGAGCCACTGTTTATAGTTTGAAATTGACATCTATCATAAAAAATAAAAAAAAAAGGAGATCTGTTATATTTTACCAAGCAACAAAATGCCTTCATCATTGTCTTACAGTGCCTTGAAATCAAATTAATAAAATTTGACAGGCATTATCGTAAGATTTTATGCATACGTTTGACCTTTAAATACTTAAGTATAATGTTTTACAATTGGTATAAAGATTTAAAGAATAGCAAATAATTTTTTTTTACAATTATTTTGAATTTATAATTGTTTTCCTGAGGTCATGTCATTTGACAAGTAAACCTAAGCCTATCCAAAAAGGTCAAATGATAGGCAGACTTTTTTTTTATTAAGAATTGCATCAAGCATAATTATGAAGCGCAATGTCATGCCATTTTTTGTGCCACAAACATTCTATAAAAATTGAATAAAATTGTTGTTAAAAAAAAAAAAAATTAGTATAATAATTAAAATTTTTAACCCTTTCAAACTACATGGACACGAAAAAATGCGCGGCCACGTCATCGACCCGTATACTGCCGTTCCTATTCCGTTGCTACGAACCACTATTGCTAAAACATGTTTCTTCTCATTATTTATTTAGGAAGGCAGTGATGTTGTCAGGGGGAAATTTTTTTTGTCTTTTGATTCAGCGAGTGCTTCGAGAGAGCGGGAACTGCACATTTTTCTTGATAATTAGTTGCACGGAGTGTGAACGTGTGTGTCAGCCGAGTCGAGAGGGTCCGTTACAGAGTCTCCAACTTCTTTGCACTCTCTTTCTTATACACCTTTTTTTCTTTTTTTGTTTTGACACTGAAAAGTGTCATCCTGGCCTCGCGCTGCATATTCATGCATATTTATATTTAGCTCTCGTGCTGCTCTGATACATTATTGTCAGCTAATTAGATGTAAGGCGCGATGGGTACAGGGAGAAAATTCATTAAAAAGCTGAAGTGGTAATGACCAGGGCTGACAGAGGTGTCAGTGAAGCCTGGGCACGCAGACAGGCACGGAGAGGGGGGGGGGGGGTGTTAATGCAGAGCCTCTCTTCTCCTAATTAAACAACGTTTCGCCGTTATTAACATCCTCCACCCAGGTCTCGGTGCTGTCAGCTCTCTTTTCCTCTCCTCTTTCCTGCTCTGACCCGCTCCTCCGTGCGCTTGACCTGAGTAATCAAAGCTCGGCTGAAACGCACAGCTCACACATTCACCCCGATGAACGAAGGTCACTTGGATTTGGTCAGCATCAGTGCCGTGCTGTCTGCTAAATGCCACTGGAGTTAGTACACACATTAAGTGGTTAAGGTCTGTGCTGAATAGCAAAATTATGTCTAAACGCCCAAGGTAATTTCATGTCACAAAGCAAGCCGAGTACTTTAAACTGTTCTGACCCAAGATATGATACATTTTTGCTCTGTGAAACTGTTTATGGTAACAGATCTATATAAAGAAAAGAAAGCTTTTGTCTGTACATTGGTGAGAACTCACTATTTTAAAAATATCTTCACGTTTCATATATTGGAGGAGCCGAAACCAGTCTCAGAATTTTTTTTGTCTGTATGTCTGTCTGTATGTCTGTCCAGCCAGATTTTATCATATCATCACGCGAAACTGGCTGAAAAAAATATAATGAAACTTTGACAGTGCTTAGGTATTTGTTGAACCGGATATACTTAACCTAACCTAAATTATTTTTATCGTTAAACTTTACATTTTTTCTACAAACACTTTTCCCATCAACTAATGGTACTAATTCTAGTTGATCTTTAACTTTAATGGTGTTTTAAAAGTCCAACGGCTTTCTTCTTCAGTATGTCGTACTTACCTATAACGAGGACACAAATGGACACTTCTGGTTGGTTAATCATAAAATGGATCCATTTAGCAACATAGAACCTAAGGGTACCAATGAAGAGTCAAATAAACCAAGTGAATTAACCAGTGATTTCACTTTATTGCATCCACATTGTGTTATGAATTGCAAAATTCTATGGAATGGAAAAAGCTTCTTTTTTTTTTTATTATTTATGGAAATACATTACAATGTAATCATTGTAATCTGTTTAAAACTCCTTTGTCTGATACAAACACTTGTACACAAGGGTTCGGAGGTAGAGTATTACTGGGGCCGATAAATATTTAATATTTGTATACATTATGTTACCTAGACTTTGGTTTAAAAAAGTTGAAAAAGCTAAAGGTGCATGGCATATAGACACTTTCATGGAATGAATATCCAGAGTGTAGCATGCCTGTATACTGTAGGTATAAACTGGGAAAGAGCAATGACATTGTACACTGTGGCTATAAGGGAAAGTCCAGCAGCGAGCATTTATGCAGATTTAAGCATGTGAGAGATTCTGGTTTATCTGCAGAATAAAGAGGAAAAACAGGCAGTTTGAAAAATGGTTGTTTTACGAAAATAACATCAATGGCATAATGCCCAAATAATTTTCTCAAAAAAAAAAAAAAAAAATGGCTAAGCATAATATAATTAAATCAACTGTTGGCTATTTAGTGCATCATAAGACCTTGAAAGCAAGAAGATTGTACTGTGCAGGCAGATAATTAATTAAATATGTTGAAGTCAGGTTATTAAGTCTGATCCTAAACACACATTTAACCTTCAGATGTCTATCACTGGTCATAGGGAAAGTGTGGACTAAAATGATATTCCCTTTATTTTCCCTGTAGTTCGACGTTTTTGATAGAGGATGGGAGAGTAACTCCGGCACATTCACACAAGCAGTTAATTAAAATACATTTTGTGAAAATTTCCACTAGATGCATTATAGCCTCAGATAGAGAAGGATTAAGTCAGGCTGCTGTCTATAGAGGTGCGGGTACGACCGGTAAGATGGCCGCATCAACAGAAGAGACGTGACAGTGTGACGTAGCTGCACAAGCTTTATAGAAACCATTAACCATCCAAGCAGCCCTTGAGGAGCAATTTTGTGAAGCATAATTATCGTCTTTATGATAATTTGTGTACTATTAAAGTGATACCTTCTATTTTATGATACCTTAGAGTCATGCATTTAACATTAATGCTGACCGTAAAAATCTAAAATAATATAAACAGCCTACCTTTTTATTTAATTTCTGATAGACATTTTTGGAAGTACTTCTTTCATCCTTTGGGGCAAATCTTAAAACAAAATTACAGACTGGACCCTCTTTCTGAAAACATGCTCAATTACCTCATTTTTGACCAACTATTCCAGTCCTGACTACTGTATTTTATAACAGGTTTTATTATTTATGAAGGTTATTCCGGACCTCATGATTGTGTGCAAAAATCATGACCCCTGACACATTTTCACATATTAATTGAAATTAAATGACGTTGATTGAATTAAAGAAATGCGAACAATTGTTTTACTGAAACGGGCTGCAAAGTGCCTAAAGATTCAATAAAAAAAAAATTGGTTGTTTGTGTAACAACCTCAGCAGCGACCTCATTTCCCCTCTCGTCTGTTCCAATCACTCAGCATCACCAGTGTACTAATCACCGGCCTGATCATCTGTCATCACCTGCACCTGTTTTTTACTGGTTCATGCCTTAAGTTAGAAGTTTTTTTTAATGCTTGAATGATTCAAAGGTCACTTTGAGGCTTAACAAACAAAATACAGCACATTCCTCTGAATCTTCAGGTACAGGGACTGGACTGAAAAAAAGAGAGGCAAAAAAATCTCCGTCAGAAAACCTGAACAACTATTTCTCAAGACTACATTTAAAAAGTAAATGTCTCTGTGGAGGAGAATGTGAAGAAATCAGGGGTGACTCCAAACTTGTGCAGAGTACTAGATCTTCATTTGAATGAAATCATGTTAGATTACATAAGATTTCAGATGAATCCCTCATGAGATTAAGATCATAAACAACTCAGGATTGATTTGTACAGATGTACTAATTATACATCACCACCACTACAACAACAAGAAACAGCAGAACATAATACAGGGTATATCATTATTATTTTAAAGTAAAACCTCAGTGTTGACGCTATAATTGCTCGCATGGTGTGATAACGCAGGGTGTGTGTTGTCCGCTTTATAATTAAGAGCACAGTGAATGGGAATCAATAGGGTTGAATCTGATAACTAGGCCGGACGTGATCCTTCTGTGTTTGGTTATCTGCATGCATTATTGCAAAATGGGCAAATTAAGCTCGCGCACAATCCCTTGTCAATCCGCTGAGTAGGAATGTAAGAGGAGCAGAATCGGGCGAGTGTCAGCTGATTTTGTGAACTGTTCACCCATAACTATCATCCAAAACTCCTTCAGAGCTCAGTGACAGTTACACAGAATCACCTCATTTATGTAATTACACTTAAGTGGTATCCCTTTATTTTTTTTCCTTTCTCTTTTTTTAATGTGTTTATATTGGAATGAGTTTGTCTAAAACTGTTATGAAACTACAGCAGGTTCCAATAATCACATTATAACTATTTACATTCATGTGCAGATTTTTATGTTATTTTTTCTATAGCATTTTGGTCTGATAATGTGTTCGGTGCACATTGCAAATAAGCATTAAAAATGTGCATAAAAGGAGGCATTTATTTAACATAAGGGGCTTTAGGGGAGAAACTAGTTTGCACTTTGCAGGTTTCTTGCTTATGTGACAAATTTTTGTTTATTTCTTTATTGTTTATTCTTTTATTGATTGATTGATTGGTTGATTGGTTGATTGATTGGTTGGTTGGTTGGTTGATTGGTTGGTTGGTTGATTGATTGATTGATTGATTGATTGATTGGTTGGTTGGTTGGTTGATTGGTTGGTTGGTTGGTTGGTTGGTTGGTTGATTGATTGATTGATTGATTGGTTGGTTGGTTGGTTGGTTGGTTGATTGAATTATCTGATATCATTTAGAAGAGGAACTAATTTGTTTTGTACTATGTAGGGGTACAGCCACTTCTCCCACACACCTAGTAGTGCCCTTGGTCAGGGGTTAAAGCACGATTTCCAGTGGGCTTTCCAGTACTAAGAACTGTACTGAGCAAAATCAAAATAAACTGTACATGTGCTCAGTTTCATTATTAGTTGACCAATTAACTCATTTCTGAAGATGGCCCCTGACATCTTCTGTTTTTTTTTTCAACTCCGATGTCTTTTATTCACAGATAAAAGGCACTGGAAACATTGTTCTTAATTAAACACTGCTCTGTCATGCCCTGTGTAAAATATTCCTGTGTTTTTCTTTTGTAAGTTTGCGTTTAGTCATTTGGCTGACTCTTTTATCCAAAGAAACTTTTAATTGAACAGTTGATGGTTCACTTAGTAGTGCTGGTACTGGAACACACAACCCTATGATCAGTAGCTGAAAGCATAGAATACCTGTAAAAAGTTTGAAGACACCTTCTTCTTAAGAAGTTTTTTTTTTTTTTTTTTTTTTTTCATTTTTATTATTTTTAACATTGTACATTGATACTGAAGACCTCCAAACTATAAAAGAACATGTATGGAATTATGTAGTAAGCAAATGTTATATAAATTTTAGATCCAAAATCCAAAGTAGCTACATTTAGCTTTGATGACAGCTTGGCACACTGATGGGTTGTCAAGAGTTAATTTGTGACATTTCTTGCCATTGTAATGTGCTTTAGATCATCAGCTGTCTTGTGCAGATGAAGGATGGCTACAGAATCAATAGCCCTATTAGTGCTACTACAATTACTGTACAAATCCAACACTCAGTTAAAAGAGGAAAGAAACTCCATCATTACTTTAGAAATGAAGATCAGCGATCTGAAAAATGTCAAGAACTTTCAATGTATCCCCGAGTGCAGTTTCCAAAACCACCTTTGATGTAAGTATCATGAGGACCATCCCAGGAAAGACAGACCAAGAGCTACCTCTACTGCAGAGGATACGTTTATTAGAATGACCAGATTCAGAAAACACTGGTTTACAACACCTCAGATTAAACCCCACATTAACTCTAAACTTCTCAGAGTTCAAGTGGCAAGTATATTTCAGCGTCCACTTCTCAGAGGAGATGGCCTGAGTCAGGCCTTTATGGTCAACACCTCTGGGAACTCTTTCAAGAGTGTCGGAAAACCATTCCAGGTAACTACCTCATGAGGCTGACTGAGAGAATGCCAAGAGTGTGCAAAGCGGTCATCAAAGCAATGCTGCTTAACCTATTTTGATGACTACATAATTCCATATTTATCATAATTGAAAGCCACTGAATGAAAAAGGTATGTCCAAATTTTTTATGGATATACAAAAGTTTGGACACACCATCTAATTTAGTCTAATTAGTCTTTCCTGATTTTTATTTCTATCTACTGTACGTTGTAAAATGATGCTGAAAGCGTCCAAAATATGCAATAATCACCTTTGAACAGTTAATATTGAGATGTATATCTGCTACTTCTGCTCTGTAAAGCCTTCAGGACGGCTCTAATCTGAGGTGCTGTTTGTTAACTGGTGATTTCTGAGGCTGGACAGTTTTGGTCTTGGTTTCCTGGGATGGTCATGAGAGCCAGTCAAAAGTTTGAACATTCCTTCTAAGTTTCTTTTTCTTTTTTTTTCTTCTTTTTTTTCATTTCATTTATTTGATACGTAGAATCTGATATCTGGCCAGTTTATGAGAAGCTGATTCTCCGAGAACTTGCGAGTGCGTGCCTCTCGCTTTAAGTAGAAATGTCACACCTGATAAAGACTTTTCCTCTTCAGTGACGAATTAGATGGGGTATAAAGTGAAAGATTTTACAGCTCTGTTTTCGATATCTAAGACTCAGATTTCTTCAGAGAGAAAGAGGAAAGCAGGCGGAGGAGGAGGGAATGAATGTCTGGAGGAGAGAATACCTACACACCTTAAGAAAGAGATAACAATGCCACTTATGGCATTTTCTTGATTTTACCATGGACATGGGTTCTCCAGTAATTCGTCTCTTTCCATTTTAGATGCCAGTAGTGTACAGCCACAGTGGTGTTTTTGCATCTGAGGGACTCTAGGACTGCCATGAGCATTAAAACAAGAACTGACTTTGATATAGCTGGTATTACTTAACAAAGAATGAAACTCTATTGGTGGCTTTCTCACAAGTCAGTTGGCAAGGTGATGTAGTTTTTCCATCATCGTACTGTATATAACACATATTGTGAGAATTCATAAATTTTTCTTCCATAATCACTCAACCACTCCGGTCATAGTAGACCTAAGGCAGGAATACGCACTAGGTAAGACACCATGCCATTGGAGAACAGGAAGAACACACACATTCATTCAGACTTAAGAGAAATTACCTAGGCATAGCCAGTCAACCTATTGTAACGTCTTGGGGAAAAAACAGAAGAAGACTTCAGGTCTAGTGTGACCAGAGCGGTTAAATGGTTATAGAAGATAAACGAATGCATTTCCATTCCACAATATGTGGTACTGTACAGTATATACAAATGATATTTAGTCTTTTTAAGGTTTGCATGCTTTACATTTACATGAATTGTAAATGTTGATGTGTATTCCACATGGCTCTAATACTGTAACTTTTCGACGCTCTTCTCTTGTTTATTTTGGATTTTTATGAATTTCTCAATCTCTCTGGCAGTTTTTTGTTTTTGTTTTAGTCTACGTTTTTTCTTTCTTTCTGAATGATAGCTTTCACTGTTAGTAATGATGTCCCCTAACACTTATTAAACACTTATTTATCCTCTTCACCAGCTCAGTGAAAGGTCAATATTTTCTGTTTTACAGTATGTCTTTGGAGAGTCGCTTTGCTGTTTCTCATCGACTCTTAACTCAGTTGAAAAGCAATCGCTCTTGAGCATTTGAGCTTGTTTTTCCATTTTAAATCAAAACCATTTAAACTTGTTAATAAAGCAAACTGCTGTAATTAGTGAAAATCACTTACTGTAATATCATTTTAGACATTCAAATGGGTCTCTATAAACAACAACAACAACAACAACAAAAAGAGTAAAAAAAAGAAATCCCTTTTCTTTTCTTTTCTTTTCTTTTTTTAGTAATGGCCAGGGTTTAAACAAGCAAATTAGACACCCCCCCGCCCCTTCCTATTGTGACTTCACATAAGAAGACACCACCACACTTGTACAACTCTATCCAGCTAGTGTATGTAAGGAAAAGAAAATCTGAGATATTAAAAATTCATTATTCAAAAAGGTGTTACTGCTTGAACATTAACAGCTACACTTTGGAGGGAACTTTGAGACCTCTGTTAACTTGGTTTCTTCACATTGCTCTGTCTCACTTGGTTAACTATCGGTTCCCATCCACCTCCCAGGATTCCACCATCATCCAACAAATACTACTAAGTAAGGGTGAAGGCTAACATGTCCAGAGGAAACTGTCCTCCACCCGCTTATGCCTACTTACAGATAACCCTGATTGGCAAAAGAAAGACAGCATGCCATTTGGCTCTCTTGGATTTCCAGCCATGGACGTTTGTAGCACTGTTGGTAATTCACATAATCTTGAGCTGTTATACCATTCAAGAGCATTAAATTACCTTTGAACATAATTCTATTTTGTATATAGATGAAGTAGAGTTTCAGTATGAGTAGTTCACACCATAAACTAACGTGTACAACTTTTGCACTAAATTCTTGATTAAATATACAGTGACGCCACTTTTTCTTTCTGTGCTAGGACGGACATATAACGACCTGAACCAATATCCGATCTTTCCCTGGGTTCTCACCAACTACGAGTCGGAGGAGCTGGACCTCACGCTGCCTGGCAACTTCCGAGATCTGTCGAAGGTACAAATTAAATACACACTGCTGTGCAAGTACCCTATAGATCATCACTTTCTGTGACACATCATGTGGAGGTGAAGGATCTTTCTGCCCATTACATGAGATTAATGGTTTAAAAAGTGCATAAATTTTTAGCGAGATGGTAGATTTACAGCATTCTCTGGAATGTCTATGGCCTCTCTATGGAGCAGATTTTTACATTTTTTCATATTTACCTGACATTAACGTTCTATTAAGTGTACATGTCGTTTTGTTGGCAACCCGCTATCGACTTTCCATAGATCGTAAAAACGATCTGCGTACCAAAGCACACATTATGCAATTTTAAATCATAACCTAAGTGGCCCTTCAAACAAAGGCAGGCTTGTTTAATTCCAACTCAAACTGCCGTCTATCTTATTGATGACCTCTGCACACACACTCAGATCGGGCCATAATTTCACTTCTTCCCTGCATGAGTGTGGCTGGAATCGGAATTTTCCCTCCATTAAACTAATCGCTTAAATAGGCAAGATGGACCAGAAGCAGGCCGTATCTGAAGAAAAAGCAAATCGAACCATATGGAAACAAAACGTCTAACGGCTCAGCGCTGGATCAGTAATGAGGAAAACCATGGCCATTTGTTGGAGGAAACCAAAAACAAGAGGCGACTGAGTGTTATTCAAGAGCTTTGCTTTGCTTCTCTATGAACATTTAATAAAATATTTTTCCATGTTTTTTTCTTTTTTTCTACAAGGCTGTACATATATCTTAACAACATCCCGCCATGTTTAGCAAGACAAATGACATGAAATTATCCGACAGCGTTGAATAGAAGTGTGGGAAAAAAAACACAAATCGTATTTGGATGTTGTCCTGGACATATTTCCACCCACACATCACTCATAATTGGTATACGCTATCCACGATGTAGCAAATGACCAGGAATGGAAGTGATCCATCATGTATTTTAAAGAAGAAAAAAAATTAAGCTGTTTTAATGTGAATAGGCAACTCTATTTTTTTTGGCACCCTTTGAATAAATCTGCAGAAATTAAGTTCTAAAATAATGACTTAAATTTGTAGAATATGAATAGATTTTTTTTTTGGAGGTAAACATAATGATGTAAAACAAATTTCTTCGTCAGATCAGCATGGAAAGTGTGTTCAGTATGTGGCATTGGGTATAAAATGGATATAACATGAATAGTTAAACGTAGCATTTATACAAATCTAAATTATAATTTAAAAAAAAAAGACAATTTCAAAGGGTATACACTGCCTTGCCAAAAAACAAAAAGGGGGGAAAAAAGTTGCATATTCTAAAATATCATTCCATCACCATTAGCTTTGATTACAGCACACAATGTGGTGTCCAGGTCATATAGGAAAATGATTCCTCAATGCTCCCAGAACCACTCTTTCAAAAACGTTGAAACATCAGGGGGGAAAAAAAAACACTCCATAGATGGTCGTCAGCTGACTTATTTTATTGCCACTTGCTGAGTCTAGACCTGAGCGACCTATAGCAACCGCAGATCATAACACTGTCTCCAGAGGCTTGTACAGTGGACACCAGGCATGATCGCTCTGGATTAGGATCAATCTGGACTCTTTTCTAATGAGTCTCACTAACGAGTGGTTTTCTTATGACCACATTGCAGTTTCGGTCCAATCCTGTGAGTTCTCATCACATTGTGTGTGTGTGTGTGAGTGTATGCTAATGCTCTTACTTTCAATATTAAACATAGCTATGGTTTTTACTGTTGATTTTTTTTTTATCATGCAACTTCACAAATTGTTTAAGTAATCTTCATAAAAGTTTGTTTTTTTGAGTTCTGAATCAAATTCCTGTAATTTCAAATATCCTTAGTTGTTTTCTTTGCTTGATGCAGCCCAATAATTTTACACTCTTAAAACAGAACCGTCTTCGGCCAGGTAGTGTACATTATGAGCATCATGAAAATGAAATATAGTAAGTAAGTACATACCCACATAAACTGTGGGTATGTTTCTAAACTGTAGGTATAAACTACGCATTTATTACGCGTAAACTGCCTGCTACAGTATGTATGAATGCCTAAATGTAAACTATTAAGGCTTATTTACACTTAGGAATAACGAGACATGTCCGTCTTTCATCTTTCTTCAGTTTTTATTTTAAAATCTGAAATAATCAACACCTCTGTCTCTCTTTCTCTCAGTGTTTTCATCATACATTTGTTCAGGTTCTCTTTTTTTCTCATCCTTTCTCACTCACCGTCCTCAGTTCATACAGCCAACAAGTTCAGTGACCTGAAAACAACTGCATTCCCCTCTCTCTCTCTCTCTCTCTCTCTCTCTCTCTCTCTCTCTCTCCACATATTCACACAATATATTCACAATACATAACCTCTTCCTTTCTGCTTCTGAATTTTCCTAAATTAAATAATTCAATTTGCATTAAAAAATACTTTATGTTCAATGCCACTGGCTGGGCACACAAACTTCTGTCTGGCATAATTTGGACTGTCTGACATGAGCATCAAATACTATTGTATTCATTTAGTAGTTTGTGACTATTTTTTAACAATACTTTAAAAAAATCTCTAAATGTTTAAGAATTAACCCTTGGAAATGGTCAAACGTTCAGGGGGACTCTAGCATGGAAAGGTTAAGGGAAACATTTTTCTATCATTTCAGGTTTGATTCCCCTCTCGTGTCTGTGTGCATGGAGTGTGCATGTTCTCCCCATGTTTGGTGGACTTCCTCCGCGTACTCTGGTTTCCTCCCACAGTCCAAAGACATGCAGATTAAGCTACAGTAACTGCCATTTCCAAATTGCCCATATTATGTGAATTTGTGTGTGAGTGTATGATGTATTCTTGTGAGATTGATTGGCACCCTGTCCAGGGTGTACCCCGACTTGTACCCAAATTTTCCTGGGATAGGCTCTAGGCTTCCTGCGACCCTGTATGGGATGAGTGGTGCAGAAGATGTATAAATGAAGCATGACACAGCAACAACTAGCTGCTCACTCCTATTGAATTTTTTTGCCTCTCCACCCCTGTCTTCATGATCATCTGCACACTGCTTAAATCAGTCAATTACCTTTTTTACACTTCATCTCATCATCTCACTCAATCATCATCTCTACGACTTTATCCTGTATTCGTTGGTATGATGTAATTAAATTTGTTGATTTCCTTGAACTGACCTGACTTTTACGCAGGCTCCACACATTTATGATAGGGTTGAATTTTCAAAAGCTTAAACTGCTTCATCCATTCCACAGCCAGCTTTGATGTGTGCTTGGGGTCATTGTGCTGTTGGAAGGCTCAAGTTTCAACCATATACAGTAGATGATGATTCAAGGTTTTTCTAAAGTACTCTGAGATAGTCCTCCTTCTTCATTATTCCTTCCACTTTGTGCACTGCACCAGTCCCACTGGCTGCAAAACCTGTCCAAAGCAGGATGCTACCACCACTATGCTTCACAGTTGGCAAACCTAAGTGGTACTCCTCCAAACATACATCTAATGAAACGTTCCTCTCAAAGGCATCTTATTTATTCATGTGGTCAGCTGCAAACTTTAGATAAGGTTGAAGGTGTAGATTTTGGAGTGGGACACCATATCTCGGATGGCAGACATTCAGTCCATGGCCAAATACTGTAAAACTTGATTGTGGATAGTGACACTGGTGTTCCAGAAGCTTCCAGTCCATGGAAGGCCTTTGTGGTTTCTGGCCATCCAAACCAATTTCCTTTCAGCTGAGAGTAATAGTTTTTTACGTAATCTTTTTTCGATGAGTGCTGTCAAACATAGCTCTTGATTGTTGTATCTGTAGCTCTTCACTTGTAGCTGTATAATACAGTATGGGCAGAATACCCACTTTCTTCTTGAGATAACATAACACATGGTTTGTCCTTCTCAGTCTATTAGAGTGCTGTGTCATCCATAACCTCATTACATAAACTACTACCTTTTGGAAGGTATGGCATTTTCTTTCTTTCTTTCTTTCTTTCTTTCTTTCTTTCTTTCTTTCTTTCTTTCTTTCTTTCTTTCTTTCTTTCTTTCTGTCTTGCTTTCCTTCTTTCTTCTTAGGTCCTTTGGATAAACAGAAACCGTTGCTCAAGTGAACTAACAATGGGTTTGTTGTCATGGGTAATTCATTTCACGTCACTGATTACTGTTATTGCACTCATTATACATGCATTATTGGGATGAATGTTTATGTCTGCAAGGCAATGGTGCAATATGCAAAACAATCAAGGGGCTGTGGGAAAAC
This sequence comes from Clarias platycephalus, assembly GCA_030068275.1. Taxonomy (NCBI): domain Eukaryota; kingdom Metazoa; phylum Chordata; class Actinopteri; order Siluriformes; family Clariidae; genus Clarias; species Clarias platycephalus. The sequence goes on from JAQQZT010000003.1 coordinate 5,062,251, forward strand.
ATTTTGCACAATAGAGAAAGCAGGGTTGTGAAAATGATATTATTCATTCTTTGCTGCAGAGATTGTGTTTTTAAATGGCCCTGTTTAAAAATATTCAGAGAGCCAATTTATCTATGTAAATAAATATGGAAGGTCATCAAACTGTGATTGTTTTAAGAAGAATGAACAGCTGTTGAGACAGAACAGTGAAAAAGGTGATGAGACGCTACAGTAGGTAGGAGGAGTTGTAGAGGAGTACGATGAAAATAAGGGGAGTTAGATACAACAGGGAGTTAAATAGGAAATGAAAGAATGACAATGAAAGTACACAGGAAATTAGTATTGTTAGAAAGCACTAGCACAAATGCAGATGCTTCCACAGCTGTGAACTGCTGAGTTTACAGTCTATTAAGAGTTTATTCCACTCATTTCTACTTCTACTATTATTCAAGGAATAAACTACTACAGTGCATGTTTTTATAAGAAAATAATCAATAACAGTCTGTTGGGAAACAAAGTTCATTTTACTAACTGGCAATTATGTATTCATTTATTAATTTTCCATAAACTGTAGAAGTTGCAAAGAACTGGAGCCTATAGGGAAATCAAAGCTCAAGGTGGAGCACACCCTGGATGGAGTGCAGGACACTCAATTATACACTAGGGGCAATTTGGAAACACCTATCAGCTTTCAGTGCATGTGGGGAAATCTGAGTACCTAAAGGAGAGAGAGAAAGAGAGAGGGTGGGGTACTGGAGGTGAGATTTGAGCCCCCAATTCTTGTGTGCCAGAAGTGCAGAGGCCACAGTGCTGATCACTAAGCCACTGTGGCCTTGGCACTGCAGCACTTGGAATTTCCCTTACCACTCCAATTATTAGCCCTTAATTACGTGGAGCTGCCTTCCACACAAATCCCTCTGAATTAACTGTTAGAATAGGAATTAACATAAGGGCATTAGTTTAAGCCTCTGATTCAATTTATAGCCAGCAGTATTGAAAAATCCTCTGTAACAGCAAACTAATCAACATCCTTTGATCAAAAGGAATGAAGAAATTAAAAATGCTGTGCTATAATAAACATTTATGCATGGAAAACATGTAAGCATGAATATGTCCAGTCATCAGTCATTTACCAGTAGTAAATCCATGTGGCTGGCTTTGTTATCTCATTTGTAATCAGTTAATGAAAGATCACATGTCATTTACATATTTTTGAGGTGTATGTAATACACATTAATTCTTACAATTACAAGAACTTTGCTGTATTTTCAATGGTCTAAATTCTTTTTTTTTTTATGTAACAACATTACAAAACCATACATTATTCATTATTGATGAATATTCATATTTATATTACATTCCAAGTTATTCATAGTTATGTAACCTTGACCCAAATGCATTATTTGAATATGTTTTCCAAGTAACATTACAGTATGTCACCAAAGATGTATAAAAGCAATAATATAAAGTTATTACTTTGTACTTAAAAAAAAAAGAAAACTGTAGGGTGATAGTAATTCTTCTTATTCTCTTATCCTAGAAGTCAGCTTTCCCCAGAGTATTAACCCCTTGTTGTGCATTTATCTTTGTCATTATTTAGCATATACTTCATTGCAGCCCTTTGCTTTTTGTTTTTTATTAAGTTTACAGACATATTATTGTGTTTATGCTTATATACAGTAATATTACTTTTAGAGGTCTTTGAGAACCTTTGGTACAGCTAAGCTTAATACATCTCCTGAAGTCCATGTGGATGTAAAAGATAAATCATCATTAGGAGTCAAAAGAGCTACACCACACAAATCAACAGGAGCAACAAATGCTCCAGAAACATATAATAATCTAGAGCAAAACTCATCCACTCATGATGCCATGAACCCCAGCTTTACCACATTTAGCAGATCTGACATATAGAAGGATCCTACACCAGTGTTTCTTTTACATTACACTACACACAGAATTCCAGCTTTTCACAATGACAATATGTCTTTGTGATTGAGTTATGGGGTAACACAGTCTGAAAACACTCACAATTAAAACAATTATTGTATACAGAATGGTATAAATATATGGCATACAGTTTACTCACTATTATAGCAAAGAACTGAAGGCAATCATACAGAATTACAATTAAATAAAGAAATTATTCTGCTCCCTCTTAGATCCTAATGCATTTATCCAAGTGTTTCTCTAGTGTTTGGACACCTTTACGGTAAAAAGTTACCTTAGTGAGCCGTTAGACACTGCCCTCACAGGAGCTCCTTTAATGGTCCAAACTTGTGCTAATGGCTTGGAGCAAGGTCAGGACTGTGCAAGTGGTGTTGGTAAATGATTATGTGTACAGTTCCCAAAGACTGCATCTCTTCCTTAAGCTGGTGACAAGTTATTTGTATATTTTCAAAGACCAGGCGATCTGCTTGATCAATGTTCATATGAACAACTATGGTGGGCTCTGAGCCTTTCGATTTTTACTTACAGTAAATACTCCTCATACATATTAAAATGTAGGCCCCTAATCCTCAGTGAAGGGCAATCTTAGTGCTTCAGTATACCAAGAAATCTTGGACAATTCTATGCTCCCTACTTTGTGGCAACAGTTTGGAAATGGCCCTTTTCTATTCCAACACGACTGTACCCCAGTGCACAAAGCAAGGACTATAAAGACATGGTTAAGCAACTTTGGGATGAACTGGAATGAAGATTTTGAGCCAGACCTTCTCATCCAACATCAGTGCCTGACCTCATAAATGCTCTACAGAATGAATGGGTACGAATTCCCACAGAAACACTCTAAACTCCTGTGGACATCCTTCCAAGTAGAGAGCAAGCTGTTATATCTGCAAAAGGGAGACCAACTCCTTATTGAAATATATGTATTTGGATACAATGTCATTGCAGGTTTGACTAAATACATTTGTCCATATAGTGTATATAATAATAATTTAAAAAAATAATAATCCAAAAAACAGACTTTTATAATACATTTTTAGATCATCTGATGGAGGAAATGTTATTTCATACTGCAAAGCACTGTAAAAACACTGTGTTTTTCATGTTGAAGTGAAAAGAAAAACAAAAGCATCAAAAAACCACATAAAAGCAGCAGCATTTTTTTTTTTTCTGATCTTGTGCTTGTGGTTTTTGTGTAGAGGTGACTTTTTATTTTCTCATACAGCAGATTTAGACATTTTCAAACAGATTTCTTCTTTTTCTTTTTACTAGAATAGTAGTAGTTGATCTAATGTTATTGAAGTGCAATATTCACACATTTCATATATTAAATATTACCTTAAATAAAAAAAAACATCAACATGCTATTTTAAATTTTGCAAAATATAAATTTTATTGATTCGGTTTCAACATGTTTCTATTTTCCCTTTATCCAAAGGTTACCTACTGTATATGCCAGAATACCATCATGCCGCTCTTTAGCATGTCCAGCTCTCATGTTTTCACCTGTGCATTCTGCTCAAACTGATCAGGTTTCAAAGCAGCACCTTTTAGACTAATACCACCATCAGTACACTCAAGCTACAAGTTATCTTGTAGACTTTTAACTACTTAAACCACATCTGTAGTATAACTTAGACCAACTGTGTCAACTTGAGCTTGATCTGTTGTTTTTATGAGCTTGGTGGGGTTGCTCCAGTTCCTTCCCACAGTCCAAAGACATGCAGATTAGACTAAGTGGAATTCCAAACTATTGTATGTGAATGAATGGGTGAGTGCGGGCATCCTGTCCAGGGCGTACCACACCTTGTGCCCTAAGTCTCCTGGTAGAGGCTTCAAGGCCCTCCTCGACCCTGTATACAGGATAAAGTGGTATACACAATGAGTCAGTGAGTGAAAATGTGCAGAATGTGCAAAGTGTAATTATTAGGGCCGGGACTTGATAAAAAAAAAAATCTAATTAATTAGAGGCTTTGTAATTAATTAATCGAAATTAATCGCATTTTAATCGCATATAAATAT
>JAQQZT010000003.1:5075782-5086630 GCA_030068275.1 Clarias platycephalus
TAAAAATAATTAACACAAAATATAAAGTAAAAATAAAACAAATTAACCTGCACTTTACCTTTAAAAAAACGTAAAAAATAAATCCCGACAGATAAGTGTTTCCGTTTGTGCACGCAGGCGTTTGTACACACTAACGGAGAGACTGTTTTTAAAACCGTTTAAAAATTAGGAACATCGCTAGTCACACTCACGTGAACGCATACTAACGGAATCACTGCTGTAAAGTAAGACAACAACAACAACAAAAACAAATTAACCAGCACCTTACGTTTGAAAAGAATCGCGACAGAGCAGAGTGTGTGTGTTTGTTTGGTAACCTGAGAGGAGTGGGGGGCTGTAAAGCCGAGAGTGAGTGTGTGTGTGTGTGTGTGTGTGTGTGTGTGTGTGTGTGTGTGTCGCCTTTACAGCCCCCCTCCGCTCAGGTTCCCAAACAAACACACACACTCTGCCTTACACAGACACACAGATAAACACACGCACACAAACGCACACGCAGAAACTCTGCAAGCACTAAGACCCAGCAGGGGAGACGATTAAGCAACCGCAGCACAAAAGAGAGAAAAACCGTTGGCTCAGTTGTGATGACGTGACGCTCGGTGTCAAAACAAGAAGCGCATGCATGATACATGATACTCGGTGCTCGTAAACCAAGATAATGCTCGTTTTTCAAGTCAAAATGTATTAAAAATCTTTGCTCGACTTGCGGAACACTCGTAAACCGCGTTACTCGTAATCCGAGGTTCCACTGTACCAGAATTGACCAGGTACTACTACTTGATATCTACTACTGTATGAGGTGCATTCAAGTTAAACCAGGACTTTTGAATGAAGGCATAAAACTGATTGATGTTGAAGACTTCATGCAGAGTACAGTGATGAGACTCTTAGCCGCAGCAAAACATTTAAACGTTTGCGAACCTTTTAAAGAACGCCATTTGTCTGTAAGACGAAGAGACGCAAGTTGGTGATTGGCGAACGCAATCATTCACAAACACTACTCAGGAACTCGGTGGGGAGTTATCGCCACATCCCATGCACAGTCCTAATCTCGTCCAACCCTTTTCCGCATGTTTGGGCAATTAAAGGAGTTCCTGGGATGCCAGTATTTCGGACATGAAGCAGGCAGTCCGATCATGGCTCCGGCATACTGAGAAAACCTTGGAGTTTTACTGTAATAACTGTGTTCTGTTATTCTGCGCAATCAAAAGTCCCTCGAACGCCCCTCGTGTTTATGAACTGCACTGCAAAACAAAGTTCTAGTCAATTTTCTCTTCAGACTGAGCAAAGTTGTTTTTCACGGAGCAGCTGGCGCAGTGTGTTTCCTTTTTGATAGCTGAGCGACCAGGCTTCGGGGAAATTCTGCCTTATTTCTTTCAGGTGTATTCCCCAGAGGCTCTAGATCTAAACAGTTACAAGCACCAAGTCCCTTTGCTGTCTTAGATAAGTGCACTGAGTATGTTATTGTACTTTGAACAGAAAATGATAAAACACGTTTCTCCAAGCATCCTCCGTCCTTCTGGTTGCTGCAGATATTTATTCATGGGCGTTAGACTAAAACATGATCTTTCTCTCCGATGGTTATTGATTTCGTATTGTTCATTCCTAACACATGAAAAATATTGCTAAAGATTTAAAATATGACTTTTCTGTCTCAATACAAAGGCGGTTCCAAGATAAGCAAAGATATGGTTGCTGTTTGAAGTTAGATTCTTTAGTTTTTTGCTGTTGCTACAATGCTCATTTCGCTGACATGAATAAAGTATCTCTGTCTCTTTCTCTCTATCAGACATTGTACAACACACTGCTATGTAGAAGAAAGGACCAAATGAGTTTAAAAAAAAAAGCTAAAAACTGTGTAGCAGCTATCATAGGGCTGAATCTCTTTTCCCCGACTGTATAGTTTGGTATCGAAGTAACTGTCAGTCCCTGGTAGGAGGTGTGGCACCAAGTTTGATGGTATTTGGAGCAAAATTGGTTTTAATCTCATTTTGGAGATTTTTTAAATAATAAAAAAAAAAGATTTAAAAATAGCAAATTTGTCTACGGTATAAAACATTGCATGTATAAATGATGTTCCTGAGCCAAAAAGTCTTTTCAGAAGAGAATGTGTTCAGATGTGTAGTTTTTTAAACTAATAGCTACTGTATGAGTGTTTGTTTTTATACAACAGTTAATTCTGACTGAGTTATCTGAATGAGTTTAACTTTTTACTATCAAACCACGTCACAGGTATTCTAACAATCGTTAATTACAAAAACTGTCAATTGCGGCATGGCGTAAAATAGGTCTGTACGATCGGTGAGAGGTGAGAGTAGCCGCCTGCCAAAAATGGTTTGAAGAGTTCGGTGTGGAAGAACTTGACTGGCCTGAACACAGAGCCCTGACCTCAACCCCATCAAGCACCTTTGGGATTAACTGGAACAGACATTATGAGCCAGACCTTCTCGTCCAACATCAGTGCCTGACCTCATAGATGCGAGAGTGAATGGGGACGAATTTCCACAGTAACACTCCAAAATCTTGTGGATGGCCTTCCAAGAAAAGTGGAAGCTGTTATAGATGCAAAAGGGGGAGCAACTCCATATTGAAGTGTACTGTATGTATTTCGATACAATTTCATTGTAGGTTTGTCCAAATACTTTTGTTTATATAGTGTTCCAAGCTTCTAACATCAGGCTGAATCCCAACTCGCTCTCTAATCCTTGTTCAAGGGCAATACTTTGTGTGTGGAACAAGGGGGTTGTACACCCTACACAGCACAATCTTGTAAGTTTCTCAGTACTGTCCATCACCACCATGGTTTATTCTCATCACCATTTGGTTACATAGTACCAGTAAGAAATGGAAATTACTTTCATCCCTGTTAATTACACTAACTGTCGATCACTAACTGTCAGTCATCAGCATAACGCTATTTCCGCCTTTGCAGCAGGATATGCACTAATACGCCTTTTCCTGTAGACAGCCATGATTGTGGGGTGTGAAAATGCTCCCTAAGCTCTTGGTAGCATGAGGCTGTAGCATATCATCTGGGAATTGAACTTTCGATCCCCCGGATGATAGGGTGAGCCTTATTCTTTAATGTCACATGGGAATCTCCCCTTGTTGTCCTTTTTTGCACAGGAATCTTGCACTGTAACAGAATAAATTCCAGCAAAAGAAGCACTACGATGAAAAGATTCAAAAGCCACTGAAAAAAACTCCAGTATGATCTACAGTAGACATAGAATCTTCAGTCTATTGGAGTTTTGTTGATGTTCATGAGCTTTTATGCCGTGCACTCTCTCAGTTTCAGAGCCGCAGCTCATCTATGAGAATGTGTAAAAATCTTAGTGTACTATAATAATAATAATAATAATAATAATGTTTAATAATGTTTTTTTTTAGTTATTAATTGTGAAGCTTTTGAATAAAGCTTTAGATTTGTGACTCAAGGTTTTAAAGTTGTAACAAACTCCAAAAACAATTTCATAATCTTTTTATAAAAAGAAATATCTTAAAATTGTATAGGTATTGTATATATAATAATATCGTAATGGATGCTCTGTGGTGATTCCCATTTCTATAAAATACTACTACTATTACTACTACCACTAATAATAATAATAATAAAAACAGTGAGGTCCTTAATCAGTTATTATATAATCTATGGAAAATAACTGGATTATTTGTACTCCCATCTAACATAGATTTTTATCTAATTCACAATGGTTAGTCCAAGTGAATATTTTGTAAAGCAGTGTAATTCCCTCAGCTCCGGCGGAGAACCTAGTTTGGTCACCAAACATATCTTGGCTGACCTGCTATTTTTTGGATAAGTGGAAAATTGTGCAAATTTAATTTTTGGCCCAACTATTCCTTTAAAGCTCTCATTCCAACGTACACCCACTTCACTTCCACTGGAAAACATGTTTAACCTCTTTGTTCCACATGGCCTTAACTTCTCCAACAGCTTAGCTGAACTTGGCATGCACCATCCTTCATGCCAAACAATATTTTCTCAGTTAAGTGGATCTTACATTTCCAATGATCTGGACTCATCTTGCGCTTTTGCCTGGTTCCACCATGCAGCTTTTTACAGAGTGCGAGACTTCCTGTGGCTGCCTGCCCTATCAGGCTCGGTTCTGGCCATCTCATGGCAGCTCATTATCAGCCCATTAATCTGAGCAGATCTCCATAAACTCCTCTATCGTCCGGGCCAGTTGTGCTAACTCTGGTGAGGATGGTTGTTAAAAAAGAGAGGAAAGGGAGAGAGAGAGAGAGAGAGAGAGGACAGAAAGGGCAGGACGTGAAGGTGGGAGAAACAGAAACATGTGCAAATTTGTTCTATACTAAAATATTCTTTATGAATATTTTCTTTTCTTCATTGTGTTACCATTTTAACGTTTTCAAATATATTCCATCCAACATTCACCTCCATTTGAAACATTCCACTGGTGATGTCACTCACATCAAGAGTTTTCCTACAGCTTCTGGCCACTTATTGCCTAATGCTCCATGCTAATCCATGAACACAGCAGCTACATGCCGCTACTCCTGAGAGCCAGAGGACTATCGATCGTCCCTCAGGACCCGCTTCCTCACACTCCCTGACATTGAGTGTATTAATATTGACTGCCCACGTTCCAGCTAGTGCTAGCATGGGTGACTGAAAAGCCTTGAGAGCCAATTTGCCCCGCTTTAAAGGATTTTTAATGGAGTATTCACAAGGGCTATACTGTATAACTCTGGAGGAAGTAAATTGAATAGCTGCAATGTGGCAGCTCCTGGTTAGGCTTTGTTTCTAAACGATGCCTTACTTTACTTTTGCAGTAAAGTGCTTTGAGGAAAAGTAAACTCTAAAACTCTTCAGAGTCCTTCAGTTTGTCATTATTAGAAGTTCCGTGTGAGACCCTTAACACAGATCCTCCTTAACAGAGCATTCTTAATGACATTTTCCCTGTATTAGAGAATGTTCCTAAAGGAACTCTTGTAGAACTTTTCATTATCCAACAAGCCCTTGAGGAACGTGTATTTCCAAATAATGTACAGTATTAACAGTCGAGAGCTTTACTTTTTCTGTACATATCACATTGCCAAAATGAGCTTGATTATAAATGGATTCACATCTTCAAAGATCATGATCCTCCTGATGATCCTCCTCATGATTTAGATTTTTGATCAACAGAACACAGTTAGAGTAAAAGCTCCCTTTATTTTTCTATATAATCACCTGCTCCACTAATGCACTTATCCCCAAATTTCACTAGTATTTAAATACCATCAAGGTAGAATGTGTTCTCAGTAAGCTGCAGCCATGATTGCTGCTTCAAGTTTGAAACACTGGCCTCCCAGGAACTCCTTTAATGGCCCAAACATGTGGAAATAAACTCCTTGAATGTTCACAGGAACGACTGCAGTAGCCTCCGAGCTACCTCGGCTGGGTTCGACGTTCACAGACATACTGTACAGCCTTCTTTAAAATGTTTGCACGATTCCGTTGTTTTACTGTGTCTAAGAGTCTCATCAATGTACTGTGCTGAAATACTTCTGTAGGTGTTAATCAGTTTTATATTTTCATTCAGGAAGACAACCTTTTAAAATCAAATTAACATAGTATTTCATCAAAGTCATTTATCCAAAGAAGATACAATAGAAGACAGAAATGTGAAGCTCAGCACTTGAATAATAAGCAACTTTCTCAGGAGTTCAGGACCAGCTTTTTGGAAGCGCTGTGATTTTTCCTGGGACCGCCACAGAACCACTAAGCTCTTTAGATTCCATGGATAGTTAAAGGTTTCAGAAGATTTTTTTTTCCCTCATTAAAACAGCTGAACTGGTAACCCAGAGGTTCAACAGAACGTTTAAGGTTTTATAAAGAAAGCAGAAAAGTAGAGAATCGGCAAGGGTTAATAAATAAAATTTTTATGGTAAAATACTGTACACAAGTTCATTCTAAAATGTTAACGAGTTCTTAGGGTGTGTCATTGTTAAAGCTTCTATGCTAACGGATGATTTCCAAATCAGATCATGTTGCTTGAGTATGTCCTTTAGGAACTCTTAATTATCCAACCAATTCATAAAGAAAACTGATTTCTCAGTTGTGTATATTATTAACAATATTACTTTCTGTTTCATTCATTTATTTTTTTATGAATTTATTGGTGACCAATTTAACCATAAATATGGAATCGCAACTGTAACAAGCTCGCCTAATCATTTGGAGATTGCGAGTTTGATTCTCGGGCGATGCTGTAGCCTCCAGCTGCTGGGAGCTTAGAGAGAGCTCTCTCAGAGGGGAGGGATGGGAGGCACCCTAGCGCTCTGACATTAATTGCGGCTCTAGCCAATCATGGGCGTCTGTGACCTCATGCAATCGTAAGGAGCGGAAAGCGCTAGTGTGTAAGTATCGAACCCAACAGTTTGAAAATGGTTTGGCCCTCCATGGGGGTTAGTTGTAAAATTGACGGCGCGGTGAAAATTTGAAAAAATCCCAAGAAAAGGGAAAAAAAACATAAATATGGGGGTGGGATTACTTTTCAAGAAGAAGAAGAAGAGTCTGTAAAATATGCAGTGGTTGGTACTCTTTTACCATAGACAGTATGACAAGTCTGGGTCAGGGGTAGCTCAGTGGTTAAGGCTGTGATTCAGAAGGTCCCAGGTTCAAACCCCATGATCACCAAGTTGTCTCTGTTGCGACGTATATCAGATGTATACTGAGATAAAAATGTAAGTCGGGATAAGGGCATCTGCCAAATGGCCAAATATAAAAAGAACTGGACAAACCCTCTAAGACATCACCCATAGGTTTGTCAACATCCAGGAATCCATAAACAGGCAAAAGCATGGAAGGAACAGAGCCTGGCTGTTGGATGGATCATGCGTACTTACCTCATTTTCAACAAACTAGCCAGCTTAGCTTTAGTGTAGCTAAAATTCAAAGATGGCTAATTTTAATACAGTATATATGCTAACGTAAATTTGCATTAGACTGATCTCCAGCATCCATACTCAATCTGTCACTCCAAATCAGCCAATTATGCATAATTTAATGGCTCAGTATATAATTTTAACCAATGAGTTCCATAAAAATTGCAGTTGTCATGGATGGGAAATCTACAGTAGCTATACAGACCTGGTGGACGCTCGAGGAAGTGCGTTTTTTTGGCACGTCCATGTTGGAATCATTTTCAGAACTGAAGGTCGTCTGTTGTTTCTGACACAAGGCGCATCGCTACTTACTTGATGGTAGTTAATTCTGAAAGCTCCACCTCTTGCAGTGCCCTCTTTTGGAGGGGGGTGGGAATGTGTTTGTTTCAACTTCAAAATAGCTATTGTCAAAAAAACGTCCATCATAACCATTCAGTACCTCATGTCTAGTGATTGTTCTATTGTCTATGCAGTACAATACAGGTCAGGTCCTGCTTGTAAACGTATTAATTGGCTCATTTGCGTTTAATATATAAAAGTATTTCACAACAACATTTCTGAATCGCATCAATGAGACAACTACAGTGAATAAACCCGGGTGCCCTAATATGATCACTTTTGGATGACTAATTCATTGGGATTGTCTGTCGAGCCAAAATCAGGTCAAATTAAACAAAAGTGATGTATATGCGTGAACTGTGGAAGCTAGACGAAAGGGACCTCGTGACATTTAAAGCTATCGGCTTTTTATTTTTTCTACTCTGCTGCCGATTGAGTGAATATCACGCTGAAGGTTAAGAGACCGCAGGTCATTATGTTGATAATAGAAACCATTTCACTTCGAAGAAATACACATCAGTGTGCTGAAATACAGAACAGGATTATAATCAATAGTTGCATTTCTCACTGCTTTCCTCTGCTGCAAACTGTTTACGTTGTGTGACGACAGGTTTATCACCATCTGTGTCTGTACCGAGCTCAGCTGAATAAATGCCAGGGTGGATGTTTACTCTGGACATTGTGCAGGAGTTTGTAAAGGGGCTTAACTGCAGAGCAACATGTGCATGTGTGTGTGTGTGTGTGTGTGTGTGTGTGTGTGTGTGTGTGTGTGTGTGTGTGTGTGTGTGTGTGTGTGTGTGCAGATATACATGGCGCAAATCGGGTCAGACGAGGTTAAAACAGGCCAGAACGCTTGCCACCTTTAACAGGAGGCTTCGCTACAAACGCACTCAGATGTGTGTGCACACATGCATATTGTTTCTGGCACAAACCATGTTTAAAGCCTACGTCCAGTTCATAGGTTTGCGCGGCGTACACAACCCGTATCCGCGGATTATATTCGAGGTTTGAGGATGGAGGGTGTAATAGGGTGTGACAGACAGAGCACAGCGCAGAATCCAGCACAGCAGCTAATGGAGTTCTGCAAAGTCTTGCCCATCAAACATTCAGGACTATGCTGCTCGTACACACACATACAGTACACACACATACTGTACACACACACACATCTAGCATGCACTCTAGTCACCCTGGGCACAGCAATGCTGCATGGAAATTGTTCACATTAGATGTTTTTTATGAGATGGTTTTCCATCTGTTCTATGAACAGAAAGCATGCACGCTAGAGAGATCCGGCTTATCAGTGTTAGAGCTCGGAGATAAAACTTTTGTTTGAGTTTAATGTCAAGACTGAGATTTGAAAGGTCAAACGTGGTGCAGGAGGCATGTTTGCAGAATGTTTGCTCCCAGTGCATTTTATTGGAGAACATTTTAAACTGGAAAATATACAAGTATACATAAATAGACCCTATAATAATAATGGTTATTATTATTATTATTATTATTATTATTATTATTACAGCAGCATAGTGGCTTATTGGTTGGCGCTAGTTGTACTAGAGTTCCAATCTCAACTCTGATCTGTGTACAGTATGTGGAGTTTGCATGTTCTCCCAATGCTCCAGTCCAGTAGACTGATTGTCATCTCCAAATTGCCTTTAGTATATGATTGTGTATATGTTTGTGTTGTTTTCTGGTTCGCCAACACCATCCACCGTGTACCCTAAGTTCCCTGAGATAGGCTCCAGGCCTCCGGCTATATAAGCATATAGTATAGATAATGTATAGTTAATTAATAATAATCATCACCATGTATATATTCTGTGACTGTGCTTTCCACATTAGTCATGTTGAGAGGGCTATTTTTATTAAAACAGAAAACGTAATATCCCACCTTATAACACCTATAAACCATTAATAAATCATTTTAAATCATCTTTTTTACTAATATATTAATTCATATATTTATTGAATAAATGATCCATTGTAGATCAGTCAGTCATCTTCTATACCGCTTTATCCTGTATTCGGGGTTGCGGGGACCTGGAGCCTATCCCAGGAGGCTTAGGGCACAAGGCGGGGTACACCCTGGACAGGGTGCCAATCCATCGCAGGACACACCCACATACATACACACACTCATTCATACACTACGGGCAATTTGGGAACGCCAATTAGCCTAACCTGCATGTCTTTGGTGGGTTTCCTCCGGGTACTCCGGTTTCCTCCCACAGTCCAAACACGGGGAGAACATGCAACCTACACGCACACAGAGACGGGAATCGAACCTGGCCGGGAATCGAACCCGGACCCTGGAGGTGCAAGCTCCAATAAAAACAAAACATTTTTATTAGAAAAAAAAGTTATTAATTTGAAATTCAAACAGATAATTTTTCCGTAAAGTGTTTATTTTTTGTTTAATGCCCAATAAATACCATTGGGTGGCAAAAAGGGCCCTCATAAAGTTATTTTTTTAATGAGTAGCTATGCAAATCAAAGTTATTTAAACATATGGATAAGGCAATTAAGGTGTTTTTGTGTGGGTTACCAAGCAATATTATCTATAATACATGATTATTTGCACAAAGTGTGTAAATTATATATAGCAGGGGTTTAAAGCCTGAAATGAACTAGCTAATGCACTGTTATAACCAAATTATAACACTACATTAAATAGGATTTAAACCTGTCTGTTAATTGTTTACATTGTTTTGGTTCCAATTAAATTGTTAGCATTAATAAATATATTAATAAACATTTTGCATATACTGTAAATTCGCAATATGGAAAAAACTCATATAAATGTACATATAGTAATATTATTAATGTTAACTTGTCTGACTCGTTTTTTTTTCTCCCTTTTAGCCAATCGGAGCTCTGAACCCAAAGCGCGCGGTGTTTTATGCCGAGCGTTATGAAGCGTGGGACGATGAGGCTCCACCCTGCCACTACTCCACCCACTACTCATCTGCAGCCTCCATCCTTCACTGGCTCATCCGAATAGTAAGCCCTGCTTCATGTACTACTACTACTAATAATAATAATACACTATATGGCCATAAATATGTGGACAGCATATTTTCTACACCAAAAGTTTGAAAGAATTCGTTTCTATTCAGTTAAATGTTAGTCAGGCCTGGCTCACAATCATATCACGAATGGACATTTCAAGAATATATCATTGGCTTGTACTTTTATGCTGATCCTAAACAATTATACTTAAGAAGTGGGTAAACTTATTAAGCCAGTAGAGTGGGAGGGCATTTTATTTTGGGGTGCTGAAGTTTTGAAGTGCCCCTATTATGCCATTAATTTGACTCCATTTCTAAATGATTCGTAAACGACTCGTGTGAAGCAGTTCGGAGATCCAGTCTGTCTAAACCCTTCCTTTCCGTGAGCCCTCACTGCTGTGATTGGTCAGATGGCGCGGCCCTTTATGATCGGTCTACCGCTACAACGTGTGTCGGAAAACGAAACGCCCATTACCATAACTGAACGACGGCTCTGGAGACCCATCAATACGTAGAAAAGATGGCGTCGGTTTTACCGTATCGATTCGAGCTGGAGTCTGACGATGAAACGGTTGAAGTGGCACATCGA
>JAQQZT010000003.1:5094294-5110060 GCA_030068275.1 Clarias platycephalus
CACACACACACACACACACACACACACACACACACACACACACACACACACACACACACACACACACACACATGATACAGTACATGAGCTAAGGTTTTTAAGCCTAAACCTGACAGCTTCACTTGCTCGGAGAGAATCTTAAATGCTCTTCAAAAGCAAGTGCTTCATAATGACATTAAAAGAGAAGAGGCCAAATTCCTCATGTGCACATGCTCCACATGCTCTCACAGGGGTTTCTGGGTAATTTGTGGAGGGACATGTCTTAATGTTTGGAATGTGGTCGTCTCTGTTGTTCATTTTGGGTTAAATGAAGTTGAAGTTTTATTGGGTGAAGGTGTCTAGTGTGCTGAAAGTCTGCTGAGATTCAGAATTCTGCAATGGCTTTATAATAAATATTTAAAATCAATAATTATAATACAATACAATATAATACAATACACTGCAACATGCATTATATTATATTATATATTATATTATAGTATATTATATTATATTATATTATATTATATTAGATTAGATTAGATTAGATTGTATTTTTAATGATTAATACCTAGTTACCATCCATTGCACCAATGATGAAATAAAAACTATAAATGACATTATTAGATGATGTGTTAACTATTTAGTCATTTAGTCTATTTAGATATTTAGTAAAATAAAAAAATAAAAAAAAACTTTCACTATTGTTAAATAACCTCAATAATAATATTTTACAAATACTATTTACAAATTTAACTCTATCTTATTATTTTATTTTAAATTAACAACTTATTTCTGTCTTTCTTTTGTTCTGCCTTTATTGATTGACTGATCGATTAATTTATTGATCAATTGAATAATTAATGGATAAACCAGGGAGGGTTTTGTATATGTTAAAATGTAATTATTAAAATGACTGTTTGGTGGAAAATGAAATGTGTGAATCTTAAAAATGTAAGTGCAAATGTTTAAAGATAAGTTTAAAAAGCTTTATTAACTAATACATGCATTAGTACATATACAGTAGTGCACTTTTTAGTCAATGTCCAAATAATGATCAAATTTGCTATTATTCTGTGCTAATATGCTAGGAAGCAATTTTATTCATTTTGTAATAGATCGCTTATGAACATATTATAAGTTGAAGCTGTTATAAAGAATTACCACAATAACAATTTGAGTGCTTTTAACCTGTTTACTGTTGTTGCTTCATTATCAGTGTATTCCTTTTGGATTTAATGTATTTATGAATTATGGGTTATAAAGATTGAGGGCATCTGAGAAACCTGAGTTCTACTGAAATGTAGGAGACGGCCAGGTGAATTACTGTAACTTTTTTTTTAAAAACATTATTTGTGACTGATGTTTATTTGTGACATGAAACTTTTATACTACTGTACTAACAGGAATCTATCAGCCATGAATTGTAATGTATAATATAGCTAGCATGATTAAAATAATAAAGTACCTAAACTAAAATAAATTACCTAATTACCTGTCACAAATTTTCCCTCTTGAATTGTAGTATGTTTCCCAATGTGTAATTAAGAAAAAATGTAGTTCTATTTTAAGTTCATTTGCTTTTGTTTTTAGTCTCGGTCAGGACATTGATTAATTCCTAATGTGATCACCTGGTCTATGTCTCACCTTTGGATATTTCAGCTCTGTTGTTTAGAATTCCAAGTCCTAGTTTCTCATATTTCCTGTTCATGGTGTCTAGTAAAATGTAATTCCTGCTTTAAATTACTGACTATAGATTATCCTATCTATCATTGCTTTTAACCCAGCTACATACTTTTTCAATGATTCTTGCATTACCTGTAATTAAATATGAGCTACCACAGGGTTTTTTTTTTTTTTTAAGTTATTATTTTAGGGGTAATTTATGGTCACATTACAATAACACTAAGTGTAAGATTACTCAGATAATCAGCAGAAAGGTGAATGTTTTACGTATGTTAACAAATGGGGTATTTTAATCATATTTTTTTACCAAGTTCCTAAAGTTTGAGGATGAAATTTTAAGAACTTTTGGTAAAATCTGTTTTTTTAATTAAAAAAAAAAAAAGGGGGGGTGGGGGGGCTTTGAGTTTAGAAAAAAGTCTCGAAAATTGTATTTATGGAAACTAATATTATTATACGTTGAAGAAAAAACTGTATATTTGGAGTTGGTGTTATTTTATTATTTTATTTTTAAACAAATTATCCTTACATAGATCTCTGAAGTGTCAGCTTCAGTTTGAGCTAGCGCTTTCGTTTGCGCTCGCTGCCAGGTTGAAATCACACATGGGAGCAGTGGTGAAGTTCTGCTCCACTTTCTCTGTCTCAATCCTAAGCCCATGTGGTACTCGAGAAACCCAAGCCACCTCCTGACCCCACAAACATAACACATCCAGCCCAGCACTTAGACAGGAAATAACTGCAGCTTACCCCTCATCTCTCCTGCTTATTTTCTTACTCTTTCCCCTTCCACTAAGTGCTGTTTTTTTTTTACAACTCACTGCCAAGTCTTAAACCGCTCATCTGGAGGCTCTTTCAGTAGCTACTTGAGATGTGGTCAACATGAATGCTCCCATTTTGAAGTTTAGAAACGTTGTACATGAAGGTAGAAAAGCATCAAGCATTGTCCTTATAATCAGCCATGACTTTATTAAGTAGTGCAAATAAACACGCAGCAAAATTCTTCTAACGTTCCCCCACCTTGCCTGTCTCAATCTGCTGCCAGGAGCTGATCCCGGAGTTCTACTACCTGCCGGAGATGTTTGTGAACAGTAACGGCTACGGTCTGGGGGACAGAGATGACGGCACCCCGGTGTGTGACGTAGAGCTTCCTGCCTGGGCCAAGACGCCTGAGGACTTTGTGAGGATCAACAGAATGGTGAGAAATCCATCCAGACTTAGACTGCACAAATATTCAGCCAAGTGGAACAGAATGTCTCCTCTAATTATGACTGATTTTGAACACCTGATGAAACACCGATGATGTTTGCCTGAACAGACCTGTTGGCGTGACGTTGTTACAACAGATATGAGTGATAAAATCCAAAGGGCTTATTTATCACTCTTGTGTAAGTAAAGTCTTGTGTAAGTGGTTTTGTCGGCCAAAAGTGAACTAGAACTTCTTCAAGGCTGATTTTCTTTGTAATTACATTTGCATGTTGAGAAAATCTGTTGTAACCTAGGAATGCATGTTCACGGACAGGGTTATTAGTTTGCACTGCCACCTCACGACTCGGGTCCTGAATGTGTGGGTTTCCTCTGGGTACTCTGGTTTCCTCCTACTGTCCAAAAACGTGTGTTCTAGAGTGACTGCCATTTCCTAATTGCCTGTAGGGTCTGATTTGGTGTGTGACTGTGTGTGTGCTCATTCCCTGGGTTTCCTGCGGAAAGTCTGCTGCTTCACTGTTTTTATATCTTTTTGTCAGATGTTACTGTGGTATACTGAAGTATAATTACAAGCCTTTCATGAGTGTCAAAGATTTGTATTGACATTTACATTACGTTTATGCAAAGAGCCAATATTTGCAGTGTTGGCCCTTCCTTCTCAAGATCTCTGCAATTCAACTTGGCATGCTGTCAATCAAGGTCTGGGCCACATCCTGACTGATGGGAGCCCATTCTTACATAATCAATGTTTGGAGTTTGTCAGAATTTGTGGGTTTTTGTTTGTCCACCCGCCTCTTGAGGATCGACCACAAGTTCTCAATGGGATTAAGATCTGGGGAGGTTCCTGGCCATGAACCCAAAATTTTTATGTTATGTTCCCTGAGGAACTTAGTTGTCACTTTTGCCTGATGGCGAGTTGCTCCATCATGCTGGAAAAGGCATTGTTTGTCACCAAGCTGTTCTTGGATGGTTTTTTACCATCTTTATTTATGGCTGTGTTCTTAATAAGTGGTACAGATAATGCCTGGGTGGGTATTCTTGTGAATGCAGTGGGCATCACGGTTGTGTACTGGATAGCACATTGCCTTGCACCTCCAGGGTCCGGGTTGGAATCCTGGCCGGGTTCGATTCCCATCTCTGTGTGCTTGGTGGGTTTCCCCCGGGTACTCCGGTTTCCTCCCACAGTCTGAAGATATAGGCTAACTGGCGTTCCCAAATTGAGTAAGTGTGTGCATGTGTGTGTGCCCTAGGATGGATTGGCGCCCTGTACAGGGTGTACCCCGCCTCGTGCCCTAAGTCTCCAGGGATAGACTCCAGGTCCTCCGCAACCCTGAATACAGGATTAAGCGGGATAGACGATGAGTGAGAGTGAGTGAATGCTGTGTACCGTATCCATGGAATGGCATGGATCAATGAACCGTCTCGAGGGCCACTTAAAAAAAAAAAAAAAGTGATTTCAAGGGCAGTTCATGCTCAATCAGATTTTATACCAAAATGCCGTGGATCATTTAGAATAATTTAGAATGCAATGCACACGTCAGTGCTTCCTGTCTCCTGCAAAATCTCATACGTGAGCAGCACGCTCCGGTCGCTTGCTGTGAGCTGTGCTGCCAAAACTGACGGAGTCGGAAGTAGTGTGAAGGTCGACTCGTCGTACAGTACACCTCTTCTTCTTTGTGTTTACTGGTGGATCACAAACCAACCAGATGCACACCACTAAACCAGGCGCTCCATCCTCGAGTATAAAACGATCTTACTAACGTGAAAGCTGTCCAGCGAGACGGTGCATTCGTATTCAAGCGTAGGTACGAATCAGTCATATCTAATGTGAAAACATGATTAAATGTACTAGTAATGCAACTCAGCCATTGCAGCACATCAGCTACACACATTATAACCTTTACACTCCCACACAAGTAGGTCTCCTTATATGTAACGGTAGACTCTGGCCACATACCCGGCTATATAGCAATCGAAATCATGCAGGAGCACATTCTGCTTAGAACCCATGCAGTAAAGGAAACTGGGAGATCTGTCCCCATTTGCAGCCCGCTCCCCCTCCCAACGCCTTGCCCTGCATTTCGTGTGTCCGCTGCAGCCTCCTCCCGAGGACGCTAATGGACTGCACAGCTCGATACTAATGCAGTCCAGCTCAGATCTCAGGGATGCCACTGAAGGACAGATCCAGTCACTGTCCCCTATAACGTTACACTAATGCAGGCTTCATCAATCATGATTTGGTTCCAGTGGACAGGTCTGAGCCTCTTGGTGTATGTGTACGTGTGTGTGTGTGTGTATGTGTGTGGAAAAGGGAGAGAAAGTAAATGTGGAGGTGAAGAACTTTCCTGCCGTGGTATAGAAATAAGACAGAATAGAATAAGTCGAATTATTTAAAATTGATAAAGAGTATTGATAAGATGCTATGCGAATGAATGAACAAATGATAGAGAATAAAAATCTATTTCTAAACACCGCCATTGCATATGTTACTTTAGTAATATATGATTGTACCTTGTTTGGAACTGGATTATTAAAAAAATTATGTTTGACGAAAAATGCAACTTAATCCGTCTCTTCTTTACCAGTCCCAGTGGGCACTTAGCTGATGGGTCATGCTGTGTTTTGACCTAGGCTGCCTAAGAAGGCATGTCTCTCTCTCTCTCTCTCTGTGTGTGTGTGTGTGTGTACTGTGGGAAGCGTACTTGACCTTTTCAGCCGCCCTGACACTGGAGTGTGTCATGGAGTGTATGTGTCTTGTAGGAATGACCTTTCTTCCAGTGTGTGTGCGCGCATACACACACACACACACACACACACACACACACACACACACACGCACACACACACACAAAATACACATGTGGGCTAAGATCCAGCTGTCAGTATGCGCTACAGCTTCCTACCAAGACAAAGCTTCATGATGAAATACCAGATCAGTGCTAGAATGGACTTTTCTTCCAAAAATACACACAAACACACACACACGCAAATGCACACAGGCGTACACACCATATGTTTTAAGCATAACTATGTGTTTTATTAAGACAAGTTAATTAAGTCACTCAAGGTCACCAAAGGGTTTTTCAAAAATATGAACGTTTTCTTAAATTGAACTTTTAATATGAACTTTTAAAAAAATAATTTAATAATAATAAATTATATTGTGTTGATGAGCCGATAAACATGATTTTCACATAATTTTCAGTTTATTTCATTCTTTTAAATCCAGTTTCATTAAATTATTAAAAAATGCTAATTTATTTAAAAAAACGAGAACGGTTTTCACCTACTGTACTGTACGTGTCACACGCATGCAGACTTGACATCGTTTTTAGGAACTAACCTGAACTCAGTCTGTGTTCCTGCTTTAAAGATTGAGAGAGATGATGTGTGTGTGGGAAAGCGGGTCATTTTCAGATCATGGATGATTAACAAAATGTCAGTAAGCAGCAGAATCTCAGGAAACCGTTTGTCTTTCAGCGCTCGTGTCAGCGTGTCGGCACACGGCCTGCGCAGCGTTAAACATATATGACTAAGTGTGGAGGGAATTAAAAATGACTTCTGGAACATTAAAAACAACAACAAAAAGAAAAGTTTGTCATGTCCAGTCCATGGAACTGAAATCAGTGTTTTGCGTTTTTATATGTAAAGGGGAATTATTTACAAAATAGACTTAAAGTTAAAAGTTACTTTATTATTGTTTATCTGTTTGAGTTTCAAAGTAGTAATTTCCAATGAATTTTATTATTGTAAATTATATTATTAATTTGAAACTTTGGAATATTAATTTGCAATTAATTTGGTTAACTATGGACATTTATTTATTTATTTATTTATTTATTTGGTAAAAGTCTCCAGTGTCAAAATGTTACTTTTTACAACTTCTCTGTTTTTTTTTTTTCATCTTTTCTTTCTTTGAGAATAAATAGTTTATTTGTTTATTTATTTATTTATATTAATTTATTTATTTTTGGAAGGACATAGGACGTGTCAGCACTAGTTACTTATTACCATGAAAAGCTGCATTATTATTATTATTATTATTATTATTATTTATTTATTTATTTATTATTATTATTATTATTATTATTATTATTATTATTGTTGTTGTTGTTGTTGTTGTGGTGGTGGTGGTGGTGGTGGTGGTTATTGTTGTTGTTGTTGTCTTAGTAACTCTATGAGATTTAAATGACAGGCTGACTGTTGAGGGTGAACGTGATGCATTGACTGTGTATAGATTGTCTAATGTACAGTAAGTGTTAGCAAAATACACAACAATCTGAAATTGAACAAAATTACAGTAAAAAACCCACCCTTTTTTTTCTTCATGCGGTTCCTAGCTTAGTTATAAAAAAAAAAAAAAAAAAAAAAGTAATGTACCACATGGATCCTTTTAAAGTTTCATCAAAATCTCAAAAGTTTTTAGATCATGTATTTACTGTACTGTACATGTATATGAAAATGAAGTGATTAAGGTTATGTTCATGGGCAGAGCACTGCATTGAAAAATATATTTGAAGAAGTTCATGAGCAAAATCTAACCACATTCGTGAAATGTGAATATGTGCTTTTTTTTTTTGGACACAGATCAGCGTTCATGTGATGTGTGCTTATTCCTCCTCCATCTTTGATCTCTTTGTCTCGTCCTCCATCTCTCCATGCTGCTCTTTCATTCTTGTTTAATCCCTCCTTTCCCCATGACTTTACCCTCCGCCCATTTTCTCCCTCTCTCTCTCTCTCTCTCTCTCTCTCTCTCTCTCTCAGTGTTCCCATCTTTGCATGTGTCACTTTCGATTGGACTGACATGTCCCGAGGCTAGCACAGCCCCCTCCGGAGCTCAGCCTGCCGCTAGTCCTGATGCAGGAAGAAAGCTCTAAATTCCAACGTTGCGTGTGTATGTTTGTGTGACCGTGATTGTGTGGGTGTTTATTTCTTTGGTGAAAGGAATCTGCATTATTTCTGCAGTATAACGTTCATTATTTCTCTCTAGTGATGATTATATCGCTGTATAGTCCCTGGACGGCTGTAAAAAATCCATTTGGTACAAGACCTTTTTTTTTTTGTTTTTGTTTTATGATCATTATCCCGCAAGGTAGACAGTAAATTGGCCTTACATTAGTGTTTAATGTCTTAGCAGGCCATAATACAGAAATACTTAGTCTGATTTGATAAGTTCAATGAAATATGGCTTTATAGTATTGACCAGTTGCAGATTAGTACATTTGATAGACCAATCTAAATATTTACGCTCATCATGACATCAGTAGGTATTACAGTAGTACTCTACTGTCTGTACAGTATTAGTACCATACTATACTGCATAATACTTTCAGTGACCTAATAAAAGACATGTAGTAAATACAATTGCGCATTAAGCTTTATTATCCCGTTCAGTGCCATTTTAAAATAGTTTACTATAGAACAATCGTTAAACTCAGGTGTATGCTAACGGCACTCGCTGCGTCTTAAACCCTACAGTACATGTTCATAATGTGCATCCTTATTTCTGAAGATACTCAAATAATCAAATATGAATTTAATTTTCAACATTCACATAAAGTATTAATTTGTTAAATGGTAATATGTGCTTGGATGTGCTTAACAAGTAAGAAATGATCTAAATAAAAACTTCATATCTTAAACTTTACCTCTAGCCTTAACCTTTGTAGTCTTCAAATTAATTTGCAAATGTGATGCCAAATGTGTTGTTTTCATCAGCAATATTCAGGTCAAGGGGATTATATGATGGGTTTCCTTAAAAAATTTTTTTTTTAAAGTTCTGTTTCAAAAAAATAGCAGACTCATATATTAATGAGTTATTAATTATGTCATTTATTAATAAATCTCATTTATTAAAACATATTGATTATTATATAATGTTTTTTGAAAAGTAGATTTTTTTAAAATTTATTATTATTACTATTTTGCTCATTCCTATCTTTTCTACAGCGACAACACACATACAGAACTCTTAACAAACAAAATTTTAACCATATGATTATTGTAATTGTGAAGTTTTCTGTAGGAAAATGTTTATTTAGCATTTAGGGAAGGAGTCTCCAGTTTCAGTAATAAAGTTGGTACTTTATATTTTTTTTAAACACTGAATAGTTTTGTAATTTCTCTGAAAAATGACCAGCTGCAGTTTTGTCTTCTTAATTTCAAAAGACGAGGCCAGCTCCTCAACCTAACTATTCATTGTAATACTGCCATTTTCTGATTTCGTTTCTTTTCAACTGTATTTCATAGTTTTTTGGTTGAAATTATCCTAATTCCCTCTGTGTGTTGCTACTGTACGAGCGGTGTTTTTGTGTTTAAATGAGTGTGCGTGCATGTCACTGTCGTGTTTGCGTCTCTCCTCTTTAATTGGCTGCTTCTCGTTTACAGGCTCTGGAAAGCGAGTTTGTTTCGTGTCAGCTGCACCAGTGGATTGACCTTATTTTCGGCTACAAGCAGCGCGGCCCCGAGGCGGTCCGCGCCCTCAATGTCTTTCACCACCTGACCTACGAGGGCTTCGTCAACCTCGACAGCCTCGCCTCTGACCTGCTCCTGCGCGAGGTACATGAACGCCATGACATCACTGACAAAACCTTTAGCTTTTTAGTCATCTCATCATTATAAATGCATCGTGCTCGTAACCATGGTAACCAGGTATGTAGGAGCATTCTAAATGACTCTCGTGTGTCCAGAAAAGAGATTAAAAATTTGTTTTTGATTATAATAGAACCATAGATGCACAAGGAAATGTCATAGCGCAGCACCGATCAATTCTGTTAGGTCAGACGGTGTTGATTCATTCTCTGTAATCGTTAATATGTGATGTTGGTTTAAGATTTATAGAAGAGTCGTGGCTTTTCAATAGTCTGTGCAATTTCTTTAGAACTTTGAGATCAGACTTGCACACTTCATTAAAAACAGAGCAGCTGCAGGTGCAGAGTGCAAACACAACATGAAACACTGTCGGGGCAGGAAACATGAACTACGTCAGGTTAAGCTTTTACTAGACAGTTTACTAGAACAAGACAAAGGGAAACAGAAAATCCAGAACAACACGTAATCAAGAAAAAATACAAACCTGGTGCAAATATACAATAATCAGGGGAATGTGATGTTGAAAGAATTAAACACTTTGCTGCATGCTGTTTTTAGAAAATTTTGAAAACTTTGGACTGGTAAAAGTAACTCCACCTTGAGTAAACCTCCACATCTTTTATTCCTTACTTAACAAACCATTAGCCTCTAGATATACTGTACAAAGCACCTGGAAGACTGAAAACAATGGACACTCTTCTGTGTTTGTAAGCGCAGTGATAAGATTATTTAAATATCATATATTTGTAATTATTTGATCTACAAATCTAAAATCAGGGTTTAAAATCATCATTTTCTCTTTCCATAAATTATAGTTTATATCATGATGCACTAACCTGATTGTTCCAACGTGCAAATCCATAAAAATTCTTAAGTCTTAATGGTCTAAATGTTCTACTGATTTTATTATTATAATTTTTTTTTAATGGGGTGATAATCTTTCATACTATGTTACTACAAGTACAAGTCACTGCCATGTTACTGTAATGCCAAGTACATCTCGGGGGTTTGCACTGAAACATATTGTTCTGCTAACATTCAGAGCTTGGCCTAGTGGGGTGGCTGAGAGCTGAAGGGGCGGAGCCGAAACTCATGTCCAAAACACGTAAACTGAGATGTAATGTACAACATGAGTCGTCATTGTTGCATGCTATGACAGACTAGTACAAACAGACTTAAAGATTCACATAGCTGATGATGGATGCATGATTTATTAAATTTCAATGATAACCTTGAATAGATATGACCTCCATATTAAACCGACCCTATAGTCCATTCTATAGGTGCTGCTGTTCTTACATTCACTTATAAAACACCGTTTTATCTTTCTTTAATTTGTTCTGCTGAGGAACCTTGAACCACTCTATATTTAATCAATATCACACAAGAGGGAGTGCTGTTGTGCCGGATATCAGCACAGCCTGAGTGTTGAACATACAGTACTGTATAGCCATGCTGACATCCGGTATAACAGCACAATCTCGAGTGTGATACTGCTTTTATACAACAAGTTCTACAAACGGTATTTATTATTATCATTAGATTTTGATTTGTTTGCTTATTTAACAAGTTACGTACTCTGCTCCACCATCTGGTGGCACTAACTAACCAACAGTGAAATTCTTACCAATACTCTGCAGCTGGAAGGTGAGAAGAATAAATCATGGAGTTGGTGGAGAATCTTGCAATAATTACTTAATATTTTCACTTTAGAATATCTGCTAGTTTTCATGTTTTGGGGTTGAATCTCAAATAGTGTTGAATGAAAAGCTAGTGCACTATTTGTGTGCCCTTGATTAGGGGTAAGAGACGGATTTGATATTTAGCCTTGTGATTGTTCAGACACTTGGAACGACTAAGAGGCAATAATTCATTAGACAAAGTGTTGTTTAAGATGACATACTGTAACATTATCAGACGTTTTCTTGCTGAAACTGCTTCAGTAACTGGTTTTGAATGTGGGTTTTGGTACAGTAGGCACCTGCTCTCTTCTGTTCCCAGTACTGCGGATCATACAGACCTACTTTCATGCATGCTGCTACGAAAGTTAGCATAAAATAACAATTATTAGAACACCTTTGGCACGGAGTGATGCATATAGTAAAATGGCCCAGTGCTGTTACCGTCTATTATCATCACTCATCCAATTAACTCACCCAGACAGAGGTAACTGTTGTATAATGAATCTTTCAGTAGTGAAGTATCCTGATATATATACTATATTGCAAATATTGGACTATCATGAACCATTAATTAATTAATACATTAATATTTAGTTATAGTTATAGTTATAGTTATATGATTTCCTTGACTTTGGTAGCTCAAGTTGTTTATCCGAATTTACTTTAAGCCATAATTCATTTCATACAATTTTGATATTCTGATTTCAATAATATCCAGTGGAACATGGTGAAATCTCAGTATGATTCAGTTGTATTGCAGGAATGTCCTGAAAGTTACAGTATCTTAGGTGTGTCTTGATTGTGCGTTATGCTGAGATGAGAGCAGCATGATGACCCGTACACTTTGTATACAGTACAAATCTTATTATCTGATCATCTCGAAACACACATGCACATCTGCATGCACACACATTTTCTACTCCATATAATCGAAGATTTATAACAATACAAATATGGTTTTATTTAACAAAGTAGAACATACAGTTCACATTGATATGGTGACGTTTTCATCATCCGTAGCCGAGGGCCTAGAGAGAGAGAGAGAGAGCAGAGTGGCTGTTAGCATATAAGGAAATAATCAACGACAGGGTGGTATGATGTAACCAGACTTAATGTGGTGTTACTGTTCCCACATAGAACTGTATTACGGGATGGGTTTCATTCTCGCATCATAGCGACAGTAACCAATCACGGTCCTCTGTGAGCTGACACAAGCAGAAGGGTTTGCATACCATAGCACTGTCCTAACAGTCGCGCTGCCTAACAGTTTGAAAAGATGTGGTCAGCACTTCACGGCATTGGAGGAAGCACATGGTAGCCTACGCCCTCGCTGGTTGGTAGCTGGTGCTGATGGGAGTGCCATAACATGATGGATGGGAATTGGATATGACTTAATTAGGGAGTAAATTGGGGGATGAGTAACTGTAAATGGATATAAAAAACGGAATAAAATTGCTGGTGTTGGACGTACAGTACTGTATATAGGGAAATATATCACTTTTTTAGAACATAATACACTTCTGTGTGGCAACAGTAAAAAAAAAACATTGAATCCGGCACATCACGATTATTTTCATATACTGTATTAATGCATTCACACATTTTACCGTATATAATATAATATGCCTTAAATTGCATCGTTAATTTTTGACAAAATGAATTTAAAGCATTATGATACGGTATATGCTAAATATTTTTCAGAACTGCTATTTATTTCTGTGTTCTTGTTTTTTGAATTCGCGTCATTGCTCTATTAAAGTAATAGCTTCTCTCTTCATGGTGTTAGAAACACTGAACAGAATCTCTATGATCATTTATAAGTTAATATTCCACTACAACGTCCAAAAGGTATGGATCGGCATGATCAATACCCGCACCCGCACCGTGAAGTTTGTGTACAGCTTAATTGTGTTAGCGGATGTGATTCAGAGACAGCAGCAGCTGGTAGGCAGAGTGTTTTCCCCTCCACCACCCGCCGTGCTCTCTCTCCCTCTCTCTCTCTCTCTCTCTCTCTCTCTCTCCCTGCGATACCCACCATCTGCTGTCTGCAAAACAAGTCATTTATATACTGTCACTTCCAGGACTGCCTTTATTTGTCAAGTGACCACTATGCAAATCACTCACGGACCAGGGGGGCTAATTATCAAACAATATGGAGGAAGCTCTGCTTTTTATCATTCCCTGCTACTTTACACACAATGACAATTATCTTCGTTTCATCTCAGCTCCCTTTCCGAAAAACGAATGTCCACCATCCTGAGTGGAGCGATAGCACAAAGTGAGGTTTATTAGCCTCTTAAGAGAAATAACTCACTTTCATTAGTTGTTTGTTATTATTGTGTTTGTCATGAGGTCGAAAAAGGTGTTATATTATTCACATTATTCAAATTATTTGAATTCTTTAGGGTAAATCATGTGAGTATTGGTATATACTGTATGTGTAAATAAAAGAATGATTTACTATATAAAATACCTGTTTTTATATTTAGAAATTAATACATAAATACCTGTACTGAAAATGTAAGTTTAAAAATCTGATACAGAACAAGAAATTCTGATAAAATATACTGTATATTATGAAATTGGTGAACAGATTATTAAAAGCAAAATAATTCAGATTACTAAAGGATTTTTTTTTTTTTTATGGTTAGAAATTAAATTTTATTAAAAATATTGAATAAGCAAATTTAATTTTCTTTCTTTTTTTTCTTTCTTTCTTTCTTATTTATTTATTTATTTATTTAGTACAAATACACTTTATATGATATATTGTGAGTTCCGTAATTGTTCCTTCAATAGGCTGGTTTCAAAAGTATTGGCACTGCACACATTTCATTGCATCTTTAATCATAAGGCTAATAGTCATTTGTTAATTCACCTAATACTTGCACTTTCTGATTAGGATATTTAGAAATAAGTAGGAAATAAGTAGAGAATTTATTTACCTATGATATTCAGGCCAGGTTTGGGCTCTGTGGGCTGACACTGATCCTTTCCTACAGACTGACGATGGCCCTCTCAGACACACCGAGGTATGAACCTGGATGTTGCTATCTCACAGATTCAGGCTGTGCTTCAGCTCCAGGTTATTGATTCGCTCTCTTCTGACAGGTGCGGCCACGGCGTCAACATTAAGCACTGCAATAATGGCATTAAAATGTCAGGATGTCAAACGGACGGCAATCCCTCAGGCTGCCGTCGAATCGAAATGGTACAAAATCAAACATCCGTCAGTGACCAGCTGTAGAAACACAGATCATAACAGGAATTCGTAGCGATATTAAAATGAGAAGTACACTTGACAGCATGTGGATTATGCATAGCTAAAAAAAATCTTTTTTTGACTCAGCTAGCATAAAAAAAAAGATCTAGAAGTGCACTTGTATGAGACAGGGTGAGAGATTGCTCATGTTGTTGGAACACATGTGTCGCATTATGCATTGCTGATCAACACATGCTGGACTGGAGACATGATTGGAGCGTTTCTAACATGCTTCAGATTCAAAATCAGCATCCAGGCCAGCTACACCTTAAGCTAATGTTAATGTCTTCGGGTTCTGGAGCGACTAGGCTTTCTTTTTTACTCGGATTTAGCCGCAGTTACCTCTGTTGACCTACATTTCAAAAGAATCTCAATTGACATGAGCTGTTCATTTCCTTCATTAGAGAAATTCCTGACTAATTACTGCAGCTCAGTATTCTCTCATGTATTCATTAGCCTGGGGCTCCCTGGGGTCCAAAAGAAAAAATAGGGGAGAAAGAAAATAAATATGGTTCTACACTACAAGAAAGAAATTCAGAAGAAAAGGTTAGGCATTCATACATCGTTCCTTATATCGGATAATTTCTGATAAGATAAGGTTTCATAAAATCCATACCTAATGTGATTATATACTTAAATGACATATATTAGAATATAAGAAAATGAATTACAAAAAGAGAATATATTCTACTCATTACTGCATAATCTGTACCTTTTAAGTGTGTTTAGACTTACCACCAATTAGCTTTATATTCAATCTATAATCTGCACATACTAAAGAATTTACACTTTAAGTATTTATACTGCATTCCTTTTTTAAAGCTGTAATATTCCAGCTTTCCTTATGATTTTAAATAAACAATTATTGCATCATCCTACTGTACATGACGTCATGTAGGTTTTGTGTGTGCATCTGCATCGCGATTTTAATTAAAAGAAATATAATAATAATCCTTTAGCATTGTTTTTCTATATCTTCTATAATTGTGTCTCTGTAGTGATTATTGTCTCGTTCTATAGTCCCTGGGTGCCTGTTAAAAATCCATTTGGATCATGGCTGTACTTTAGTCTGCAAGGCAGTCAGTAAAATTAGCCTTTAGAGTTTAATGCCGTAGTTGGCTATTATACAGAAGGAGCTGCGTCTGAGAGTGTATATGTTCAGGAAACAAAGCTGGTGCAGCAGATGCCTTTGTACTGGCTGTTAATTATCGTCCAAATGCTGGTTCTGAATTCGTAGATTTGCAGGTCTATAGAGGCTCCATAAATATTGACTGAATTAAAATAAATAGATTATTATTATTATTATTATTGTTGTTGTTGTTGTTGTTAATAATAATAATAATAATAATAATAATAATAATAATAA
>JAQQZT010000003.1:5116976-5138055 GCA_030068275.1 Clarias platycephalus
TTTGGGTTTTGTTATTTTATTTTCAGTTTGGCATTTGTTTTGCACTTCAGGGCCACCGTAGAATAGAATATTCCAATAAATTGACAAGAATTCTAAAATCAAGCATGAATTACAGAATTACAGAAAGGTATTATAAACTCTGATAGTCCATTTTCTCACTTAGATTATAGCCAATTAATCACATTTGGTTATTTTTTTCCAAGAAGCTCAAAAGCATAAACTCCTCTTTCCTCAAGACAATTTCATGCTAGGAATCTTGACCAAACTGTTCCAAAGTGCTAGAATCCTTCCATAAATGTTAAATAAATGTGTCCCAAAAAATACTTTCCTTGTTAAACAACAACACATTTTATAAAATTATATTTGTCATCAATCACAGGTTATGTCAGAAGTCTGCCAGGCGGGTGCCTGTGTATAGACTATTATAATAATTAAAAAAAAATAATAATAATAATAATAATAAAAACACTAATGTATTAAAATGAGTGCAATAAGGCTTAACGGAAATATTGCAAATGAAATAATAGTAAATAAATGAAATAATAGTATAAAATGTTCACTACTTAAATGTAAATATAATGTACAAAAAAATGAGAAATATTGTTTTATTATTGTGGGATATTCAATTTTAGGTTCGCCATCTGTTCACCATATAAAACAAAATCTTGAGTTCCTTTTCAACGTTTGATTGGCTTTCTTCCAAATTCTCCAGTTTCCTTTCACTGCCCAAAAACACACTGGTAGCTGTGATTAAGTATGCAAATATACTGTGTGTGTGTGTGTGTATGTGTGTGTGTCTAGGGGGGGGCATGGGGTGCCCTGTGGTGGACTGGCATTCCATCCAGGTTGCATTCCCAACTTACACCCATTTTTTCTGGGATGAGCTCCAGGTCGGCTGCCATCTTAGCCAGGATTAAGCACTCGCTGAAGAATTATCGTTTTTTGAATGTTGCATTTGTTTATAAATCAATAGGGAATGCTGTATTTTCATACATATGTATTATACTCTGTAACGAGGGGGGGGGGGGGGGTTGCTTCTGGCTTGAAATCGGCTGTTATTTTAAAACTCCTCGGGTTTAAGGTACATTGCACAAGATGTAAGATTATTATGAAAGTACGTTTACATATTTAGCACCCTCAGGAGATCAAATATGAAATAATTCATATAAACTTTTTTTTTTTTTCACATTTTGCTTCCAAAGAGCCAGACTTTCTTGTATTTTTTATTATAGTCATGAGGAATAGTTCTCCAGGCTTCTGGAAGGACTTTTTTGTCTTTTTTATTTTTGGCAACGTTTTCGTCTCTCATTTTCAAGTCCAGTCGCTGAACCTGGCCAGTTTCAGAGGAATGTTTTTTTGTTTGATAAACCTATGAATCATTCAAGCATTAAAAACATCTAACTTAAGGCATGAACCAGTGAGAAACAGGTGCAGATGATGACAGATGATCAGGCCGGTGATTACAGTAGTTTAGTGGTGATGCTGAATGCTGAGTGATTGGAACAGACGAGAGGGGAAACGAGGTCGCTGCTGAGGCTGTTACACAAACAATTATTATTTTAAACACTATCTTTAGGAACTTTGCAGCCTGTCACAGTAAAATATGTTTTCCTGTTTCTTTAATTATATATTACCATGGCTTACTGTATTACCCTTTATCTTATTCTCATTTCATTTTCTTATCTTGTCATGTCGTCACCTGACCTTATTGTATTGTATCTTATTGTACTGTATGTCTCATCTCATCTTATTGCACCTTATTGCTTCTTGTTTTCCCTTTTTCCCCATTTTATCATCCCAACAAATCTTATATATTGTCACTTGCCATATATATTATCTTATCTTCTCCTATCATATATGTTTTCAAATTATATTGTCATGTGCCCAAGTACAATATATATATTATACAAGGCAATATTGTATCTCACTTTATCTTATTGTATATGATCAGAACATATCTTGACCTTTTCACATCTTATCTTATCTTATCCTGTCTTATCTTATCTTATGTGCTATGTCTTTGTATGTGTCTGTGTGTTTGCTCTCCATCTTTTGTCTCTGGCACAATAACATCAGAGCGCAGGCCATGGCGCAGTGCGGGCGGTGTGTGTCAGGCCAGGTTAGCGTCTGTTGGGTCTGCCTGGGGAAACGGGCACGGCTAACTCAAGCGTGTTAATAGGAAAGGGCTTGTCTCTTCTATACTAACACTTGGATGACTCTGCAGACTTGGAAGGGGGGTTGAAGGAGACAGGAAGGGGAGGGTGGCATGGCATAAGGGACTAGGAACACTCAGCCACACACGTTTTGCTCTTATCCTTCTTTCTAAGCAAAGGCTGAGTTGGGGATTTGCTTGCATTGTCAACGGATTTGATGCCTATTGATAGTGACACTCCTCTCTCTCTCTCTCTCGCTCTCTCTCTTTCTCTCTGCCTCTCTTTCATCCTCCATCTCTCCATCCTCTCTCTCTTTTTCTTCACTGCAGGCCATGGAGGCACAGATCCAGAGCATTGGACAGACGCCATCTCAGTTGCTCATCGAGCCCCATCCTCCTCGCAGCTCCGCCATGCACCTGGTGAGAGCACCATGTGTGTATGTGTGTGTGTGTGTGTGTGTGTGTGTGTGTGTGTGTGCGTGTGTGCACTCTCAGATCCTTCATAGAGTCTGTGTATATGTACACGTTTGCTACATGGCTCCGCCCGCACCGCCGTAGCTATTATTCTAGACGAGGGCAGTCACGTCTGACCTTCACGGCTGCCGCTGTTTTTCACGCCCGTGTGCCCACGGTTTTAATGAGCACGTCTTCATCCTGAGTAATGTGCACCACGTTCATGCAGTGTGTCATGATGCTAATCTACTCACAGGAGACTGCAGAGCTGAGGTACAGATGCGCTGCTGGGAGAACTGTACTCGGGTAGTCATTGGCTGACGCCGGAGTACAGTACAGTACGCGCTCGTCCATGCGCATGCGCACACTTTGACATACTTTTCAAAGTACACGACTTCCTCGGAATAGCAGGGGCCTGTTACAGAGCGCGTGTGATGAGAAGACAGTGCTCCCTACTGGTCATATAGCACTGTATTATAACTTATACAGGATATATATATATATTTAACTGATGTCTAAATAACTTAAACAACACATCGCTTTTGCTTCATAATACTATTATTGCCTGGCATTAAATAAAATGACCCTTCAACTGACCTGCCCTGAAACTGGTAATGACCTTTGACCCTTGTGCTTTTATGAGAGAATTCCTTCCTGATCAAATCAGACAAATGAGTACGAGTTTTATTTTAAAGTTTTATTGCCATGTACACAAGCACTGTTTGCCAAAAGCGACTAAATTCGTACCTACATGTTCAGCCACAACATTACACACAGATACACATACATTATCATTATGATGATCATAATCTTTATCATTATCATGGATTTCAATCTAACATGTGGTCCACTGGTATGTATAATATAATGCGTAAAAAAGTAAATGGCAGCAATCAAGGCTTTTAAAAAAGCATAAATCTAGACATATCCTGATATTACTGTATAAACCACGATCAGCTGTGGTGTCGGTCATGTGACTGGAATGTATTCTTTAGTTTGTGTGGTGGCGCTTCCATGGATTAGACTTGTTTGTCCAGTCCATCCCATGGATGCTCAGTTGTATTGGGATCTGGGCAGTTTGTAGGCTGGATCGACATCCTTGGGCTGTGATACACTGAGTGTTCTGATGCCCTTCTATGATATCCAGTATTTACTTCTTTCGGTGATTTGACCTGCATTGGCTTTTCTGTGGAGTCGGACCAGATGGGTTGGGTCTTCACTGCCGTAGAGTGCCCATGATCCTGCCACAAGTTCACTGGTATAAAATTGATAATCAATATACAAGTTCTCCTGGTAGTGGTGGATTTTTTTTTACAAGTTCTCCTGGTCTTTTTGGACATTAACTTATGCACAACTTTCTGAAGATCCACAGCATTTCAGTTGGCTTGAAGTCTGGACTTTGACTAGGCCATTCCAAAACCTTGATTATTTTATTTTACAGCCATTCTGATGATTTACTGGTCTGCTTCAAATCATCATCCTGTCGCATGACTCAATTTTGACGAAGCTTTAGCTGTCGAACAGATGGCCTCACATTTGCCTCTATGTGGTATACAGAGAAGTTCATGATTGACTCAGTGACTGTAAGGTGCCCAGGTCCTGTGACTCCAACACAAGCCCAAATCATCATCTCTCCACCATTATGCCTGACCAGTGGTATGAGGTGTTTCTACCGAAATTCTGTTTGGTTTTTTTCCCGAACATGGTGCAGGGCATTAAGTTTAAACAACTACTCTTTGGTCTCATCTGTCCATGAGACATATTGTTCCAGAAGCCTTGTACTTTGTTCAGATGCAGCTTTGCAAATCTTTGCTATGCTTCAATGTTCCAACCCTTCTCCTAACTGTACTGTCATGGACTTGGAAAACATGTTCAGTGAGGCCTGTAGGGTCTAAAAGCTTTTTTATTTTCTGAGCATTGAACGGTCTGACCTTGGCGTGAACGTCCTGGGTTGTCGACTCCTGGGAAGATTCAAACCTGCCTTGAATGCTTTTCACTTGTGAATAATATTTCTCACTGTAGAACATGGATCTCCAAATTGTTTGGAAATGGTTTTATGCAGAATGATGTGCAGCTACAATTACTTCTCTAAGACCATTGCTTACTGTGTGCCCTTCAATCTTGGCGACTGGAGTTACTGTAACACGCACCTGAATGCTCCAGACCAGAAAACTGCCAAAACTTCTGCTTTTACAGAGGTCTTTACACCTACTGACGATCGATTTATCAACGGCTGATGATTAGCAGCACCTGGCTACAACTTACTCTCTTAAATCCAGTGGAAGCAGTAAGTGGGTCCTTAATATTGCCCAAAAGTTTTTTTTTTTTCCTTTTGGCTTCATTTTTGTAAAATAAAAAAAAATGCACTGTGAAAAAAGTTATATGTTGATATACAAAGACCAACGATGTTCAGAGTATTTTTATTGTGTTTTTACACAAAATCAAATTTAAACGGGGGGCACTAAGTTTTACACATGAATGTATATGCAGTATGTAGAAAGGCAGACGTTTGACAGATAAATGGTCTGTTGTTACAGAAAGAAAAAGAGACAGGCAGGCAGACGGACAGCTTTATAAATAGACACCAGACAGACAGACAGACAGACAGATAGATAGATAGATAGAAGTTTGGACAACAGACATAGAAGCAGACAAATTAATAGAAAGGTACATTCCAGACAAAGAGACATACAGAGACAGGCAAGCAGAGAAACAGACAGAAAGTCATATAAACAGTATGATAAATAGATATACAGTACATACAGTAAAATGAATAGATAGACAGTCAAACAAATAGACGCCGACACACATATAGATAGATATACAATGAGACAGATACTGTAGATTGTTATAGAGATATAGCACTGAAACATTTCTCACATGCCCAGCATTGTCATTCTTTTTTTTTTTTTTTTTTAAGTTTCTATAATTTTTTTTAGTTTAGTATTCATTATTAGACCAGCTTTTCCACTTCAGCCAGGCAAAAAAGGTTGAAAATGAAAAGAGTTGGGTGGAAACCTACCCTTTCAGAGGTCTTCATCATTGTTGATTATGGACAATACGACCCGGACATCTGGCTCTTTCATTTACAATGCATCATACTGTACATCCTTTCATTTATAATCAGGCTATCCAAGGTCAACCTTTTCGAGACTCAGGGTTTACAGTACCTCATGTCATCTCACTGAATCTGTTCTACTCACTCTCACCTCTGGCTTGCTCATTATGGATCTTATTCAACATCTGTATTTCTGTCCAACTGGCCTGTGGCAATTTTGTGCTAAAATCCTTTTTTATATATATATATATATAAGGTGAACTGAATTAAACGATTGGCGAATGAGTGTAGCAGGTACGAGCAGCTCCACACCCACTAACACAGCTGTATTATTAAACATCTCGCTGTAACATCTTGAAGTAGTATTGAAAATCGTTTCTGTTCTGAACTTTGACCTGTACCTTGTGCACAATACATTCGCTTATATACACACACACACCTCTCCCAAACCCCAGTGAGACCTCTTAACTGAACCTTCTCTTAGTCTTAGCAGATGGAAACAGACCGTAGAGGATTATGGGAAAGTGGCTAGTGTGCATGCAAATGTACTTCATTCGTGGGTTGTATTTGGTCCATGCTGTTGAATTCTTAAATCTGATTGGTCGGAACAGCTGTTTAAATAATGCTACCAGCTCTACATAATAAATTATAACACAATAAAAACTAGTTAGAGAGAACTGAATAGTGGAAAAACTACATACAGTACAAAAACAGATTAAACATCTGCATTTGTTGTTACTTGTATGTTGAAGCTTTTTGTGAGGAGATGTCTACTCAGCGAAGGAGTCTCCAGTGTCAGTACAGTCAGTTGGAAATGCACAGCAAAGTCTTTAGGACATCGAACTTTGTCCTTTCCTGTCCGACTTTCCCTTTTTCCATTCTACCCTCTCTTTTTTTTACCACTACCCCATACTAATTTCCTCTCTCCATCCTGTTCCTCTCACCCTTCCCTCTTCCTCCCCGTGATCCCTTTCCCCTCTCCTTCACGCTCTGTCTCTTCATCAGTGTTTCCTTCCGCAGAGTCCGCTCATGTTTAAGGAGCAGATGCAGCAAGACGTCATCATGGTCCTGAAGTTTCCTTCCAACTCTCCGGTCACCCACGTGGCTGCCAACACGCTGCCCCACCTGGCAATGCCTGCCGTTGTCACTGTGACCTGCGGCCGTTTGTTCGCTGTCAACCGCTGGCACAACACTGTGGGTGAGTGGGGCGACTGCTTTGAGCTTGTCTGATATCACTGCTTATGGTTCACGGTGGTTCTTGACTTCCAATGGCATTTGAGACCAGCCATTGAGACCTGGTCTCAAATGCCATTCGAAGTCAAGAACCACCGTGAACCATGAATGTTTTCTTTTGAATTTCTACATGAACGTCTTGTAATTGGTTTGTGAACATAGTGATTATGGAATTATAGGAGAAATAGAGTTCTGGAAACATTGTACCAAGCTGGGAATATGTGCAAGCATTGTGGAGGACATTGAACATTTGACCTTGATAACATGGGGTTCTAGGAAATATAGAACTTTCTACGAATATAGAAAGGGAGCCAGGAATTATAGGACCCTTTTATGAACACTCGAGACTTTATGACTAGAGGGTCCTTAAAGGGGATTGGGAGACATATGGAATTGGAAACATTGCACCTTTGGGCTTGGTGGGATCTGGGAACATGTGACCTTGGGAACATAGGGGACAATGAGTCATAGAAGTACAGATCTATAGGGACATAAGTGCTTAGAAGATCTGGTATCACAGGATACTGAAAAACATAGGGACCTGGGGTTTTGGAGTGGGGGTTTGAATACAAATGGGATGAGTGTACATGGGGTTTCGGGAAAAGGTGGCTTATGGGTTATATACCTAACCCTATCTGGATATATGGGGGGATGGGAAGCTCTCTGTTACTAGCAAAGGATACTAAAAACATAGTGGCCTGGGGTACTTAATTTCAACATTTTTAATTGTTTTTGCAAAAATGGCTCCTGGAATACAGAATACTGTGTCTAGGAGCACAGGGAACCCTGAGAACATGGGAGCATTAAGTTCTGGGAATTGTCTGATTAAACAGAACTGTGGAACATTAAACCCTGGAATATAAGATCCTAAACATAAAACACACCTTGATGCCTCCACCACACATTCCCTACTCAGTCAAGTGTGCGTCGCATTACCCACCTAGACCCTCAACAGGAACTTGCCTCACCTGCAGGTCAGAGGTCACACGCCTTGCCAAATTAGCCAATCATGGCCTCCCGCTTCTTCCCACACATCCTGGGCTGTCAGCGCTGTGATGTCAGAAGTAGAGGAGGCGGCTTGGTTTTCCTAATAGCCACAGCTGCACAGTATAACTACCGGAACAAGGCCACCAGACCTTCTGCGTCTGTTTCTGCTGGTGCAAAATGGCCGCCTTTGGCCTCAGGCCTGCCTCAGGGGCTGAACAGTCTCTGGCCTGCCTCATGCTTAACAGAGAGGAATCAATAAACGTCGTCTAAACCTCACCCATGGGTTTGAAAAGACCCCCCCTTTAGTGGGGACAAAGGGGTCAGAGAGCAGCTTGGGCTCAGAGTTTGTGTGTGTGTGTGTGTGTGTGTGTGTGTGTGTGTCACAGGTCTACGGGGTGCTCCAGGATACTCATTAGAGCAGGCCCATCATCTCCCTATTGAAATGGACTCAGTGATCGGTGAGTATATGTGCATTACATAAAAACAAAAAGCCCCCTTTTATAGTACTGGTTTCAGTACAGTTTGAGAAAAAAAAAATTCTAATTATAATAATAAAGAAATATTAGTAACTTCTTTTGTACATTGCTGATGTTTGTACTATGAAAATGCACCCAGCTCTGGAAGTAATGGTACCCTTTAATAGAATGGGTGTATATAAAATATGAATTAAACATTATACACATTTAAACAGCTGAGGAAGAATATTCAAAAAAATATTTATAAATAAATAATTGTATAGTGATAAAATTATTGGTACTCCTAAGTAGTAATTATTCATGGAAAACCATGTACAGTAGCTTTCTCATTTGTTCAATTGCAATGTCTGTTGATCATCCATCACAATATGAAACACTAAAGCTTTGACCACAAAACTAACTTAGTAATAATTGTGAGGATGCCAAGTATTTAATATGGTATTACTGATGAGTTAAAACACAAGAGGTCTTCAAGTTAAACTGTGACTTTTGATTGTACAGAATAACAGATAACAGTTATGAGAGTAAAAACTCCCTTTATTTTTCCACATATGATGCCCTGCTACATTAATGGTCTTATCCCAGCATTTTACCAGTGCTTGGATACCAGTATGCCGGAGCCATGATCAGACTGCCTGCTTCAGGTCTGAAACACTGGCCTCCCAGGAACTCCTTTATAATGGTGCAAACGTGGAAATGGCTTAGAGCTAAGGCAGGACTGTACAGAGGATATGGCAATAACTATCAGCCAAGTTCCTATAATGTGCAAGTGGTGGTGTTGGTGAATGGTTGTGTGTACAGTTCCCACTGACAGATGCATCTCTTTCAAAAGTTATTTTCAAGGATCTGACGTTTGACTTGCTGAATGTTCATGAATGATGGAAGGAGGCTCAGAGCCACTGCATACATGTACAGTATGTGTATATATATATACATGTATGTGCCACTGTTAGCCTGTTTAAACTGTGCTAAGGTCATATCCTGCATCACTTGCATGCCATTTAGAATAAATATTTGTAAATGTAAGTAGCAGAAAGCTGAGAGTTTCCTCCTTGGAGCGGTGCATGAAACCTCAAAATGCGATTCTACAAATTTTTTTTTTGAGGAAAGATATACATATCAGTCCCAGCTGGAAACAGCTTTCACACTTTGAATAAATATGCTCTTCATTCTTTGCTATGTCCTAGCCAACAACACAGGAACGAACAAGAGGCAGATCACAGATTTGGTGGACCAAAGCATCCAGATCAACTCGCAGTGTTTCGTGGTTACAGCAGACAATCGCTATGTTCTGGTGTGCGGCTTCTGGGACAAGAGTTTTCGCGTCTACTCCTCAGAAACTGGTAAAGACTCACATTTATGTGTAAATTCAAGGTTTTTTTTACTTCTGTTACATTCGTTCTTAATTTTTCCACCATTAAATGAACCAGTGCCCCAAGTCTCCTGGGATAAGCTCCAGGCTTCCAGTGACCCTGTACCAGAGATAAGCAATATAGAGAATGAGTGAGTGAGAGTGAGTGATATCACCTGTGAATGATACCGTACATCACAACTAAGCTTAATGCTGTGACAGGCATTTTAGACAAAGAGTTTTAAGCCCACCAGCCCAATTTGGTATTTCTTTGTCTTTTTTCATTACCTGGTACCATCTAGCAATGATTACCACCTTACCGTCAACTACAACCTTCAATAAACATTCACTTAATTGACTCGAGCTATCATTAAACTATAAATATGACTAATTAAATTTAGCAAAAGGTTACTGTTTTGCAAACTTTTTCACTTCTTCACAAAATGCAATTTTTTTGTGATCAATAGAAATGAACTAATTAACTATACATGGCATCTAGCTGCTCAGTGGCAATGTTAAGTTCACTTCATTTTACTTTATTCTGACAGCAATGAAGGAGATGAAGAATTTCTTTATAGCTAAGTGTTCTCCAACAATTCTAACAGACTCATTTTTGACATTAATCTTGGCTATGTTGACAAAGAGGACAAATATATCCAAGCAAAGGTGATAATAATCAGCTGTACGACTTACCAGAAAACCTTTCATCCTGTGTCTATGTACAGATACTTCTAGATTTATGACAGGGTACTTCCTGTTAAAACTCATGGTAGAATATTGTTAGTCAAAAATATTATAAAATTTTATTTATACAATGCTTTAAACAATAGTCATTGTGGCAAAGCAGCTTTACAGAAAAAAATACATTTAATAATTAAGCAGTATCACACAAGAGGGAGTGTATATGAGTATGTACTGAATATTCTGAAGACATCACAGGTGTGCGGATATTCAGTACAACATCATGACCTCGAGTGTGATATCGATTTTATACAATAGTTCTAACGCTATTTATTTTTTATTTGTATGTTATTTAATCAGCACATCACATATCCTTCAGTTACTGGTGGAACTAGCTAGTGATTAAAACTGAGTTTAATTAACAGGGGTAAAAGTAGTGTTAAATTCTTACCAGCACTATGTAATCAAAAGGTGATGGAGGTGCTGCACAGTCCTGTAAATCTTGTAAGTTTTTCTTTATTTTTCCACATATTGTAGTCTGCTTTAGACTATCAGCTAACTCAGTGGTTCCCAAAAAGTTTTTCCTTGAACCCCATCCTGATCTTCGTATTTATTTAATTAGGATCTTATGTGCCAATCTAGAGAGCAGACAAAGGCTTGTGCATCCAATGCAATCTTTGAGGCATGGACCCCACTTTGGGAACAACTGATTTAACTAATTGTCCTAGGATTGAATCCCAAGTAATGTAAAATCTACATTTAAAAAGCCAATAGGGCGAGCTGTGTTTGCCCTTGTTCCACACACCAAGTAGTGCCCTTGTTCATTGGTTAACGATCAGCAGTTTCCTCCAATCCCACAGCACTGCTCAACTGGTCCAACTAGGAATTGAGGAAGTCTCATGCAGTCATGCAGTCTAGACTGTTTTCTGTTCTTTAACACTAGAAGCGCCGCGCCAGTGTCACCTACTTTTAACGCGGTTCACCGGTCATTTGACCACCTATTGTTTTGAATGGGAAGCTGTTGCTGACACACAATGATTGCTACACAGTGATGACTACAGACCTATCCAAAAAATAAACAACAACAAAAAAATTATTTCCAACAGTGTTTGACTGATGATACGTCTAGTTACTAACCTACTCTGGTGAAACAGTGTTACCATGTCTACTAACTTTTTTATTGTTGTTATGTATCATAACATCTAGTTATCTGAGTATGCACGTGGATATGTTTTTTTCAGGTAAGCTGACACAGATAGTGTTTGGCCACTGGGATGTCGTGACGTGTTTGGCACGTTCAGAGTCTTACATCGGCGGCGATTGCTACGTCGTCTCAGGATCCAGAGACGCCACTCTGCTGCTGTGGTACTGGAGCGGCCGACATCACATTATAGGAGACAATCCAAATAACAGTGAGTGTAACACACGCATGCAACAACACACAACTATACACAGTCTATCTAAAGTATAACAGTACTACACACAGTTAAACAGGGACTATAAAAAAGTCTCAGGTACATACTGTTTACAGGCAAGAGGAAACCAGGAAAGTTTAAATGTCTAAAATTAATGGCACCCATCAGTCAAATAGACAAAAACTATTCCTAAGAAACTTTACACACTGTGAGGCAGGGGTGACTCAGTATTTAAGGCTCTGGACTACTGATCAGGAAGTTGTAAGTTTAAACCCCAGCACTAACAAGCTGCCCCGTAGGGCCTCATGTGCAAGGCTCTTAATCCTCTTTGAGCTAGCATGGCTGACCCTGCGCTCTGACCCCAGCTTGTTAACTAGCTAGGATATATGAAGCAAAAGATTTCACTGTGGTATAAATGTAGATATTACAAAACTGACTGTATTTCGTTTTATTTTTTCACTTAAAAACTTGGAAAAACTACATTTTGATAGGAAACTGTATAGGTATCTTTTATAACGCAACAGTGTAGAATTCGCAATTCTGATTGGTCGGAAGTTGATTGATTTGCCAGGACAGCAGCTCTGACACCGCAACATTTTCATTTGCTGTAAAAAAATTTTTTATTTACAAGTAAATGATTAATGTAAACTAATCAAAACCGAATAATTAATGATTTTTGCTTAAGTTTTTTACTGTAACTACTTAACCTACAATATAACATTTTATTGTGTACATCATTAAAGGAAGGAGTCTCCAGTGTCAGCACTTTAACAGTCAGTAAGCTTTTCTGTTTTGTACAATCATAATGTTCATGTTCAATGCAAGAGATTAAAATAAAAAGTATTTTTTTAAACAATAAAAATCTTTAAAACTTAATAATAATAACATTAAAAAATATCTAAATTGTGGGTGGTAGCAGTTACATCACCTAGCGTCCAGCGTCGATTATTTCCCTATAAACAGCACAGCCCAAAAACAACTGTTTTATTCTTTATTTATTAAAAGAAATCCAATTACAGATGACAAAAAGCCACAAGACAGGATCAGCTAATTACAGCAATCACAGCAGAGTATTAGAGCGCTCAGCGAGTGAAAACGCCCCTCCACTTTCTTAAAAAAAAAAAAACAACTAAAAAAAAAACAGTTTTGTCTTCATTTCATTTGACCAACAGCTAATCATCCTGAGACGCTTACAGTTTCTCAGACGTGTTGTTAAAATGCCCGTTGTTGTTCAGATGCTCTGCTGTTCACGAGTGTCAGCTTCTCTGCTTTAGGTGTGAGCTTTCTCTAATTAACTGTGCTAAGCTTCACACTGTTAATTAAGTATTTCAGCTTGGTTGCTTCCAATTAGCGAGACGCGGCTTTGCCCTCCTGAGGAGGAAAACACGGCTCCAGCGTTATGAAATTCACACACCGGGGTTTATTTGGTGCAATTTAAAAGTGCGCTTGTTATTCTTATGATGAGGCGTTATTGTTCTTTCAGTGAGTGATAGTGTAGCGGATAAAGTAAATGAAACAGTGTGGTATTTTATATATTTCATGGGTGGACGTTTAGGGGTTTGAGAAGTTGATGAGTGGATATGGATATATTATACACTTTTAGATAAAAGAACCATTAAAGCATTTCTTTTTTTATTTCCACATGATTTTCCAATTAGCAAAAATAGCTAGTTTAGTACTTAAATGTTAATTATATTTCAGAAATTTTTCCAAAGTGCATTCATCACTAACACTTTTTTCACTCAATGGTTTGTGTCACCAAGGGTAACTTTTTTTTTTTAAATTTCAGTAGCTTTCCAAGTAGCTAATATTGCTTGTTTTGTTTTAGAAAGTTTAAAATCAATCACACTTTATTTATTAACTCTATTATCTAGTAGTTTTTTCAAGTAGCCAACATTGCTACTGATTTATTAGAATGTTTTGTTTCAGCACATTTTATTTGTTTCTTTTTCTTTCTTTCTTTATCGTTTTACTGTAAGTAGCTAACTTTGCTAGCTAGAGTATTTTTTCAGATTTTTTTTTGTCAGCAGTTTCTACACATACAGTATTATTATCAGTAGCTTTTACAAGTAGCTAGCTTACCACTAATCTAGTGATTAGACTGTTGTATGAGCAGCAAGCTACTTCAAAGTAGCGCAAACACTGCTAGTCAGTTTTTAAAATGTTTTGTATCAGCAATGGCTACATTTTTGTTAGGAGCTTTTCTAAATAGCATTCACTACTACCTTTTATTTTTCCAATGTTTTGTGTCAGCAGGTGTAACTTTAAAAATTTCCAGTGGCTTTCCAAATAGCTAATATTGCTAGATAGTTATTATAAAGTATTAAGTCAATGAAAGCTACATTTTTAAATTTATTTTCTTTTCTTTTTTTTTTGTTGCAGTTTTTCCATATTTTGTAGTTAGTGATTAAAATGTTTTGTCTTAGTAGGGATTACATGTTGATTATTTTAGTAGCTTTTCCAAGTAGCTAACTTTACTAGCTAGTACTTTTTTTTAAGCAAGGGCTAAATGTTTTTTAGTATTTTAGTAGTTTTTCACTAGTTGACACTTCTACATAGTTTTTTTTATTATTATTATTATTAGTAGTAGTAGTAGTATGGG
Organism: Clarias platycephalus; assembly: GCA_030068275.1. Lineage (NCBI taxonomy): Eukaryota > Metazoa > Chordata > Actinopteri > Siluriformes > Clariidae > Clarias > Clarias platycephalus. Next base: position 5,131,385 of record JAQQZT010000003.1, read on the forward strand.
TCACATTTTGTTTTGCTTTAGTAGTTTTTCCAAGTAGCTAATTTTGCACGTTGATAGCTGTTGATTATACTGTTGTGTAAGCAGGTGCTACAGTAGTTATTTGTTATTATCATCACAGTATCTGATTCAAGTAGCAAAATCGCAAGCCATTCTTGAGAAGGTTTTGCCTGAGCAGCGGCTACTGTACATGTTTGTCACAGTTCGGGAGCTTTTCCAAACTTCATTTGTTTATCTTTTTTTTTATCATCTTCAATTTTTTCCACCAATGTTTTGTGTCAGCGGGTGTAACATTTTAAAACATCAGTAGCTTTCCAAGTAGTTAACGCTGCTTGTTCATTATTAGAATTTATTTTATTTTATTTTATTTATTTATTATTTCAGTAGAAGTATCTGACTTTGCTAGCTAGTGATTAAATGTATTTGTATTTGCATTTACAGGAGCTACATTTTAAGCCTGTTAGTAACTTTTACAAGTAGCTATCTACCTAGTGATTCAAATGTTTTCTATCAGTAGGAGCTATACTTTATGTATTTCAGAAACACCTATCATTGCTAACTAGTTTTATGAAAGTTCCACATTGGCCATGTTTTATTTTATTTCAGTAGTTTTTCAAGTGGCTAACTTTGCTAATTACCATAATGTTTGGTGGTAACAGAGGCTATATTTGTTATTATTAGTAGCTTAATATCAATAGCTTTTCCTAGTATCTAGGAATCTAACACCTAATATCTACCTCTAGTGAAGATCAATAAAAAAATCTATTCAGTTATGAATCATGATTCTTTTGTGTGCCAATTTATGTATTGACTGCAAAATCAGTGATGATTTTTTAAAATGATTTTTTACCTTTATAAAGGAGATGCACTGCTCGATCAGGCAGTGAACGGAATTGGCTTGTTTGTCAGCGTGATCAGCCATGACCGATCACATTGGACATAACGAGTTTGTGCTGAGTGCACAAGTTTCTGAGTGATGCCACAAAAACGCATGTTTATGGCATTACAATATCAAAAGTTGTGTGTCCCCAATCAGCTTTTTTCTTCAAACTTCAGATTAACCCACTTAATTCGCATGCTTACATCAGTCTCAAAACACAGCGATCGCATTTTAGTCTTGAAACATGCATTTCGAAGTTTAGAAGTCTGCATGCTTACGTAACCATTTCTTTATAAACCTAGAGATGGTACACTCTAAACTATTCCCACATCGGCATCCATGTGGTAGGAGTGAATTAATTGCTAAGTTTGTTTTGGAATAATAATCATGGCGGATACGGGCTGATAAAATTCAGTTTTTTAATTTAATTTAAAGTTAAATGTAAAACTCTTGTACTTGAAGTTTATTTGCATGGTTTAAAAGCTGCACTTAATTACTCAGGTTAAATTCAGTTGTGAAGCTGTTGATTATGACTCAACTTTTGAGATAAAATCAGGATATTTATAAAATCATGCTACTTACAGAATCATAATATATGTATATAGAATTGGCACCTACGTATCATGATATCATACCAGGTGGTCCCTGATGATTCCCATCTTTAATTGCTAGCTGGCTATTGTGTGTCTACGGTCTTAATATCATGTGTAGCTTTTCCAAAAAGCAAACATTATCATCTGTGTCATTGTTTTGTGTCAGGAAGGGCGATATTTAGTTTTATTTCATTGCTAGCTTATGTGTTTTTTAAAAATGTTTTGTATCAGCAGCCACTACATTTTTTTTATACAGCAGAAACTTTTCCAAATAGCATTCATCACTATCTCCTTTCCCCCCACCGTTTAGTTAGCGTGGTTGTGTGTTTTGCTTTCCTAGTGGTTACAATTTAATTTAAGTAGTTTTAGCAAGTAGTTAATATTGCTAGCTAGTTATTAGACCGTTTTGTTTTAGCAGACACTTTTTAAAGCAGGGCTTCATTTATTCATTCTTTTAGATTTCAAAGGTTTTCCAAATTTGCTAACTTTCTATCAGATTTTTAGAACATTTTACATTAAAATGGTCCCTATTTTATTTTTAATTTGCTAGCTAATGATTACATTGTTATTTGAGCAGGGGCTATTTATTTATTTATTTATTTTACTTATTTATTTTAATATCACCACAGTAGTGTTTTTTTTAAATATCAAAAATCACTAGACTTTTGTAATTTTGTGTATCAGCAGTGAAACTTTTTGTCCTGTATTTCATGAGCTTTTCAAAATAGCAATCATTGCTAATTAAAAAAAAAATAAAAATCAGTATCCATTCATGTAGCAAATACAGCTAGATAGTTATTAGGGAAAAAATAGTTTTTATAATCTGTGGAGGCTACATTTTATTTATATTTTAATAGTTAGCTAGCTAAACTTTACAAGCTAGTGATTAATTATTAATAATATATATTAGCAGGGGCTACATTTTCTATTCTGTTAGAAGCTTTTTCAAGTATGAGTTTTTTTTTTTTTTTTTTTACTTTATTTCCTGACATTCTGATAGATACTGTGGTTATCCTCATGAAGTGACAGTAAGATTAAAAAAGTAACAGTGCCCTCTAGTGGTAAGTATAAGCGCTACATTTTTTTTTAACACTGAAAGAAATTTAGCTTCTATCTTTAAAAAAAAGAAAAAGAAAAGAAAAAGAAAAAAATCCTTAATTTTGAGGGGGAAAATACTCTTTTTTATTTTCCCATTTCCTCTCTCATTCGCTGTTTCTCTCTAGCTCTCTTCCTTACCATCTTTCTCTCCTCCTCGTGTTTCCTCTAATGGTAATAAATTAAACTCTTTTTTCCTAAACTAAACATAGTGTACCTAGTTTATCATTTTAATTAGCTGAAATTTGATAAAGAATTCCCTTCTATAAGCAGGGTTGCACAAACCTTTACATGCTAATGTAAATTAGAGGGTCCCCCCCTATCCTACATAATGAAAAAAGTAATGGTCAAACATTTCGATTAAAGCTTGTCTTTGTTTTCTGACAGCAGTAATAATCTCTGTATGTGTAGCAGTGATGTGCGAGAGTCTTCATGCCAGACGTTTCTCCTTTCTCGGATGTGTCTCCTTTCCCCAGCATGCTTTAATCGCACATGTCTCTCCAGAGAGGTCAGGACATCCAGAAAGGCCATGAATATTTAGCAGCGTGTCCACGTCCAGACCTCTGACACTAGCTGGAGAAATTGATTAGGTACTCGCAGCACAGAACGCTGTGTCCTAAACACGTGGTGATTAAAATCACATCCGGCTCGACGGAGCCCCTGCACGGCGGCCCTGCCCGCCCCGGCTCCAATTTCTGCCTCCTAATTGTGTTGGCGTGCTCTCGGGGACCTGCGGGACGTCAGGGGGATCACACACACACAAACACACGCAGATTGATTCTTTTGTGAGGAAGACGAGCGAGCTGATCTCGAGCTGTGACTCTCCCTAGAGGACTGAACACCGTCACAAACACACACGTCCGCGTGAAAGTGGAAACTGGATCAATATGGATCTGGTGCCATATTGATCATTTGGTGCAGGATTGATTTTGTTGTCCATTAAAAGTAGAGCGTGCATTCACATTAATGACCCCGGTGTTAATTAAAGCACTGTTACATCTGTAACCATTCCAGGATCTGCTCCAGCTATCTCGCGCTCTTGCACGGTGTTCCGTTAGCTGCCGAATTGATCGCCGGTGAATAAGTTCATTCCTCTTCATTACGCTAATTGAGCTAATCACTACATGAGCTCTTTATTCAGTTCTTGAATAAGCTCGTAAACGAATCCAGTCATGTTTCTGTCCGTTTGCCAATTGGCCTCGACTCTGCTAAGCCATTAAAATGCTATTTAGTGCGATGTTCTCCTTCATGATCTCTTGTTATTGAACTTTAGATGAAAAATTAAAAAGTGGTGCGCACTTAACTTATTCTCATGGCTAGAAGGAGATTGGTTATGTTCAGCTCTGTGCTTGTCAGGAGATCTAAACTAGATGTTTCATGTTTTATATTTCAGCACTTGTCAAATATGGACTCTACTGTATATAGTAACTGTATAACATTCAGTTCTTGAAGTTGCTGTGTTACAGTTTAAGCAGGGAAAAAATGGGCAAGCGTGAGGATTTGGGCGACTTTGACAAGGACCACGTTGGAAATGCCTAGACAACTGGGTCAGAGCATCTCCAAAATGGCAGTTCTAGTACATTATGGTTACATTTCAATGTTGTATGGTTTGTATAGTAACGGTACATTTGTATGCAACATGGTGAAAAGAACAAAAAGGTTTAATGATTATGATCTTTCTGCAAGGAGATTGTTCCCAGAAATGAATCACTGATTAATATAACATTTATTGAAGGAGTTTCCAGTGTGCACAGTTTGTAGTAATTAGATTAGCAAACCTGTACATATAAGTTTCATTCCAGATGGAGAATCTTGTCCTGTGTGGATTCTTGGAAACATCACCATCTGTTTTTGTATTTATACATTTTTTTTATTAATTTCTTGAAAGAAATTTTTAAAAGAAGCAGGTGAGGGAACAAAATGCGTTCTGAGTAACTATACAGTAAAACCAATAGAAGAACATGGTGTGTGGTTCCTAAACTTTTTATTCTTAACAAATCACTGTAGTATACTGTAAGATGGATGGAACACTACAGGATTGGCTATTATAATTAAAAAAAAAATGCTAATCTCATTTTAAGATACAACATAGGGTTTCATTTGTTCTGACTCAACCGGTTACAATAACTGCAAAATACAAAATAAAAGGTGTGTTCAAGTCAAACCGGGATTTTTGGTTGTGCAGAATAACAGAACACAGTTACAAGAGTAAAAACAATGTGTATTTCTCTATATAATCCCCTTCTACACTAATGCACTTATCCCAGGGTTTCACCAGTAGTTGGATACCATCAAGGTAGAAAGTTTTCTCAGAACGCCAGAGCCATATTCAGACTTCCTGCTTCAAGTCTGATACGCCGGCCTCCCAGGAACTCCTTTAATGGCCCAAACATGCGGGAATGGCTTGGAGCAAGGCCAGGACTGTGACAATATCTTCCACCCGAGTTCCTGTAATGTGCAGTTGGTGAATGATTGTTTGTGTGTATAATTCCCGCTGACTTATTCGCAAATTGGCAACAATCTATCGATTTGCAAGGATCAATATATATACAGTATATGGGCTGAAACAAACTGTCAAAACCCAGTTAAAATTCGTTCAGTAGTTTTGATGTGATGCGTGCACAAATAAACAGACAAACAAAAGTTCCAAAAACCATCTAGATGTGTACTATTATTACTCATCTTGCGTCTCCCCAAATATTTTTTTCACAAATATCTACAATGTACAGACACACACCAACTTTACAGTTTTATTATATGCATAAATAATATGCATAAATAAGATGTTGAGAAGGTAACACCGCAAGCTGCTACATTATTGACATTGCAGCTATTATACCATTCTTAAAGTTTTGATTTTAAGCACTGAAACCCAGCAGTGCTCTAATGTAGCAGCTTGCAGTGTTACCCTCTCGTCATGCTGCTGCTTTATTGATCTGTTGTGGTGTTCAGCTGCTGCAGGTGTGTGTGTGTGTGTGTGTGTGTGTGTGTGTGTGTGTGTGTGTGTGTGTGTGTGTGTGTGTGTACACCCCATTTCACCTCTCTATTACCCCTCATCAATCAACTGACTATTCATGTGAGAATCTTTTTGCAGACCTCACAACAGAGTCAATGAAGATGGACCGGCCTCCTGAGCTCATGCTTTCTCATGACGCCTGCCTTTTCGCAATACTCTGACGGATATTGTCTTTTGTTTCTTTTTTTTTTTTTTTTTTTAAACATCAGGTCTAATGTGTAGTTGGTATAAAGAAATATAAATCTAAAAATGTTTGATTTGCAGGTGATTACCCAGCACCCCGAGCAGTCCTGACCGGTCACGACTACGAGGTGGTGTGTGTGTCGGTGTGTGCCGAGCTTGGCCTGGTCATCAGTGGAGCGAAAGGTCAGTGGTTTAGTTTCAGAATCTCAAATGATTTTCTTAACTGGGTCATGGATTACGATGGATGTATTGACCTCGTCTGTGTTTAATCTAAAGCAGTCTGGGCAATCATTTACAGACTGGTCATCCAAGTGAAAAAACAACAACAGCAAAAGAAAAGCATCACAATAAAAGTCATAATTAACACCGTCTTATAGAGTTTACATGCAATTGTTGAGATTCACTGAGTCCATGTGACAAAGGATTAGTATTAATTTGATTACAGAATTTAGATTTAAATGTCCAATATAAAATATAAAAGTCTTTAAGACGTTAACACAGCTCTCAAAACACCCAAAAAGCGTGTATGATTTCATTAAAATTAAATTGAAAAATTATATTTTATACTTCTGGATTAATATACTATAAAATTGTAGACCTAAACATACTGTAATATTTAGTTTAGATACAGTATGTACGATATTTAATGTTGCTTGGTCAGAAAAAAGATTTTTTGAGGAAAGCGGCATGTGTGAGAGGGTGAAATTGGACTGAAGCATCGATTGAACACACCTGGAGCTGATCTCAGCATTTATAAAGTAGTGCTTGATTGTTTGGCTCTGAACTGCAGTGAGGCATGTGTACTGTGAAGGTCAGGCTCGTGTACTGTGAGGTCCAGGGGTCCGTTCTTCGTACGTCGCTTGACACATCCGAGATGAACTGACACATCTAAGATGAGATCATCGTG
>JAQQZT010000003.1:5139097-5157255 GCA_030068275.1 Clarias platycephalus
TGGGGTTCGAACCCCCGACCTTCCGATCAGTAACCCAGTAACCCACAGCCTTAACCAACTGAGCCACCACTGCCCCTATTATAGTGAACAACTTGGTACCACCATACAGCACGTGGACACATGACCATCACTCTCATATGTGCTTGTTGAACATCCCAATATACAGTATATTTATTCCCTGTTCTGCTGTTAGAATAACCCCCACTCTTCTGGGCAATCTTTCCAACATATTTTTTTAATGTGGCTGTGGGAATTTGGCTTCATTTAGCCACTTGAGTTCATCCTAAAGCTGTTTAGTGGGCTTGAAGTCAGGGCTCTGTGCCTTCGTCCACTTAAACCTTGGAAAACCATGTCTTCATGGAGATTAATTCTCGGGCATTCTCGTGCCGTTATACTGTATAACATTAACACGTTTAACTATCATTATGAATTATATACCAGTAAACTGGTAGCGGGATCATAGACATCCAAAGCGCACCCATGGCCACAGGGACCAAAGTGCAGGCTGTCTGGTGTTGATTCCACAGAAATGCCAATGCTGACCATGAAACAAAGGCACCAGAAAGCCCGGTGTACCAACACCCACAGGACCTGGCAGACAAAGAGTCCAGGGGGCTGAAATGACCTCCAAAGTCCCCAAATCTCAATCCAATCGAGCACCCATGGGATGCGCCAGACGAATGAGTCTGATCCACAGAGCCCACAAACCACAGCACCCAGAAGATCTACTGATCTACTGCCAATGGACACCACAGAGTTCTTGTGGAGTTAGATCTGCCCAGGTAGCACAGGGAGAATCTATACAAAAGTGGCCATGATGTTTTGGGTTTTAATATTATGGATCATCTGTGTACAGTATGTACATAATGCTACAGAGTGATGGATTGATCTTTGTTAAGAATGGCCAATCGAGGTCAGAAAGGTGGAAGCAATAGAAGGCTCTAAACGTTACATATTTTTTCTGGAAATATATATTGTCATGTCAAGCCAGTAGTTTTTCCCAAAAGAATTTTATGCAAATTATTTACTTCTTTAATGCTTTCAGCTCCTGATATCTTATTATTGATGAACAAAGTCAAAAACAAGAAGCTTATTGCATGCTTTCTCACTTCTTTTGGATTTCCTAGTTAACTGCTGGTTTTCTCCAGCAGTTAAACTTTACCATGATGTCACTCCGAGAAAGCTGAGATGAAACTCAAGTACCTAATGTTCATTTAAGATTCATTAGTGTTTTGTAAAGAGAAACAAATACAAAGTAGGTTGAAATTGTGCAGATTCTGAGGACGTCTGAGATGAACACAAGACAGACTTTATTGTTACAGGAGAACATTGTGGTCTCATTACTGTTCAACATTCATTCCTATAGTTTAGTTTTAAAAGTTCATTCTTGTGATGTGTAATTTGACAGAGGGTCCGTGTCTGGTGCACACCATCACCGGGGACCTGCTCCGGGCTTTGGAGGGTCCTGATAACTGCTCGCTTCCTCGGCTCATATCGGTGTCGAGCGAAGGCCACTGTATCATCTGCTATGAGAGGGGACAGTTCTGTAACTTCAGCATCAACGGCAAGCTGCTCGCCCAGATGGAGATTAACGACACCACACGTGTAAGAAAACTCGCATTATTTAGACAGACATACAGACAGACAGACAGACAGACAGACAGACAGACAACAGTTCACAACAATGGCATGTACAGCACACGTCTATTTCATACATGAGGATCTTCTTGGTGAACCTAAACAATGGACTAAATGTGACTGCAACAAAAATGCAAGCTTTATTATTAAACCACTATAATATAACGATAATTTATATTTTAAGAAAATTGTTACGGCTAACCCAAGATGGAGGTTTATCATATATTAATCATTACAAGCAGAAGGTTAATTTTTGTGTCTGCTATTGGGCTTCGACTCTTCAGGCGATGTTGCTGAGCAGTGACGGACAGACGCTGGTGACTGGAGGAGATAACGGAGTGGTGGAGGTGTGGCAGGGCTGTGACTTCAAACAGCTTTATATCTACCCAGGCTGTGATGCTGGCATTCGAGCCATGGACCTGTCTCATGATCAAAGGTTTGGGATTACATTTTTTTCTCTCTCTCTTTCTCATTATACGAGTAGTCAAGGCTTTGTTATAATATTTATATGAGGGGTGTACAAGTCAAACCGGGACTTGTGATGAAATTTCTTGTGAATGCCATGTACAGAAGACTTCAAGCACAGTACGGTGATGAGACTTAAAACCGTTTTGCCATTCGTACATCCTCTTGTGTTTTTCAGGACGTTGATCACGGGTATGGCGTCTGGCAGCATTGTAGCATTCAACATCGATTTCAACCGCTGGCATTATGAGCATCAAAACCGCTACTGAGCATGCTCAGAGGACAAGACTCGCTCTCTCTCAGACTCTCATGTTTCCAGAAAGGATCCACTGAGAACCAGCAGCGCTGACGAAGAGTCGGCAGAACTTTTCAGCACGACTGATGGAACTGGCGACCGAATGACTTCATAGTTCTCGCATAGTGTGTGCTCGGTTAGTAACAGCGCATCCCAGTTATGTGCCGCTTCTCTAAAGTACTGTATAAAAACATTGTAGTCATTTAAAAAAAAAAAAAAAGCAGCTCTGAAAAGTGTTAAAAAAAAGAAAAAAGCAGAGCTAGGATCAGAGATCTGATAGACATCAGCCAATTTCCCACAATTTAAACTGTGAAAATCCAGAAATAAGCGTTTCTACAGTGTATATTTGTATATGCTAGCAGCATATTTCACCTTCAAGAGGCTTATTTTCAGGGTAAATAGTGGTTCATGATGTAAATATGGATATTGTTAAAATGTATTCCTTAACTCCTCTTACTGAGTCAAGTATCTTTAAAAAAAATGTGTCTGTCTGGGTCTTTCTTAAACAAGTAGATAAATTAGTGTTTTAATAATTTAAACATCATATTTTATTGTGTTGTGACTAAATAAGCCCTGTGTTTTCTGTTTTTTTTTTATTTATTTTTTTATGAAATGTACTGTTTCATCAAAATGTATTGTTTTTTGTTTTTTCCATTTTTTTAATATAAGACTTTGTTAAATGTTTTCCTCAGTGGTTCTTCACACACCAAACATTTGCTTAGGTAAAAATAAAATAACATCTATTAAAAGATTATTATATGTCAAAGCTCAACGTGCATCTTAACTTCTTATTTATTTATTTATTTAATTATTTATTTATTTAAAGAATCTGTTTTAGGTCTTCAAATTTCAAATCTCGGTTCAGAATGTCGACTACAACAAAACACTGACTCATAAACATTGTTCGGCAATGTTTACAAAAAATAAGATAAAATAAAATGTATTCCATATAAGCTGAACTGGTGGCAGGCAGGTTTTAAATGTAAGTGTAAGACTTTCTCATTCCTGCTGCTCAACATTGTGCTCCATCTGCTCCAAGTTATTGTAAGTGAGCATGAACTTGAAGTACTGTATGTACAGAAAGAAAGGCTTAAAAACATGCACATTATGTTTTTGTATTAAATATGAAATCTGTCCCAAATGAAACAAATAAGTCTGTCCTTTCATCTTGTCTTGCTGTTTGTCCATTTATTTTAAAATGGTTTTTTTTTCAGCGTTATGATTTTGTCAAACCTATTGTATTATTCCCTTATCAATACTGATCATTGTAAGAATAATAAAAAAAAAAAGTTTATAATAAAATGCAATAAACTGAAACTTTCATTTGGTTTGATCAGTTTTCTAATCCAACTCACTTTGCTTATCCACATTTGGTGATGGCGGCGGCACGGTGGCTTACTGGTCAGCACTGTCGCCTTCCACCTCCAGGGTCCGGGTTCAATTCCCGTCTCTGTGTGCATGGAGTTTGCATGTTCTCCCTGTGCTTGCTGTTTAGACATTTTGCCAAATTGCCTGTTTTGTGTGCGTGTCCTGTCCAGGGGGTACCCCACCTTTTGCCTCTCCTGGGATAGACCTCAGCCCCCCCACCCCAGTGGCTGAATGGATAAGCACTGTCCTGCCAGGGGATGGGTCCTACAGTATCTGGGATGCTTGTCGAGCCGCAGTGGTTAGCACTGTAGCCTCATAGTTCCAGTGCTTGATTCTTGCCGCAGCAGTGGTGGAGTTGGGTTTTACTTTATTGATATGCTGTAAATATACTTCCGCCCTGTGTTATAAACAATGACATGCCTTTATTTATTTGCCAGATGCCCTCATCCAGAGCGACTTACAGTACATAAGTGCATCCTGTTGGGATGCTTATTTATTTTTTATTATGATTTATTAGAGTAAAGAGTTTGTAGAAAGAGTTAAAAGTTTACATTAAAGCTGATCAGATTATTTTTAGCTTTAATCAGTGATAGTGATATTATTCTTTCAGGTTGAAGCCCATGTATAGGTCTGTCTGTCTTTCTGTACAGCAGAACTCTTATTAATACAAAGAAATAACATGTTGTAAGGTTGAGTATCTTACACCTTACACCAAGTTGTCAGACAAATTCACTCCCTGTAGATTATTACATGCGGCGCATAACATTCCTTTTACTTGACATTTTCATAATAAAGATCATTTATTTATAAATTAACATAACAGATTCAGATTTGGAAAGTAAATCTAGATTATTGATTGCTGGGTGACCCAACCACTGTACATAATTGTGTTTTTTAATAGTCACTTGGAACATCTAATTTGCATCAGATATGGAAGGCCACTATTACAGTATGAGCTTTTAAATGATTTGTAAAAATAAAGCCAGTTTCCAAATAGTATCGGTCCTACCAAGGCCTAATTAATAAATATTAGATCAATTCAAGTTGATGCACTAGTAATTTTTCAGTAAGAGCTTTATTTGTTTTGTTTTGTTTTTTACGATTTTTAACTGCTTATTTTCATAATAAAGATTTTCGAAAATAAAGAATTTTAGAAATTTTTATAATTGACAACAAAAAGAATGCTGACTAAAAACAAATAGGTAAACTCTGTATACTTGCATATACTGTACCCTGCACTACAGCACTGCGCCTCGGGATAAGTGTATTAGTGTAGCAGGGTTTCATATAAATAAATAAAGGTAGTTTTTACTCTCATAACTGTATACACTTACTGTACATAACAATCAACAATCCCGATTTGACTTGAACGCCTCTTGTAAAGTACATTTTAAATTCTAATGCCATAATGGAAATCAAAGTGTTTATCAAACCTGAACACATTTAAATAAATTCCTATTTATTAAACATAGATGTATCCTTTCCAATAAAGCATCACTCGACTCGATCACAGCAGACAGAACGAGAATTCTAAGCTAGGATTTAGATATTGGATATAAAGAGATGAAATGTGGAGAAGTTTGCACACAGACATTTAACACAAGATGCAGAGTTTCTTTAAGGAAAACTTTATTCTTGTTTGGCTTGTTGCTGAGGGCACCACTGTTTAAATAAATGCTACTTGGAAGCAAATCCACTTCCCGCTCACGATCAGAACAAAAGCTGTTGTTTTCACCACTTTTTTTTTTTTTTTTTAAAGAAAAAGACATTGACCAGCCAATCATACAGCTTAAAAGATACAGTTTAACCTTCCATTCACTGGACTTTGCATAATATTATTTCCTCAAACATTTATAAGGAGTGAATTTCATACACATCAACAATGTAAAAAGTGTTCACTTCAGTTACTGTTGATTTTTCAGATGATCGTGTATCATTAGATTTTTAATACTAACAAATTTTCATGCTAACGTCTCTGTCCTTTTGTGCTCGCGCTACTCGTTGTGCTAATGTCATCATTTTGTGCCTGTTCATACTAAACTAGCTTTTAAACCGTTTGCACACTGAAGCAACAGATACAAACTTTACATTATTGTCATAAAGTATTCTGAAGACAACAGGGGGAAAAAACAGTAAAATGAAAAAAAAAAAGAGTCAGAGTTGATACAGATGTAGGTAGCTTTAAAAAAGAGTCCTGGGTTTATCCTAGTGTATGTTTTTAAAAGTAAATTCAGATTAAAAACATCAAAGGCCATTTTCAAACAAAAAAACAAACAAACAAAAAAAAAATGTATGATGTAGCTGAACTTGTTTTTGGTGTTTTTTTATTATAAAAGTTCACATTCATAAATAGTTTAACATTCAAAAACGGATAAATTGTGTCTTTTTAAATCTAACTAAGGCAATTATTAAGACATGTCTGTGATCATTCCTGTGCTTTACCTAAACCTCAAGATCTTATTTAGCCTTATTTTTTTTGCACCTGATCTGGAAAATCCATTCTAATGGAACACATCTATCAATAAATCCAAATCATTAATCAATACAATCAAATCATCACACAAAGCAATGCTGAATTCTTGATTGGTCAGAAGGTTTGGACTGATTTTCCACTTTTAGGAGCAACTGCTCTAATTCAAATGCCAGCTTTCGACTGTATTAATGTGCTCATTGTCATTAAATTATCATTTAAATAATAACATTTACAGACACACAATTTGTTCCACATTAATACCGGTAACAATAGATGGATAAAAAGTATAAATCTGCCCTTCCCTGTCTAAATTAATCATAATCAACAAAAAAAATATACAGTAGAACTGAAATGTTGTACACAGCATTAGGACAAAATGCTGAAACACTATACAGTACACAGTACTGTCAAAGTCTCGAGTCACCTCTTAGTTTCTTCATATTGAATTAAATATAATACTGGCAGGCTGCAGATATAACTTACAAACCTCAGCAGCGACCTCATTTCCCCTCTCGTCTGTTCCAACCACTCAGCATTCAGTATCTGTATTTCCCACTGGTTCATGCCTTAAGTTAGATTTTTTTTTTCTTTTTTTTTTTCTGCTTGATTCTTTGGTCACTGTGTGGCTCAAGACTTTTGCACAGTACTGCATGATGAAAAATGTAAATCTGTTTGAATTATTTACGCCTCTCTTTCTGAATGGCGCATAAATATTATTTTATATACTGTATCTAACATACGTTTTGCTTTTACAACTGCCTTCAGCCTATTTTATATCCTCTTAGATAGATAACTTTAGTATCTTAACGGTTGAACTACTCTCTCTGTTTCCCAAAAAAAACAAAGGATTTTTTTTCTTTTCCTTTTTAGCTACATATCTTTAACAATTTTTCATACTTGTGTATATTACTGTACATTTTTTTACTGTAGATTTGTCAAAACCATGGACCATCACAACGATGTGTTATATACTGTACTGTATGCAATCAAAGTGCAGTTACATGCATGACTGTGTTTGGTTCACCCCAAAGGAGTTGAAAAAGTGGGAAAGACTTTTTTTTTTTTTTTTTTGTAGTATTGCAACAAAAATTCTATCTTTTAGAGAAGCCATTCCCAAATTTAACTAGACTGCGTTTGAAATGTTAAAGTCTTTTAAACCTTTAATCATAAATTTTAATGAGACTAAGATAAATGAAGGATATCATGATGTTTAAATCGCCTGGCCTTTTTTTTTTTTATATATAACTTCTGGTTACTTTGTAAATGTAAACACGTAATCAGAAATATTTTATGGAACTTTTACACATAATTACAAAATTGAAAACAAAAAAAACTTTAAGTATTAGTAATGACATGACATCTCGCAGCCCGTCTGCAGTATCCAGACTCCAAACATACTCTTACTGTATGTAGAGGATTTTTTGTTATGTATAGAGACTTTTGGGGTGGCCTGAATTATATTCAATCCTCCATTCCGTTTCATGTTATCACTCTTCATAGAATTCTTTTGTTTAAGCATTATATTCCGTCTATAGTGCGTTTTGTTTGCAGTTAAAGTCTAAGATTTATACAACAAAGTTCAAGTCATTGGCAGCTTCCTTATTTAGTATAATTTGAAATTGTAACTTGTGGGATCTAACATGTTTACGACCGCACACGATGATCAAGGATTGAAAAATCGCCATTTTGTAAACATTTCTTGTCTATCTAAAATAGCACCGGTCAATCAAAGAAAAGACTTGACTGATTTTAAGAATAATCTAATCCTTTTCTAAACAACCTAACCACTAAATACTACATTATTGATGTTAATAAAACATTTCAAGAGCTTGATAATCAACGACTTTTGCAACAATCAAACGTGAGGCTTAGAAGTTGATGCATGTGTGGATTGGCGGATATGAAATGAAATGGAGAAATAAATATAAAACACTGTTTTAAAAGAAAATGCTGATTTGTGGCATTATGGAAGATTTTAGATTTTTAAGGTCTATAAGGTTTCCGTAGAACGAGAATCCTATCTGAACTTCACATTCATCTGTTCATCTTACCGTTTACTCCATGTACAGTATTAGCACTTTTTCTTTTATTACATACAGTAGACACTAGAGGGCACATGAACAGAACAGATTTAAGAAACGGGACGACGCCAACACAAAGGGAACAAAAACGTTCCCATTGTGCTGAAGGTGACCTGCGCTAAAGTTAAACACTAAACATATACAATTACGCATAAGTGTAGCGTTTTTTTACTGCCAACTTTTAAATCCAGATAAGTGTCTAGTAGTTTGTTTGTTTGTTTGTTTGTTTGTTTGTTTGTTTGTTTTTTAGCAACTAATTTAGACCAAAGGTTGTGTTTTTTTAAATACTCAAATCTCTAAAAATTTTAATTGTCAAGGAAGTAAATTCTGCAAAATCTGTTCTTTTGATTTTATTTATTTTTTTATTTTCTACAAGTTTACACCTACACTAAATGTTATTGTTATAACTTCAAAACAGAACCGATCGATAACACCTATTAATGAATCCTGTATTCATAACGCATTACGAATGCTTGTCGGGTAACATGCACAATACCTTTCAGACTGCTAATGAATAGTTCTGGATACAAGCAAAAATTATATACCTTTTTTAAATATTATATGGTTAATTTTGTTCCATATACTGTACAGTAGTTAAGGGAAATTAGATTCTATGAATTTTAGGAATAACTCATAAAAGGTTATAAAGCATTACAACTTAGCAGAGCCTGTCATTGTGTTTTCATAAAAAAATTTTAGGTGTTGACTGAATTGACAAAGTATTGATTTTTAATGTTCTATAACAGGAGCTCTACTAATATCCAAATGTACTGGTACTGTATCCAAATGCTATGCAACAAAGGTAAACAGTACCAGAAAAATGAATAAAAATACAAATACTGGTATTACTCAAGTCACATAATTTAACATAATAATGAGTTGTATTGTTTTAAATACTTATATATTACATAGCTATGTACGGTATGTTGTGTATGCTGTACACAGTCAAATATTACTCCATTTAAAATGCATTATAAATACAGGATTTCCAGGAAGTTTTCCAGATCAAAACATGCAGTTTCTTAGAGAGCTTATATCATTAAACCATTCCAAATTTCTTTTGATCCAGTCACATACTAGATTGACGCTCTGACCCTGTTCAGAGTGTGTATGTCTAGGAGAGGGATGTTGGATTGTTTAGAACGGTGAGGTTGGGGAGCGCACGGTCTCGGCGGAGCTGGGCGAGTAGTCCTCGGACTCGGAGGTAAACTCTGCAGGGGTGAGACTGGGTCCGGCTGGAGGCTTCGACTGGAAGCTGCTGTGTGGAGCACGAGTGGTGGTGGACTTCACATCCTGGTGGCGTCTTCGTCTGAAAACCTGCCTCTCCTTATCAAGAGCGGTGCTCTAAGTAAAGAGCGGAGAAGGAAGAGGTTAGGACGACTGGGTTGAAACTTTTTGGTGTCATTATTGCCATTTTGTCAGTGTGCTCGCTAAGCACTTACAGACATCTTCCTAAACTTCAACCACCAAAGACTTTTAAAAAGAAAGATGAAAAGCACTCGACTCTGACTCAGTCTCATACAGTAAAGACTCTTTAAAGATAATTTTGGTCACATAAACACATGAATTAATGATGATGACCAGCCAAACAAATAGACCAGTATGTAAAACATGTTCTCATATCAGGGCTTCAGAGACCCTAAGGTGACAGTGGTTATTATCTCACAATCAGTAACAAATTATTGTATCGGTAATTTGTATATTATAGGACCATTAACATATATATATATATTTCCAAAACACTGGTTAAGCTTCTTTTGGCCCATGTTGTATTGTATAATGAACGAGATGAAAGAATTTGGTTGCATTAGACCTCTATGACCATTAATGACCAATGCTTTGATTAATAGGAGTTCTGCATAAGGGCATATCTGAGAAACTGCCATTGTGGAATGGGTGTACAATTTATGACCAAAAGTATGCAAACACCTGACCACCACAGCCACTTCTCAAAGCCATGGGCATTAACACATTATTAGTCCACCATACAATGTTAATAACCTTAACGTTTCTGGGAAAGCTTTCCACTAGATGTTGGAGTGTAGTGTTTGTGTTCATTCATCTCTAAAAGCATTTGTTAGTTCAACCAGTAGTGTTAGACGAGAAGATCTGGTGAGTGGTTCACCCAAATGGAGTTCAATGGGGATGGTGTTCAGAGCTTCGTGCAGGCCAAATGATTAACATACAGTAGTATGTCTTCCTGGAGCTCATTCTGCACACAGGGTCTTTGCCAATGGCTGGAACAGGGTAGGAGCTTTTAGTTTAAGTAAAGGGGGATTGGAATGCTACAAAATGCAAAGACATTCTTTACCATTGTTTGATTTCAACTTTGCAGCAAACGTTTGTAGAAACCGACATATAGCTGTGGTAGTCAGGGGTTTACATATAAGGGAGAGTAAAAAATTATCCGCACTTCTGTTGGCCACCATGTATTAAAATAACCAAAGTTTTATCAGCACTTTCTGTTCAAGACTACTGTCACCCCAGTAACTGCTGTGCAGATGTGAATGAGTTACATCAGTTCATTTGTTGTTGCGGTACAGTAGGTGCAAAAATGGACGCCCCACTTGCATGAAAGATGAGCAGCATTCAACAATTATATGTTTTTTTATGGTCTGAGGGTGTACCTGGTGCCAAAACAACTCACAGAAGGGCATAAACAGAAGTGTTTGGGTATCTGCAAACAAAATTTGGACTGATACTCTTAAAAAAAAAAAAAAGGTGAAAGTTTCCTAAAGAGAATCATTACTGGTGAGGAGACACATCACTACGAGCCTGACAGTAAACAGCAGAGTATGGAACAGAAACATCCTCAATCGCCAACCAAGAAAAAGTTCAAAGGTCAAACATCAGCTGGAAAATTGATGCTTACAGTTTTCTCGGATTCTCAAGGGACAGTATTGGAAAATTATCAGGAAAAAAGTTGAACAATCAACAGTGCTTGTTACAGTGAGAGGCTTATTGAAGAACTGGAGCCTAAACTTTGGACTAAACGTAGAGGACGGCTATCCAAGGGCATTGTGTTCTTCCATGACGATGCATGTCCGCACGCTTCTGCCAACACTGTCATCGTTTTGAGGTGTTAAAGCATCCTCCCTACAGTCCTGATCTCACTCCATCAGACTTTTACCTGAGTGGTCGGTCACCTGAAAGCAGCCCTACGAGGACAAAGATTCACGACTGATGAAGAAGTAAAGACAGCGGTGCACTTGTGGCTCGCAGCTCAGCCTAAAACATTTTTTTAGTAAGGGAATACTAAAGCTTGTTGAAAAGCAAGGAGATTATGTCAGAAAATTATGTATTTGTCTTCTCTAAAAGTTACGTAAAATAAGCGCCAGAGTGCGGATAATTTTTGACTCACCCTCGTACTTTGGGCAATACAGTGTACAATTCGCCTCCATATGCCTAAGAGAGTTGTCAAAGAAAAAAAAAAGAAACCTTTTTGTCAAAGAATGAACTAAAGGTCATGTCATATACTGTATGTCATCCAGACTTCCATGATTTGGTTATTGTTGCTCTGAAAAAAACCTAACCAAAGACCAAAAGTAAATACCGGCAATTATACTTCCTTGGACACTTGGCTACAGAGACCAAAAAAGCATAACACATTAGCAGAGTTTTACACTAACGTTTCTTTCTAAAATTCAAAAAGTCTAAAATTCACACTGTACAAGCCAGCAACAATGAAGCATAATACACATGTATAAAAACTACATTCCTATTAGAGGAACATCGGCTCAGACACACTCGCAGCAAATCAAAGTCAAAGCTGGCGATCAGGTGATGCAGTGATGGAGCTCCATTAGTGAGGTGAAGGTTAGCAGCAACTAGACTGATGCAGTGAGTAAAACCAGAGTGGTGATGATGAGGCTGAGAAAAGCGACGAGAAACAGCAGAGGGTGTGATGGAGACTGCCAGCACGTTGCCACGGACACACTGGAGCCTGGCGCTGCAGGTTGGCGTACCTTATCCAGTACATCCCCGGGTGGGAGGAGTAGTCCAAAGACCCTGAGCGCTTGATGGAAAACCCGTCGTCCGGCTAAGCAAAGAGAAACGGGTGCAAAACTTCGTCACTTCAGAACTTTCACTTTGTGCTGGATGCGGCACTGAGCTGCTGAGCTACCGATGTGCTTCATTTATTTTAATAGGTCAGAGTGATATTATGAAAGTAAAATAATTAAATGCATATGAATTAAAGCAAACATTTGCTAAAAGCACACATTTTAGGATTGATTTTGCATACTAACATTTGTGTAACATCTCACATACTGTAGAGATTATCGGCTGTTTATGATACAGCATTATTGAATTCACAAATCAAGTGGCGTTTATAAAATAAAATAAAAAAGAAACTGACATGTTTTAGCAGCAAGGTTTATATTAATGTGCACATATCATACATATACTGTACTGTGTGACATGTGCTCCACATACACTGCATGGACTACAATGTAAGTTTTTTTTCCTCTGTACGTAGCTCTTTTTCTTTTTTATTTTCAGCACCTTGTAAAAGAAGAATGTTTTTTTTTATTATTATTTGTTTTTGTTTGTTTTGCTTTATTAATTCCTCAAGAGAGAATAAAAAATAAATAAAGAATGACTGCTTATAGCTGCTAGAACATACAGTAAGTGATTAAAAAAGGACCACAAGATTAAATGTAACTATAAATGAAAATAATAATAATAATAATTATTATTATTATTATATATAAATTATTATATATAATAATAATAATAATAATAATAATAATAATAATAATAATAATAATAATAACAATGTTAATAATAATATTAATAATGATAATAATAAATGCTAATTCTAGTTAACTGCTGTGGTACAGAATACGGCGAATCAAACCACAAATAAAAAGGGCTATTTATTACTATATTAAACTCACACTTTTTTTAACCTCATGGACATTTTTAACCTGATTGGAATCAAATAGTTAAGTCAATATCACCAAAAAAAAAAATTTATAATAACAATAATAAATCCATGTCATAAACTTGCAAAGGAGGAAAAAAATTCCAAAATTATTCAAGACATATAATTACCTTTTATAAATAAATAAATAAACAGACAAACACCTAATTCTTAATTCTTTTGTGAAGACGCACTACATGTACCTATGAACTGGATTATACAGTATGTGCATGGTTTGAATGGAATGTATTGCAAACTGTACATGTTATTCTGTCAATACTGCATACATACTTTTGGTATGCATGCCATAGAACTGTATATATAATAAAGAAAAAAACACATGAGTATAAATAAAAAAGGTTGCATAAAGGAAAGCAGTTTAGCAGATTTTCCCTGACAACAGTGCTGACAGTCGACACCAGTGCAGGACAGAAGCATATCGGATTAAAGCGGACAGGAAATGAGGTCAGGAGCAGTGACATGGAGAGAGAGAAAGAAGGGAGGAAGCTGCAGGATGGAGCGATGGATCGAAAGGAGCACACGATGGAGTCAAGTGCCACACTCTCACACGTTTCCTGATCCTGCAAACGATGCTTCTGACGCGGCTCACCTGGCCTCACAGAATTATTGGCGCCCTTCATGACGTTGAGCAGAAATTTAATCAACTGTGTCACTTTTATTATTATTATTGTCACATTCCTTTTGTGTAACAAAAGGCATGAGAAATAATCATTTCAATTATTAGCAATTAATTTTGGTAGATCATTTCTGGCATTCTTGTCCAATAAATAAATAAATAAATACATCTAAGAAAGGGTTTGGTTTTTGCACGATTGTAAAATCCTGAGGGGAGCCAATACTTTTGGAGTTGATGAAGAAATTTACATCACAATCAGAGAATTATAGTGAGTTATTACTTTTAACAGCCTGAAAGCACTAAACTGATTAATACTGAGTTTGGATAAAAGACAAAAAAGCATGAATGTGTGATGAAGCAGGAGATTCTTTAAATTCCTGAGTGAAGAGAATCTGATCATCAGATGAGACCTGCATGTGTTATGCTGATTTCATTAAAGGAAGAGAAAAATCTTTTTAAACATGCCAAAACAAATAATTGTTTTTGTTTTATTTAACATTTGCCTGATATCATGGCAGTAACTCACTGATCAGGTTGAATGATACACGGATAATCTGCATCTTTTATAAGTGATGCTCTGAACAGCTGGCAAATACCTATATCATGTGTAACACTGGAGGTGCTAAAACTTTAGACCATAGCCAGTATAATCATTTAAAATAGAGCTTGTTGCAAAATGTTTTTTTTCCCCACCCCTTGTATTTCTATTTTGTAGTTCTTTTAAAACTGAAATAAAACAACTGTTTTCATTATGCATTTTCTGGTTTGCATTAAGGCTTTTTATATGTTCATATTTAAAGAATAAAGAGTAGAAATGGAGTGTAATAAAGTGAAAGTTTCTTACTGTTATAACAGACACGCCAGGCGCTATGCTGCTCGACTTCGACCCTGTGATAAAGTGCTTCTTTATTTTTCCGGCCACTGACAGCTGGTGCCCGTTCTCAGACAAACCATCGTCCTGACACACAGACGGTGCAGCATGTCACTTCAGGTTTAATGATGTGTTTGGAAAAATAAGTTTCTACATAATGAATGTGTAAATGGCTTACGTTGACCCAGGGATGGTCTAAAACCTGCAGAGCTGTGTATCTCTGCTCGACCTCCACTTGCAGCATATATGTGATGAGATCCTGCAAAGTGCCGCAGACATGAAGAGGAATTTATACACAGTGCCAGAGTTTCACTCAATTATTGTGTTTAGTGGCCATGATGATCCAGTCTGCTATCGGAATGTTCAGTTAATGTTTACAATGTAATGCAAAAGTATTTATACCCCTTGAACTTTTCCACATTTTATTGGGATTTTACTGTATGTGACAGACCAACACAAAGTGGTACATATCACAGGCTGCTCTCCATCAAATCTGACCGAGCTTGAGCTATTTTGCAAAGATGAATAAGCAAAGATTTCACTCTCTAGATCTGCAAAGCTGGTAGAGATACTGTATACCCCAAAAGACTTGCAGCTATAAAGGCAGTGAAAGGTGGTTTTACAAAGTATTGACTCAGGGGGGGCTAAATACAAATGCACACCACACTTTTCAGATATTTATTTGTAAAAAAAAAAAAAAAAAAAAAAAAAGCACCGAAAACCACTTATTTTTAACCATTTTCCTTTCACTTCACAATTATGTGGCACTTTGTGTTGGTCTATCACATAAATTACATTTACTTGCATGATTGTAATGTAGCAAAATGTGAAAAGGTTAATGGGGTATTAATACTTTTGCAAGGCACTTGCTGTTCAAAAATGATGGGTGGCTTTACAGTACAATGGTGTTTGTGTACCTTGGCAGTGTCGGACACGTTGTCCCAGTATGGCAGAGGGAAATCCAGCTGACCTGTGAGAATCTGATCGAACAGAGCCTCCTGATCATCAGTGGTTCTACACACACACACACACACACACACACACACACACACACACACACACACACACACACACACCATTTAAATGGGGCAAAATGTATCTTAATACAAACATTTATATTATGTATACAGTTTTTTTTTTTTTTTACTCTGCTGTGATCACTTCTCACTCACTGTCTATACCGCTTTCACAAGGCGGGGTACACCCTGGACAGGGAGCCAATCCATCACAGGGCACACATACATACACACACTCACACACTCCGGGCAATTTGGGAACGTCAATTAACCTTACCTACATGTCTTTGGAATGTGGGAGGAAACCCACCAAGCACAGGGAGAACATGCAAACTCCACGCACATAGAGACGGGAATCGAACCTGGACCCTGGTGGTGCAAGGCGACAGTGCTAACCACTACACCACCGTGCCGCCTGATCTCTTCTAATATTCTAATCGAATATTTCTCATTATGAGATTAAATGCATGTCATTCTATTGTATTTCTACACATTTATTATTTAGGCTTGATAATATTTTCATTTCATTGCCAGATAATTAAGCTAATTTCTATAAATACTGCATGCACTTAAATAAATAAAGAAATGTTAATTGAAATATTTATAAATAAGCACCATAATCTTCGTTTAAAAACAATATGAATAAATATTAGTTCAATTTGTCTACATTGTCATATCTCGTACTGTATTTAGTAGCTTTGCTCATAAACTATAACTAAAAAGGACATAAAACTTTAATAAAATAAATAATATTATTAAATAAATAAAAGTTCAAAGCAGTTACAGTATAATCAACTGACTTAATTTGTGCTGGTTTTATTTAGATCAATTCTATAATCTTATCTAACCTTATAACTGAATTTTTATTTATTTGTAATATTTTAAGAAATACAATACTATCTAAATCTGTCTATCTTCATTATTTTTGCGCGTGTGTGTGTGCGCGCGCATACTTCGAACTCCTAACAGAGATTGCTGAGTCATGGCTGTGGTTCGTCATTGCATAACTTCACCACCAGGGGGAGCCAAACACCGCAGTGGATATCCATATGTACGTCATACTTTTTTGTGGAAAAATGAAGGAATGACCTCTAAGGCCACTAAATGCGTCTACAGTTTAATAAAAGGTGTTTCTTCGCCACCGAGTTCACGACATGCCCTACATACCCACGGAAAGGAGGAAAGCCACAGAGCAGGATGTATGTAATAACACCGGCTGCCCAGATGTCCACCTTCAGACCGTAACTATAAGAGAGAGAAACCACACACTGTCAGGGTGAAGTGCAGAGTATTGATTGCTGCACAGGGATTATGTGTTGTGTAAGGCTGATGGAGGAGTGCGGGGCACGGTGTGCGTGATGGACTCACCCTGCCTCTGCGATGATTTCTGGTGCCACGTATGTCGGAGTGCCACACACAGTGTACAGAGGTCCATCTACCACCGTGGCCAAGCCAAAATCACCAAGTTTTAAAGACTTGCTGCCATCCTGGTGCTCATAGACCTTACACACACACACACACACACACACACAGATGTGTCTGACAGTGGCTTTACATCGCAGTCAGTGGAGTTGGTGAATGGATGAGTGAAATATTAAATGCTCGATTGAGCACCCTCCCTGGTACTATGATGATCTCTCTCTTTGTGAATGTCTTTATTTTATCATTACATTAATACTACAAAGCCTGCAATAATAGGAACAACAACAGAAAGAGTATGGTAACCGTAACAGTACAGTAGGAGTAATTCACTTTAAATGCCATATCAAGTGCTGCTGTAACCTCAAAAATCTAAGCTTGTTATTCATTTTATAATATTTATCCTTGTCATCAAATACTATCATACTGTATTTGGGTTATTAATTATAATTAGGTTTGAGTCATCTGAGTTATAATTATTATGAGGTTTAAACCTAACTGGTTTAAGCATAAGGAAAAATACTTTGAATATATGTGAATTTTTTGTAACCAAAAATTTGTGATTTTTAATGGGGAAGAATTTTGCTTACACTGCGCAAAAGTCTTAAACCCCCATTTATTCACATCTTGCCTCCAAAATGGTAAAAACGTCTTGTATTTTTAAGGTAGTCTTGAAGAATAGTTCCCAGCCTTCCTAAAGGACGTTTTAGCTTAATTTTTGGGCAAGTTTTTGATTCGCATTGTCGGTCCAGTCCCTGTACCTGACCCACTTTAGAGGATTGTCATTTGTTTGTTAAGCAACACAGTGACCTATGAATCATTTAAGCATAAAAAAATCTAACTTAAGGCATGAACCAGTGAGAAACAGGTGCAGATGATGACAGATGATCAGGTTGGTGATTAGTTTACTGCTGATGCTGAATGCTGAGTGGTTGGAACAGACGAGAGGGGAAATGAGGTCGCTGCTGAGG
>JAQQZT010000003.1:5174481-5185487 GCA_030068275.1 Clarias platycephalus
GTGGTGCGTGCATGCGTCCGTGGAGAGTGTGTGGTGCGTGCATGCGTCCGTGGAGAGTGTGTGGTGCGTGCATGCGTCCGTGGAGAGTGTGTGGTGCGTGCATGCGTGTGTGGAGAGTGTGTGCGTGGAGAGTGTGCGCGTGGAGAGTGTGCGATGTGTGCATGGTGGGTGTGCGTGTGTGGTGTGGTACATGGTGAGGTATGTGCATGTGTGTAGTGTGGTGCATGGTGAGTGTGTGGTGTGTGCCTTGCAATGGATTGACATCTTGTCCAGGGCGTACAATGCCTTGTGCATGTATACTGTATATTACTGTATATTTTGATTTATGCAATTAATTGTACAGCACTAATGCCTACAGTACCACACTCCATTTAAAAAGGCAGGACTAGCTGGTTTTAGCAAGACCAAGTCAAGATTGAGTTCAAATAAATGCAAGACAAGGAGTGACACTAAGTTCAGATAGTCCATTGTGTGTTTTACTCCGAAGATGAAGCTGTTTGTCAAAAATATCTTCAAACTTTTTGCATATGAAAACAAAAGCACAAATTGTATTTTTACGAACTCGGAGTCAAACCCAGGCCTGTATTTACTGCAACAAATGCATAAGACTAACATGAGTACAAATACAAATGCCAGTGAATCCAAAGTTATTTTACAAAACCTCGTCCTTCTTCAAAACCTGAAACACCTACCTACTGTATTTTGGTCGTTTATGAAAGCTTTTCAAAGCCTGCATAGTGTTAAAATGTTTTCTCAGTTCGTCAGTAATTAAGGTATCTGTGTGCAGTGGAACGCATTACTGACACTGACAGGTTTCTGAGCTTCTCTGAAGTGTTTCTAATTGCACTGATGAGCAGCAGAAAGGCAGCGGAGATCATGTGGAGCTCCTGCTGCGTCGCATCCTGTCTGTCAGCTCAAACACCTTCAAATGCTGAGGCACTGAAGGAGCAATACAGAAACATCCTGGATCCTACGATGCTTCATTGCAGTAAATATGTGTTTGCCAGAATTTAGTTGGCCATGAAGTAACTAACATTATTTTTCTCAGGATAAAAATGAATACATTGCTAAGTTATGTATAATCAATTATGAAGGAGATTTCAAATCCAGTTAGGGGTGAACATACTGTAAGCACCTTAAAAACAAAACAAACGAGAGAGAAAATGGGGGAAAAAAACTCTTAAATACATCATGGCCAGTTGGGGGTAAAAAAACAAAACCAGCAAACAAACAAAAAATTATTCTTTCACTAAAGGTAATCACAGCTGCACACATATTGGCTGAATTGTTACAGTTTGAGTATCTTTCCCCTGCATCAATAATAAAATAAATAATTCAAATAGTACAAAGTGGGCCAGAACTTTATTCCTATAAAACTTTTAAACTGCCCCAAAATGCAAATCTTTCTGTATTCATTTTCCTTCTGGCACACTTTAAGCTCTCAAGAAAAGAAGAAAGAATCCGTAGAATGCATTTTGACAGAATAAAACCTTTTGTAATAATAATAATAATAACATTCAAATCTAGAGTCATGATTCTGTTTTTGTCGGTGTCACAAATCAGATTTGATTAACTTACTAACTGTTTTCTTACTAACTCTAACATCCTTTCTTCTCTGACTTACACTGTGCAAAAATCTTAAGCTGCCCCTCATTTCTTATAATTAAACAAAATAAAATTATGTAGATTATATAAAAGAAATGAAAAACAAATTTCTGTGACAGGCTATAAAGTGCCTAAAGATACAATAAAAAATTGGTTGTTTATGCACAACCTCAGCTTCGACCTCATTACGCTTTTTGTGTGTTCCAACCACTCAGCATCACCAGTAAACTAATCACCGGCCTGATCATCTGTACCTGTTTCTCACTGGTTCATGCCTAAAGTTAGGTTTTTATGCTTGAATGATTCATAGGTGACTGTGTGGCTTAACAAACTAAAATAAAAAACCATTTCTCTGAAATTGCTTAGATACAGGAACTGGACTAAATCAGAATAAATACAGTGTATAATATTTAACCATACAATAGACACCAGATTCAAAATCTATGATATATAAATAAGGTTTTAGATTTATACAAAAATATTTAAAACCAACAGTGGTCAGATTCTCCAAATGTCTAATCTGTTCTAGTTAAGCGTATGCTCAGATGACACACTGGATTAAATCTAAAATAGATCATAAGCTTTTGCACAACATTTTGTAGTCAGCTCGAGTGCACACTGCCACAAAAGCAAAAAAAAAAAAAAAGATAGCTTACTCTGAAATAGATTTAAATATAACATAGACTCTGCTTTACACTCAGGTTGTTGTCAATAATATATATTGTAATAAACTCTTTTCAGCTTGCTCAAACTATTAGCAGGTCATAGCTTACTTTAAAAAATGCATTACATTAGCAAAATCATCAAAGAATATATATAATTTTTAAGCGAAAATATTTCTCAAATCTTAATCTTATATTTAGTTGATTCTCCTCTTATAACACATATTTCTGAATGCAGCACCAGTCAAAAGTTTGGAAACACCTTCTCATTCAAAGTGATTTTATTTTCTACATTCTTGAGCAATACTGGAGATTTCAAAACTATGAAATATATGGAATTATGTAATTAAATAAGATAACTGACTGTTGTTGTTGTTGTCATTAAGACATGGTCAGCCGTTCTAGAACAGTATTGTCAAGAGCATTTGCAAAACCCATCAAGCACCGTGATGAAACTGTCTCTCATGAAGAACTTCCCAAACTGACCTCTGCTGCAGAGGAGACGTTCATTTAGAGTCACCAGCCTCAGAAATCACCAATTAACAACCAGCACCTCAGATTAGAGCTACAGTATGAAGGCTTTACAGAACATAAGTAGCAGACTGTGAAAGAATATGGAGTTAAACGTGTGTTCAGACTTTTGATTGGTACTGTAAATATTCTGATATCAAAGATATTTTCACTGGTTAAGATGTAATTTTCCGCAATATAGTATCATATAAACTTTTCATATTAGATTGTTAAACCCTGGTTACATAAGCAAAGGGCAGTGAAGGTAGAGAACTGGCAGAGAACAGAGAGATGATGCGATTATTGATTTCCATTTACTGCCGGATCAGAGACACAGCAGCATCCCAGAACCTGCTGTCCCCATGCTGTCCCCTGGAGCATCGATCTCCACCGTCTTCACAAACCTGACTCATCCTGCTTAGTCTCAACACCCACCTCCTGACCAACACAGATTACTAAAGATGATGATCCGCGTATGGAGCTTAATATAAAGTTGAATGTACTGTATACGGGTGTATTGCTAATGCTGAATACTTATGAATTGCTGTATAGGGGGTTGCCAGATTTGAGTTAACCAGATTTTACACCACCTATTGTTTTATATCTCAAATATGAATCTTGTATAGAATGAAGAATTTGAATTATTTATGCTCTTATGTGGAATTACATTTATACAGACAGGCTACAGAGAGTCCACGTTACACATCCACAAGTTTCCAGAACTCAAAGATCAGACCTGTAATGCACTACGATGACCTCAGCACACACTATTTCTACAACACAATATTTTTTACAGTATACAGTAAGTGAGTATCTAAAAATACAACCTGAACCTACAACCCATAAAAATACCCATTCATTTACTGAAGCAAGTGCTGTCCGGGCCTCTTTCACACGGATTTACAGCTTAGTTTAAAGAGGAAGAGCAGATCAGGTACCAGACCAGAGAAGTACAGTATGGCTCAATCTGCAACACGACAGATGGAGCGAGCTTACCAAAAGAGGTGATTCATGCAAACCTACAGAAAGCGTGGTTAAAGTATTTAGATAATCAACATGTAATGCTGATTATCTATATGGTTTAGAGCTTTTCTATTTAGAAAAAGTAAAAAAATAAAAATTGCATAATAATTTAGATGACAACATGATATTAGAAAATGTGCTTTAGTTAAATCTGGGCGAGCAGAATTCAAGAGGGCATGCAAGTCAAACTGGGATATGTGATGAAGTTTCTCATAAACAATTGGTTTAATGAAGGCATAAAACCAATTGACATTTACAGAGCACTTCGAGCACAGTACGATAATGAGTCTCTTTTTTTTTATGCTGAAAATACTTTAATGGAATCCGTTTTTCCCTCAAATGACCACCCTGGCCGAGGTGGGTCGGGGCCCTCTGCAGTTATTCCCGTAATGTTCAGCACTGATTTTTCCAAAGGTAAGAAACACCTTATCCTTGAAAATGAACGCATAAATTGTTGAAGATAAATTGTTGACAAATCTATCTGTGTAAACTGTACACACAATCATTGTACACCACTTTACACATTACAGGAACTCGGCTGGGAGTTAATGCCACGTCCCTGTACAGTACTGACCTCACTCCGAAAAATTGCCACATGTTCCATTAAAGAAGTTACGGGCGGCCAGCGTTTCACACATGAAGCAGGCATTCCAATCATGGTAATGCTCGGATATATGCATTATTGTAGCAGGGAATTATATATAGAAATGATGGTAGTTTTTACTCTCATAACTGTGTTCTGTCATTTTGCACAATCACTTCATTATATAAATTTGGCCCTGCACCTCCAGGGTACAGGTTCGATTCCTGGCCAGGCTCGATTCCTATCTCTGTATGCATGGAGTTTGCATATTCTCCCCGTGCTTGGTGGGTTTCCTCCGGGTACTCCGGTTTCCTCCCACAGTCCAAAGACCTGCAGTAAGGCTAATTGGCGTTTCCAAATTGCTCGTAGTGTGTGAGTGAGTGTGAGTGTGCCCTGCAATGGATTGGCACCCTGTCCAGGGTGTACCCCACCTCGTGCCCTAATCCTCCTGGGATAGGCTCCAGGCCCCCGCAACCCTGAATACAGGATAAAGCGGTATAGACGATGAGTGAGTGAGTGAGTGAGTTCAAAACTGTTACTACATTAGTATTAGCAACATCTTCATTGTTATGCAATACTTTTCAGGAATCCAACATTCGAAATCAAAGGTTTGACTTAAAACATGGAAAAGATCGGATGACAATTTCACCCTTCTATAGAACCTTTAACAGAAATGTACAAGCTAACAGCTGGCTAACATGCTATAAACCTAGTTTGCACTAATGGAAACTGCTAGCTAACATGCTACAGTATAAAGCTAGTTTGAACGAGTGGAAACAGCTAGCTAACATGCTACAAAGCCAGTTTGCACTAGTGGAAACAGCTAGCTAACATGCTTCAAAGCTATTTTGCACTAAGGGAAACACCCAGCTAACATTCTATAAAGCTAGCTTCCACTAGTGGAAACAGCTAGCTAACATGCTACAAAGCCAGTTTGCACTAGTGTAAACAGCTAGCTAACATGCTACAAAGCCAGTTTGCACTAGTGTAAACAGCTAGCTAACATGCTACAAAGCCAGCCTGCACTAGTGGAAAGAGCTAGCTAACATGCTACAAAGCCAGCCTGCACTAGTGGAAAGAGCTAGCTAACATGGTACAAAGCCAGCTTGCATTATTGGAGCAAAAATAAACCATACACTTTTATTAGGATAAATCTAAAAAAAAAAAATTTAAAAATTCGTATATTTGATGTTTAAATATGAACCGGTTTTATAATCCACCTTTTATGTTTAAGTTACCGATATCCTTTTGGCATATGATGTGTGATATGTGAAGCAAGCCCAAGGCACAGCCTATGTTAGAGTCATGGTCACTGAATAACTGAATGTAAACTGTGACAGACCAGAAGCTTAAGATCCCACTTAGGAACAGATGATGCATCTGTATTACATTTAGAGTGCAATCTGGATGGAGCAAATGCAGCAGCTGTCTCTAGTTAAAAGGAAATGAAGGAAAGAATCATTCATGAAAACGTCCAGAGTCATCAACAAACAAACTGTTCACAAAAGCCAGAGCCAGGAGCTTGGTCTGACCAACATTTGGCTCATTCACGGGCCATTGACCTATTACACAGTCCAACAGTACAAATTTACTCGGCTGTAACTCTCCTAGTGAGCAGAAAAGTGCCCCAAGCAAATGTTTCATTGAGCCAAGCTCATTCTGAAGCTCGAAACTATACACCCAAACACAACACGCTTTTACTGCACACTTTACCCAGGATCCAGCCATTATATTACAATCAGTGAGGCTTTAAGCAATCTCAGAACAGTGTGAGGGTGTTTTTCACACGTTGACCCATAATACTGTACATGTCTG
The DNA here is from genome assembly GCA_030068275.1 of Clarias platycephalus. NCBI lineage: Eukaryota > Metazoa > Chordata > Actinopteri > Siluriformes > Clariidae > Clarias > Clarias platycephalus. Next base: position 5,180,680 of record JAQQZT010000003.1, read on the forward strand.
TACACAGAATGAGTTTTGGGCCTTTTCTGACAGAAGTGTGACCATCACAGATTTGTTTCACACAATGAGTGCTTATAAATATTTATAATGTTTACTTGCAAAATGGGTGATAAAAACAACACCCCTAAAGTGTAATTTTTTGTAAATTTTTTTCATTTTTTTTTAATTACAGTTAATAACATTGGCAATTACACAGATACAATAATTCACTCACTCATTCACTCATCGCCCATATCACTTTATCCTGTATATAGGGTTGGAGCCTGGAGCCTATCCCAGGTGACTGGATTGCGTGCCAATCCACACACGCTCATTCACACATGATGGGCAATTTTGGGAACAGCGCTTAGCCTAATCTGCATGTCTCTGGACTATGGGAAGACAACCCGGAGGAAACCAACCAAGCATGGGGAGAGCATGCAAACTCCATGCACACAGACCTGAGGCGGGAATCAAACCCGGACCCTGGAGCAATAGTGCTAACTACAGTACCAAGCCACGATGCCGCCCCAGATGCAATCAATCAACTATACAATCAATCATAAAATAACTATAAATTAATTAACTATAATAAATTTTTCATTATGTCCACATTCCTTAAAAATAGAATCACATCCTTTTCGACTAATTTGTTCCATGTGCATACATTCTATTACAGTTATATTGCTGCTGAAAAAAAGATGCTGTTTCAGAAGAGCCTCAATCAAGCAGAGAAAACAACTGAGATTGCTTAAAATTACTGCAATTGGGTTACAAACTGTTCAACACTACTAAAAACCAGGAGGGATAGCGCTGAATTGTCAACTTCATGGAAAAATTGTGGTCAGGGTAAAAATCTGCGATCGCAGTAGTTGCATCATACAAAGAAAATGACAGTAGAAATCAGAGCTATGTTCAGAAGGGTAAGAAGGGAAGTGCATGAAACGATGTTTCCATCATGCATTGTGGACACTATACAAGCCTCTGGAGGCAGTGTTATGATCTGGGGTTGCTTCAGTTGCTCAGGTCTAGGCTCAGCAACGTTATGTGGCAATAAAAATGAAGTCAGCTGATGACCCGAATGTACTGTATGACCAGGTTATCACATTTATGTAACTTTTCTTCCTTTCCCTTTATATTCCTTACTTAAATTGTGTAAACGTGGCTCTGGGAGTATGAGTAATTATTTACACAACTGAACTGGTCATAATCAAACCTGAAGGTGATCAAACAAAATATTAGCATGTCTGGCTTTTGGCCATACAGTGTAAGTCAACTCTTTCATCAAACACCTCATCATCATCTCATCGTCTATACCGCGTTATCTTGTATTCAGGGTCGCGGAAACCTGGAGCATATTCAAGGAGGCTTAGGGCATGAGGGAGGGTACACCCTGGACAGCATGCCGATCCATCGCAGGGCACACAGACCTACACACACTACTGGCAATTTGGGAACGCCAATTAGCCTAACCTGCATATCTTTGGACTGTGGGAGGAAACCGGAGTACCCGGAGGAAATCCACCAAGCACGGGGAGAACATGCAAACTCCATGCACACAGAGACGGGAATCGACCCTGGCCAGGAAACGAACCTGGACCCTGTAGGTGCAAGGCGACAGTGCTAACCACTACACCACCACTCCATCAAAAACTTGCATTTAGTAGCTTCATCTGTTCCGGGGCCAATGCAATCTATTCTGAAATTCCCTAAGCCTGTCATTGTTAACTGTTCTGATTGTTTATCCCCATCAAATCTGCCTGTCTTTTTAACAGTCATTACATATCATGTGAAGAATCGCATTCAAAACTGCCTCAAGAACTCATTTTTCACCCTGAGAGTGAGACAGGAACAGAAATAAAGGAAATCCACCAGCAATAACTGGAAGCTTGTTGAAGCTGTACACAAGGAGTGTAAAACATATCCATTAAACTCGGAGTGCAGAGTCATAATTTTTGCACTCAAATCAAACAGCGTATCAGACCGCTCCCTAGAAATGGCTATTCATCTTTAATGATCCTTTAACGCCAATCACTGTTTCGTTTGATCCACTGTCTAAAGAACCTCCCATGGTAAAAGTATATGGATTTGTTTTGTTACTTTTTGTATTTAATAATAAAAATAAATAAAAAAAAGAATAGGAATACATTGATCAACCATAACAACATAAAAACAACCAGTCTAATATTGTGCAGGTTCCCCTTGTGCCACTAGAGCATCCCTGACCTGTCAAGGCATGGAATCTACCAAACGTCTGAAGGTGTACTGTGGTATCTGGTACCACAATGTTGGCTCCTGCAAATTATGGATCAGACTAGTTTTTTTTTTTCACAGAACATCACACAGATGCTTGTTTAGACTGAATCAACACCTTGAACACTGTCATGTTTCTCAAACCATTCCTGAACAATTGCTGCAATGCCTCAGGGAGCATCATTCTGCTGAAAGAAGCAAACACCATTAGGGAATCATGTTGCTATGGAGGGGTATACTTGCCATACAATAATGTTTAGGTACAGCAGGTGGTACATGTCAAAGTAATGTCTGAATGAATGCCACGACCCAATATTGCCCAGCAGAACATTGCCCAGTGCATCACCCTGCTTGTGCCAGCTTACTGCATCCTGGTGCCATCATTTGCCCATCTACCTGGATTGTCCTGGATGTTTGGAAATGAGACCATATAGCAAACATTTTTACATAGTTGGGATAATTTCACAGTTAAAAATATTCTACGTCCAAAAAAATTTGCCTTCAGTGTCACAGAATCCCAACAGAGATGCACCAAATCATCGGATATGCATTCAGATATGGTATAGTAAAGCACATGGTGTAAACTGTAGTATTAAAAAAAAATAATGAATGCAACATTGAAATACTGAAATACGCTGTATGATGACCATGTGCTAATCATCCATAATGTGATACAGAGAAATGGCTTTACACCTTCGTGATATCATCAATCACTGCACCCCCTCTGCAGTACTGCCTGTTTCCTAGCAACCACCTCCAGTAGCCTCATTGTCACAGAAACTGACACACAGCTTCGGGAAAAAAAAGGAGCTATATACAAGCTATTTATATGCAAGTAAAGGTTAAAAAGGGCATGTTTTACACAATTATTTTAGCTTTCTTTGTCTTTCTAGGCTGCCTTCCTACTGTACTATCTCTGAACCCACACCATAGGCCTGAGCCAACTGAGTGATTAAAGCGGCAAAGAGCAATTCCAATCCCAGACAGCACAGGAACACGGGACCTTCCCAACACATTTAATAACATACATGCACGGTTTAATGAAGCTCACGTGTGTAATGCCAACATGCTAAAAATGTTCAGCTTTAATGAAAGTGTATTTAGAATGTTACAGATTTCTGTTGCCTCCTTCATACAGTGGGAGTATCTCCACCTGGTTTGCAGAATACCAGGGTTTGAGTCCCCATGGGAAACCCCACCCATGGGAAACCCCACCCACCGGAGAGTACACAAGCCACATTACCAACCTGAAAGGACTGAATCTCTTTTTTTTTATTTTACAATAATGTGACACAGTTCTGATTTTTCTTTTAGGGCTGCCTGAAAGCACAAATCTGATGTTTTTCAGATCAGATCTGAGTCCCTTTTGTTTGTGGTCCTAGATACAGTATATCTCAGACAGTATGTGGCTGCTTGGATGACTGGAAACTTGTGACTTTTTGCCTCTGGCATCATCAGTGAGCACCATCTGCACAGAGACTTCATATTAGTGCTAGCAATAGCTTCCACATCAGTTAAAGCGAGGCATCTGACTTTCTTCCTTGTCCATCCTCCAGAGCAAAACCACAAGCATACTGTAGTTTTACTAGAATCGCATCCATTGTTTGAAATTAACGAGTGGTTGCACCAACTCATAACATGTTTTAACCCAGATAACATAAATTGATGTGGACATGTGTGGCATATCAGACGACACATAAGTCATATACTGTAAAAGTCACTAGTAATTATAAATGTGATCGGTCATGACATGCAAATCCAATTTGACTAAAATAATCAGTACTGATCAATGTTGCTTGTAATGCGAATGCAGCCGTAGTGTCATTCCCAAAGCTTGATAAAACGAGCAGGGTTGAACAGAGCATCTGGTATAAAACTGTGCCAAATCAAATATGCAGATTGCCCGCTTAAGGAAAAGAAGAAAGGAAAGCTGGTGTCCGAAATAAGAATCTATAGCTTCTATGATGTGTGCAATAATAGGATCTACTATGTTCAACAGTATCAGATGCAGCTATACAGTACAGTAATCAATGGTACCTCGGCAAACGAATGCCGCGCTTTAAGAACTTTTCTCCTTAAGAACTGAAAATTTGTCTCGGCATAAGTAGCATTTTCAGCATACGAGAGACCGAACTGAGCTGAACCGAACATCGGTTAAGTTGCACATACGTCCGGCAGCTGTTCAAAACTTATTTGCATCAGAGAAAAGATGAGCGAAGTGAGATTACATATTTTACGTTTGTGTTTTTTTTTTTTTTTTGCATTTTGTGCAAGATTTAGTGAAGACATTGCACCATAGGCCCCAAGAATGTTAGCAACAATGGTAGAAAGCAGAAAACGGAGCCGGTTTCAGTTTTGTTTTTAAAGCATTTGGTGCAAAGAGGAATCATAAATTAGGGTTAAGCGGGGTTTAATGTATATTTCTAAATGGTTTGATTGTTTTTATATGCAAAAAATATGACTTGTTGGAAATTGGTAATATTGGTGATATACAATGATGGAAATAAGTATTTGATCCCCAAGCTAAACATGACTTAGTACTTGGTAGAGAAACCCTTGCTGGAAAGCACAGTGGG
>JAQQZT010000003.1:5223424-5236189 GCA_030068275.1 Clarias platycephalus
AGAGAGAGAGAGATATACAATAGTTATCTATGCTTACAATATGTACATAAGTTGCACATTTGTTGCTAGTCTTTCGGCTGCTCCCGGTAAGGGGTCGCCACAACGGACCATCCGATCCGCACACAATCATGGCACATGATTTACTTTACACTCAATGCCCTTCCTGATGCAACCCTCTCATTTTATCCAGGCTTGGAACCGTACTGCCTCCAGTGGTTGGGGTTTGAGCATTGGCTGGGAATCGAACCCGGGCCTTCCGCATGGTGGGCGAGAAACCGAACACTGAGCCACCTCACAATATGATCCTTTATTTATAGGATTAATGATAGCGTAGCTCTCCTATTTATCATCACCACCAGATGCCACTAAATATAACTAATACTAATTCACAAAATAATAACAATAATTATGTTGAATGTTTTAAAATCAAATGTGGTTTTAAAAAAAAATATATATATATTTAAAAATCTGTTCCCAATAGATTTGTTAAAATAGAATATTGTTACATTCAGATAACAAACCCCATATGGCTATTACAAAAATGGTCTGAATACGCAATAGAATGAATTTCCCTGCTGAGTTTACAAGATTTATAAGCTATTTATTGCGATTAAAGAGTCTCCTAATGTGAAACAGTCAAAAAGGACTGGATTAAATCAAGCAGTACCCTAAGTTTGGATAATATTTTGGTTTTGTGTTTGGTCTTAGGCACTTTCTAATCATCTCATCCTTTTGGCATTGTAAATTTAAAGTGACCTTTAAATTCTCGGCCCAAAAGAGTTTAACTAGATTAGATGTCAAAACTTTAATGCTGTTTATAAAAATGATTCTTTATTCATAAACAATTGTATAATACTCAGGTCTGAAACCTGAGACTGTACTGGAATCCTTTCAGTAGGTAAGACAATTCCTCCGAACTCTTTCCAAGCAAATGACGTACAGCCGACTCTCCATGTCTGCAAGCCTGCTGTATGTAAAAATCACTTCAACAGGAGGCACTTGTGTTCAGCTTTAGAAACGCTTTCTGTCAGTCATTTGCTGAACAAAATGTCTTGTAGTTCTTCTGCACATGCCTTACATTTACTACAGGGCAACACATGGAAGGAATTGATGTTTCAGCATGCCCTGAAGGATGTATGACTCTCTTATACATCATCATATATCCAGTGTATAGTGCACTATAGATGAATGACATCATATCCCCAGGCTCCTGTTTAATCGACAGGGTGAAATGTGAGAGATGATAAAAGTTATGCTCATAAAACACTGAAGAGAATAGACCACTGTGTAATTAAAACTTCAGCTGTAGATGGATGGACCGATGAGACAGATAAAATGTATGGATTGATAAATTATATGGATGGATAGATCATACAGGTATGGACAGATGCAACAGCTGGATGAGTTTGATAAATATTTGGATAATTGAATACAATGATACAAGATGGAAGGGTGTACGGATAAATATGATGAATGGTTAAATGGATATAATAAATGAATAAAGAAATACAATGGATAAATAGATGGACGAATGATTATAGATAAAATGGGTGATAAATGATGGATTCATGGATGATGGACAGGTGTATATAAAATGGATGGATAATTATATAGCATGGGGTGGATGGGTGGATATGATAGATCCATTAATGGATGAAATTAATTGAGATGATGGATGGATGGATGGATGGATGGATGGAGAGATGGATGGATGGAAATGGATGGATAATTATATACCATGGGGTGGATGGGTGGATATGAGAGATCCATTAATGGATGAAATTAATTGAGATGATGGATGGATGGATGGATGGATGGATGGATGGATAGATGGATGGATGGAGAGATGGATGGATGGATGGATGGAGAGATGGATGGATGGATGAGAGATGGATGAATGGATGGATGGAGAGATAGGTACTTACAATAAATGAATGCATAAATACCGTAGATACAAAATAGAAATTGATGGAGAGATGAAGAAGAAGGATGAATAAATTCTGTACAGTGCGTAAAGAGACAATGAATGGAGGGATAGATAGGGACTAGATAGATGGATCACAAATGGAGAGGTGGACAGGCAATTATTATGGATGGAGGAAGAGGTGGATGAGTAATTGCAATGGTTGGATGGATGATTATAATGAATGGATGCATGAATGGATATAAAATAAAACTAGACGGAGAGATGAAAAAATGGATGCATAAGTAAATACATTGGGTGGATGGGTGGACAAAATAGATGGTTTAGTGTATACAGTAGATACGATGAGTGTATGCATGACAGATGTAGACAGATGAATAATTATGATAGATAGCTCCATCCATCTAGAAACTTTTGTAGTCCAACTAGGAAGCGTGAAGGCCAATGGCAATCGTTGTATTTATTCCCATTTTGTACAACCGTGGTAGGACCTCCATTCAACACTCACACATGCATTCACACTCTATGGCCAAGTTGGGGACGCCAATTAGCCTAAACTGAATAGACTGTGGAAGGAAACCAGAGGAAAGCCACCAAGCATGGTTAGAACATGCAAACCCCACGCACTCGAACCAGGGACCTGGAGGTACAAGGCAACAGTGCTAACCAATAACCTAACAAGCTGCCAGATTAAGTGAAACCTTGTTTCGCAAACTATTCATTCATATGAATTTTTTTAACTTATGTTATAATTATTGGCACCCCTACAGTCAGTACTCCCTGAGTTGAAAAACATGAACACTGACTTTTCTTTTATAAACCATGATGAGACTGGTGAATACATACAGTACAGTACAGAGTTCTCCAAAACCTTTGGTCATTTCTAGTTCATTCTCCTCTTCAGCTCACACCACATGCTTTCAATAGGGGTTTGGGGGAGTTTGGTCAGGAGACTGGGACAGCCACGTCAAAAAATTGAGTCCAAAGATCTTATTGAACAATTTCTGTGTGGATTTGGACATATGTTTTATATAATTGCTGAGCTAGAAAATCCCACCATAGCCCGGTTATAACTTCTGGAAAAATATAGCCAGATGTTTGTTTCGATAATGTCTTGCATCCTAATAATGTTTGAAGAAAGCCTTTGGAGAATTTTTTTTTTTATACATATATTATGACACATATTCTGCAGCGATTAAGAGTAAGGATTAGGTTCTTTACTGTATCACCATCTTTCTATTTACATTGAACATCAAAAGGTCTATGTTTGCCTGGATTATTAGACAATTAAGTATATATTTTTTAATAATGTTATTCTGTTAGCCATGATCATGTAACCCTGCAACCTTCTTTAATGTTTTATTTTATGAAAAAGAATCCTCTTAAAGAGGTTCTTCTTGAAACTGATTTTTGAAACTGAGACTCTCTGTTGCAGGGAGAAGCCTTAAGGTTATTATGCTAAATGCTTTAGGCTTTGTTCTGCATATGGAAATACTAAAAGAAAGAGGTGTGATCAGGGAATTGGAAAGCTGATGCATGAAATTCAATAAAAAAAAGCCTCTGATATAGTGATAAGCCCATAAAGTGGTCATAACTTGTACTGCTATCAGAATCATCAAGACGTCAACCATCAGTGAAATCTCCTGACTGCTTGTTGCTTCTTGCAGCCAGGGCGTTGTCTAACAAGGAAACATCAGCCATTCACTCGAGGAACAACAAAATGACTGTATAATCAAAAATAATATATAATTACATACAATTATGAATGCCTGGAGTATACACATTGTCTGCATACTGTAATTTAACTGTATTTAGTTTTACTGTAAACTTCACTGTCATTAGGCAGCACTGTGATCTTGCACCTCCTGGGGTTGAAGGTTTGAGTCCCACCTTTGGATCTGTGTGTGGAGTTGGTGGGGTTCGTACAGTCCAAAGACATGCAAATTAGGCTAATTGGCATTTCCAAATTGCGCATAGTGTGTGAGTGCTTCAAGATCCCTGGCATAGGACACAGTGTGTGACTCTGAGTGAGATTGAGTGAATATTATCATCACTCCATTAAAGTATCGAGATTATTCCTTTAAGGTATTTAATTTTGAATACATTTTTTCCGGTGTAAAGGACATTAAGCGTTAAGACTCCAAATTAATGTGCGAATAATAAACAAAGGTATCGGGTTTGAGGGTTCGATTCCAGCTTCTGTGCATGAAGTTTGCATGTTTTCCACATGCTTTGTAGGTTTCCTCCACATACTCCGGTTTCCTCCCACATTCCAAAAACATGCAGATTACATTAATCGGCGTTCCCAAATTGCCTGTAGTGTATGAATTGGCACCCTGTCCAGGGTGTACCCCGTCTCCTTGGATAGGGTCCAAACCTGCTCAGGATAAAATAATAATAATAATAATAATAATAATAATAATAATAATAATAATAATAATAATAACAAAAAGTGATTTAGTAAAATCAGCTTTCATATGCAGTGGAACTGTTGGTCTTTCAAGTGATGTAAATGTATTTTCCCAACAGGCTTTTATTTATTGCTTTCAGGGATGTTTCCCTTTTTTAATACCAAAATTTTTGTTAAAGCTCTTAATATAATGCTAAATTATGCAGTTTTAGACTTTGCTGCTTTGTGCACAGTACTGTGTGTGTTTGTGTGTGTGTGTGTGTGTGTGTGCACATAAGTATGTTGTTAAAACATTGCACACACTGCCGGGAATGCCGTCTGAGAGAGAACTTCTGCGCTGTCTTGTAAAGATAAGATTCATGAGAGCTGAAGAGATTGTGTTTTCTGCATCCAAGAAAATGACAGCACGCGAACAATCAGCGTGAAGGTGAATCAAGGTCACATTGTCTTCAAACACATTTTTATCATCTATAGAGAGTTCAAATAATAAATAAATGAATAAATAAATAATAACCTGATTTGAACCCCCTACAGCTGTGCATTGTTGGAGGTGAATCATAGCTACCATTCAAATGCATTGGTTTATGAAACACATGAAAAGGTTTTTTTTTTTTTTTTTCAAAGGCATGCTTGGCTTAATGCTGATAATGTAGACATTCATTTTCGTACGCACTACGGAGAACTTCCATGCCAAGAAGTGCAGCTGGAAAGTTTAGGGCAAGCTTGAGCGTGTAGAGGAGAGTTTGGCTGCCGCTGGGAGGCACTAGTCAACAAGAGAGTAAATAAAGACATCATGGAAACAGACAGCACAGATATACCTGATGCTCTGACAGTCGATTCTGGGCTTTGTTTTGATAGTCATGATTACTGACTCCGGCATATCTCCAGGCTGAAATGAAATCCTCATTGTTCTATTGTGCAAAAGAGTAAATGCGTGAAATGGTGAGAAAGCTCCGTGACACATGGGTGAAAATATTACCATGGTTAATACTTACATCCTCAGGGCGTTCCACAACTTCTAATGTATTTAGGAGTTCAAACAGTGATTCATGTTATTCAATCTTGCTGATCTGAAAAAAAAAAAAAAACAATAATCATTAAACAGGTTAATGCCTAATGGATTAAAAGTCGACTCCAGCTTTAAAACTGGTCATTATAAAACACTATTCTTCCAAGTAAAGTTTTAATATTCTCCCTGTGCTTGGTGGGTTTCATTTAGGTACTCCTCATTGGATATGCAGATTAGGCTAATTGGCATTTCCAGATTGCCTGTAGTGTGTGAGTGAGTGTAGGAGTGTGTGTGTGTGTGTGTGTGTGTGTGTGTGTGTGCTTGTGCCCTATGATAGATAAGGTGTACCCCAACCAGTGCCCAGAGGATAGGCTCCAGGACTCGTGTCACCCTGTACAGGATAAGCAGTATAGCGATTGAGCGAGTGAGTGAGCTACTGTTTTTTTCCCCCCTCAACAGCGCATGCATCTGCATATCAACTTATTATTCATAACAGTGTGTTCATCTTCCAGGTGATCAACAATAGTGTGGGAGCCAGCCAAAAAAAAAAAAACCAACAACATAAAATCAAAAGGCTTTAAGTAGGAGTAAATGTCATAGGACAAAAAAAAGTCATACTGCTCAACACGGTAATGAACTTTAGTTAAGGCTTTATCCTGGTCGTGGCAGCTGTGATGCCAAAACTTTGGAAAAGAGAACCAACTTTGGTCCATTAGGAAATATCCCAGGCATGTACAAACAAAATTAGTTTCATGTCGCCTCTGGCCTGCTTACTGGGGAACTAAATCCACATCTGACAAATAACACTGAGCTAAATGGAATGGAAATAATTTTTATCAACAGTTCTGTGCATGTCCTCTATCTTAGAGCAAGAGAGTATAGCTGCTATTTCGCTGACCATGCACTTAACCCTTACCTTTGCCTTCTACAGTAAGTACAATCTCGAACTGCATGCTCGTACATGTTATAACTTTAAAAAGTAATGCACTTATGGTGTTTTGCTTGATTCCAGGAATTAAGCATTCATCCATGACAGCAAGGACAAAGTGGCTGTGGTTGCCGGAAATAGAAAAAGGCTTAGTTTAAAAACAATGATCGGGCCCAAGCACCTGTGCCATCTCTGCCCAAATGCACCACACTATCTTTGTGATTTTTGAGCCTATTGTAAGACCCCCCAGATGTTTAGAAAAACAACAGGGCCCTTCTCTCACGATGTTGTCAAAGTGCTTAGGCCCTAATAATCCTTAGAAGAACAAGAGGTCCCATCACAGACTATGCTGTAACAAGGGTGATGTCATAGAGCTTGGACCCATAAAAAAAAAAAAAAAAAAAAATCCTAAGAAAAACGATGACATCAGCCCTGTCAGACATTAGCACCATCATAGCGATGACAATACAGTACGTAGATATGACATCATTGGGCCAATGTCATAGTGCTTGGGCCCTAAGCCTCACAAGAGGTAGAAGTATGATGTCACTATGATGTCATAGGGTTGTTGTCATAATGCTTGGGCCCTAAAAATTTGCATGTCCGACATCTATGGTAAAAAAGAAGAGATGACATTAAGCTGAAATACAATTATCACACTGCAGGAAGCTTCACCATTATAATACAAAACTATTTACATGGTCTTAAGCATTTACTTGTATTTTAGGCCTCTCTCTCAATAGTGTCTAAGAAGTTGCTTTCACATCTTTTTATTTGCTAAATCAGAACAAAATTTCACAATTTGATTTGTTTGGTATCAGTGTTCTCACTGTATACATTTTAAAAAGCCAAAAAAGAAATCACATAATCAACTATGAGAGACATGCAGTGATGAAAATGCATTCCTGAAACATCTTGAATTTACCAGTAATAAATTCAAAGAAAATTTAAACTAAGCCTTTTTTTTTTATTCCCCAAGTGTGCACAGAGAGCACAAAGCCTCAAGCAACAAATGACCAGAAAATGACATAAATATGTACAATTTGTGTACTTCATTCTTTTGTTAAATTACTTTGCTTGTTCAGCAGTCCAAATCTCCCGAACCTATCACTTTTCTGCAGCACTAAGCGCTGTCCTTTGGCTCACATTGCTTCTTGGGGCTCGGCTCACATGTAAAGATGAATGTCACCCAGAATCTAAGACACAAGCCATGTTTGGTTCACAAAATACACTTGGATGGATTCAGGATCAAATCGCTTTGCTAATACAAGCAAGCCAGACTGAGACCACCTGGTTCGCATATGAGTGCAATTGCTTTGTCTTAACCTGTGTAAACAGACGGCACCGAAGAGGAAATCACACCAGTCTTCAGTTTAAATAGACTGAATGGATTGCATATGTGAAAGCACTTTTAAAAGAGTAAAACAAGCTTGCTAGAAGATAAGAAGCACTGGAAATAACATGTTCATACCAAATAAACCATAAACCAGTTTCCAGTGGTCAGGCAAACTGCGCACTGTCATATGCTATCATACTGGATTAAAGCTGAAATCAGAGGATTGCTTATGTACCCTCAGAGGATAGGCAGAGCGGGTTTTTCCATCCAACTACTGTAATGGAATATTTATGCTTGCTGGTTTTCAAGCTGAAGACCAATAGCTGCTTGACAGTCCTCTCACATGAGTCGGGTCTAGAAGGTTCTTCTCTTAGCAGTAAAACCAAAGGTGCATACTATTTAGCTTTATCCTGGATACAGGGACATGGGGGCCTGGAATCTAACCCAGGAGACTTTAGAGCAAGAGACGGGACACGCAGGACAGGGTGCCAAATCATCGCAGGGCACACACACACACACACACACACACACACTATGGGCGATTTGGGAATGCCAGTTAGCATAATCTGCATGTCTTTTAACTGTGTGTGTGTGTGGGGGGGGGGGGGTCCCCGAGAACCCGACGGGGAAAACTCCCTAGACAGACCCTGAGGTGGGAATCGAACCCAGAACCTGGACGTACAAGGGATAGTTACGGCCTTATCCAGAGCGACTTTTCAACTAGTTTTTTTTTTAAATACATATCTGAGCAGTCAAGTGCTAAGGGCCTTGCTCACGGGCCCCTTAGTGACAACTTGGTGATTGCTGGGGTTTTAACCTGGAACCTTTTAATCAGTAGTCCAATGCCTTGACCACTGAGCAACTCTGATTTCTGTTGTTTCTAGGCAGCCAGGGTGATTTAATTGGGAGCTAGTAAGAGCCATGTACAGTACTGTATCAATGTTGGCAAAGAATTGACATTTGGTGCTTCCCATATTTGATGTCACCTTCTGTTGAAGTTTATCGCATTAACCTAGTGATAACCTCAGCTCGTTCAGTGTTTCTGTTACAAATGAGACAATGCTATGGTATGCAGTGCTTTCTGCACCATAAAATGATATGCAGTTAACAATAACTAATGCTGACATTTCAAACGTTCTAATTAATAACTGTTTGTAGGTTGATTCCTACATGTAGATGGCATACAATAGAAAACTTTTTAATTTATTTAATTACTTGTTCCACACATCAACTAGTGCCTTTGATCAAGGGTTAGAGAGACGCGTTGTCTTGCTGAAAGTGCTCCCGTTTTAAATGTGGCTTTTGGCATGAAGTAATATCCTATCCGGCCATTGAGAAGTGGGCGGCACCATGGTGGACAGGCATCACAATGTTAGGTGAAAAAGGTCTATAGACTACACATATAATTTCAGGGTCATGAGGCACTTATTAGTAACAGCCTTATGTATACAAATAAGACATACAAATGGATGCGTATACTGTATGTCGGTGCAGCATTAAGCTTGGGTTGCTATCTTCAGAATACACCATTTTCCAGGAAACATGCTAGATTTGTTGTGCTAAATTTCCCCAGAGTGTGAAAGAATCCCTTTCTTCCTTTGTGAATGTAGCCATGGATAGAGATGGAGTCAAGCAGTGTAATACTTTTAACATTATCCTATTCAACAGTGTGGGTCACATTTTAGATGAAAAATTGTCAGTTTCGGCACAGCATCACTCCAAATCGTGAACCTACAGCTATTGTTATGCTCACTAACACCCTGACAACCTTTTGGAACTTGATGGTAACCAATTAACACGTCGTCTGCCAGCTGAGATTTCTTAGCAACTACTTGGAATAGCATATAAACCACTTAGCAACGACTTAGCAACCACATGGAACAATGGATAATAACATCCACCTAGGATTACTCCAGGAGCAAGCTGGAATACCATAGCAACCTTGTGATGTAGCACTTAATCTGTATAAAGGTTAATGTTGATTTCAGCTAAAGGTTAATATGAGGATTCTGAGATTCTAAGAGTAGAGGTACAGTATGTCGTCTGTACAGCAGCTCTTTCCTGCAGTGTGAGGGTTCAGCATGCAAGAAACCACCGCCAAGAAAAATACATGGCAAAGACATTTGCAGCACATTTTCCATATGCTTCATGGAGAACTCTGAAAGAAAAAAGTCCTAAATTAAGTCAGAAATTCATGTTTAGACATAGTTAAGTGGCGATGTGAGACTATGACTGGATGTATTGACACAGCCTGCATGTGAGTCATATTTCCCACTTTCTTTCAGACGATTGGGTGATGCAGTTTTACTCACAGTACCGGTTGTGTCGTTACAGAGGAAATGCACCCTGCACACCCTGCAAATATTTTGCTGTTTTATGTACACATATAATACTAAATTTGAATTACAAGGCATTTGTGCCAAAAAGAGGAAAGATGGATAATATCTGGTAATCATGGGAGTTTGTTGTAGATGACTATTAATCTGTTTATAACCTGGATTTGAAAGTATATTATCAAGCATGAACTTTTACCATTACTAATCAGATTACCTACAGTACGACACGTAACAATTTGCTATGAATTGTCAAGACTTGTCCAAAAACCTTCCAGGTTTTTCTTTGATGGGTTTTTATTTGGGTCCTCGATTAAGTATTTACTAAGGATAAAGAAATACATTCTAAATGCATTAAACAGCATCTCACATTTAAGTTAATTCATCAGTTTTTATTTTCTCACAAGCTTAATGCATATTGGAATTAAAATTTGCTTCAATTTGTTTAGTTCAGTTTTACAGTGCCATGCAAAAGTATTTATACCCTTTTCACATTTTCACAAATTTTCACATTTTAACTCGTTACAACCACAAACGTAATTGACATACATTTACGGTTGTCGTCGTAACATGACCAAATGTGGAAAAGTTCAAGGGGTATGAATACTTTTGCAAGGCACTGTACTGTATTTATATAGCGCTATTAACAATTTTTACAGTCCCAAATGATCTAGGGGAGGACAGAAAAATATATGGTTGGTGGTGAATAAATGTGCAACAGCAGAGAAACCCCCTCTCAAGGCCCAAAATGCCTATAGTAACCCAAACAAACACAGTTAAGTACAGTACAAGAGTTATGTTTTATTTTCATAACTCAACAAAAGAAATTCATGAAATTAGTTTCAGAAAGCTGCAGAGCCAAAAATAACAAACCTAACAAAATGAACTCCTTTATAAACAACTGACTATGCAACAAAGCAAAAACAACAAAATACAGCATGTCCCCTACATACAAGCATGTTCAGTTGTGGACATTAGATGACATGTCCTGCATACATTGTCACGTGCGTGCATCCCAGGATGTCCGGAAGAAAGTGTAAAAGCGGCATTGATGAAACTGGTACTGCTAAGAAGTGCCAAGCTATAACAATGATTGAAAATAAGTAAGAGAATGGAGCGAGGTGAAAAGGCAGACAATGATATATATATATTTTTTACCATGAATCGTTTAACCATCGGCACGATTCTAAAGAACAAGGACAAGATCATGGAACATGTTAGTTTTATACTGTGACAACTGAGTTGGTATCCTAGTACTTAGACAATGTTTGTTGAACTTATGAACGAGCTCTCTGAACAGAACTTGTTCGTATGTTGGGGACTTAACAGCAGAGGGACAGCAGGCCTATCTATTGTAACTGCCCATCTAACATAACTAGGGTAGTACAAAATCAGATGTCACCCACCTTCCTACTAACCCTAACAAAGAAAGATAGACATTAAATCATAAAAGTAAATCAATATTTAAACAACTCAAGTTCATATCCACGTCTCTCTTTGAAGTCTCATGCATAGACTGTAGCTGTAAACAAAGCATAGTTTAGCACAAAAAAGAATCTTATGGCTTTAGATGCAGCACGATGATGATTGTGAAACCTGCTTTACAGAATCAAAAATTATGAAAATAAGTCCAAAAAAAAAAAATTACATAACCACATTCTTGTTTCACACATCTGTTCTCGACTAGATGCAATATAAAGAGGAATCTCATTTTCTTTCCTAATTAATTAAAGTACATTATACTTTTTAAAATGTCAAATATATGACATAAGCTTTATCTAAAAAAAAAAACTTGACAGTTTGTTACAAGAACAAAAAAAAAAATCATAAACACTAATCATAAAAGTGTGAAACTGTTTTTGACCTCTTTACTTTTATTCAACACAGCTGCTACTAATCATCATTTCTTCGCTCTACTCTACGTGCCTGCTAGTTTTCAAACATGAGGTTCGGCTAGAATTTTGTCTAAACTTTACCTAAGAGTAGTAGTAGTATTAGTTGTTCTTTTCTAAAAGCCTTAATCCAGATTATGTTGCTGCTTTTAAACACGCTGAGCACTAAACATTGCATGGTTTGAGGTCTGCAACGCTCTGCTTGTTGGGTTCTTACAGTCATGTTTGTTTCTTTTAATTTAAACTGCAATCTCCAGCCCACCTGTTCATTTCAATTAACATCAAACATTATTGCAGGCACACATGTCATGCTTCCAGCCAGGATATTCCACATAGGCCTTATTAGAGACATCTGGGGTAAAGAAATAATTTTTTAAAGGAGCAGCTCGGCCAAGCTTGGTATCAGGCAGAATGGAACCCATTATCAAAGATTCAAATTCAAATTAAATTTTTCACATACACAGTCATACACAGTACGGTATGCAGTGAAATGCTTAGACGACTGCCTGTGAATTAAAAATAAACAAACAATTAACTAGCAATAAGAACGAGAAATAGAAAAGAGGCACGAAATAAATAAATAGCTTAACTATAAGAAACTAGAACAAAATATTAAAATTTTCAAAAATATATAAGAACTATAAACCTATCTGTACAAGACAAAAATGAATTTAAATGCAAATCATACATGGAATGAATGAAAAATGTCCAGAAGTGTGCAAATTAGCATTGTGTGTGCAAATGTGCAATATGTGTGCAAATGAGTGCAAATGTGCAATGTGTGTGCAAATGTGCTACTGTATGTCCATGATTGTCCAGTCTACAGTGTGTTGGGGTGTGTGCACAGATGAATAATGTCCATTTCTGTGCAATGTTGCAAAAACACGGAGATGATTAGTCCTGTGTGTTAATCTGGTTGAGAGACCGTATCGC
>JAQQZT010000003.1:5281548-5292106 GCA_030068275.1 Clarias platycephalus
ACACACACACACACACACACACACACACACACACACACACACACACACACACACACACACACACACTCTCTCTCTCTAAGGGGCAATTTGGGAAGGCCAGTCAGCCTAATCTGCAGTGCTAACCACTACACGCCCAGTTTGAATTTCTTCTAAGTAAAAAATAACTTTACATTTTTAATTGTTTAATTTTAATTATTTGCTTAATTATTTAAACAAAAGTCCAATATTGCTAATTTACAAGCTGTATGTATTTTTAAAAAAATTATCTTTGCATTGATCTTTATATCTAATTTAAGTTTGTCTACTTAGTAGTGTGTGATGGTGCATCAACTCCCAAATGCACATAAAGGACAAATGAACCACAGAAGTAGGTGGGTCTAGCATCACCTGCATTTTTTCACCAATTTACCATTAACTTGAGGACCAAATTACTGCACACTTATTCTATACAGATTTTTTTGAGCAAAGAAAAAAATGTCAGGAATGTCCTGTTAGATCTGTCTCAGCCACGTGGCAGCGATGAGAGAATCATCTTTTGGCTCCGGCTCCTGTTGAAGAGAAAATAATTGTCATGAGTTACTCAAGACCAGATGGCTGACTTATTCCCTATAATCATAATGCAGATCAAACTGGGAAGACAGATGTTAGGCAGAACAATTTTTTTTTCTGTTGTCAGAAAACACTGATAAACAATTCCAAGACTCTTACATCATTTATGTAAATAATCAATAGATGTTTTTTTTCGGTTCAGAGACCCAACAGGATTACATATCTCATAAGTATGTTCCAGGAAGAAAAACACTCTTGTTGTGCTGAGAATAACACACAGTAGAAACCAGACAAACAACATGAAGATACACAGTATTAATGCTGTGGTTTCCTGAATGGAGCTTGATGAATGGCTGTATCAAGTGTTGGAGATGATTGGTGCATTTCTTTCATTCATTGATTCATCTTCTATTGTGCTTGTCCTGTACAGGCTCACAGTGGCCTGGAGCCTATTCCAGGAGACCTTAGGCAGCGTATCAAGCTCCTGGACAGGGTGGCAGTCCATCACAAGGCTCAGACACACACACACACACACACACACACACACACACACACACACACACACACACACACACACACACACACATAGAACCTAATCTGCATGTCTTTTACTGTGGGAGGAAACCCAGAGCCTGAGGAAACCAACCAAGCATGGGAAGAACAAGACACGAGTCAGGAATCGAAACCTTCGACCTTGGAGGTTCGAGGCTCAGTGCTAACCACCACCCCACTGTGCCTCCTATGGTGGGTTTCATTATTTAGTTTTTCTATTTTAGACATGCTTTTTATTATTAAGGTAAATAAATTTGCATGGGAAAATAGTTATATGGAAAACATGCTCCATGGATGCCAAATCATGGAATACCACACACTCTGACCCTGGGTTCCTTGCAAGCTAGGATATGCGATTCACTGCACTTAAAACAGAATACATTGATCACCCATAACATTACAATGTAAAACATCTTGCAGAGTGTTGTGTAGGTCCCCCTTGTGCTGCCTGAAGAGTTCTGGCCTCTTGGGTGCTGTGAGGTTGGGGGGTAGAGCCTCTATGGATCAGACCTGTTTGTCCAGCACATTCCATGGATCGTTGACATTGGGATCTGGGGAATATACCGGCAGTTTTGGGCTTCTTCACCTGTTGCAATAATAAATGTTCATGTTTAAATGTTAATGTTATGGCTTATATATTAGTATATACAGTCGGTTATATTGGATGGTCACAATTTAAGGAAAGCTGTGTTAACTTAAATAAACACTTTTTACACAAGCAGCAACCTTGGTGATCCTTCAACCATTTCCAAAGGTGTCGGGGGAAAAAAAAAAAATCAGAAAGGTAAACTGTCAAATCAAAGACATGGAAAAGCTATAATTTGTTGTAAGTACTGTATGAATAAAAAGCACAGGCATTAAATGACCCATTATGGAATCAGAGCCGGCGGTTACAGTTTGGCTAAAGTGCTTCCAGAAGTTTGATACAATGAATTTAGAATAATTACTTCTGTAATTTTGAGCACTGGTGGTTTGTACACAACTTCAGAAGTGTAATAAAGTCTGTAACCATTCTTGCATCCTGAAAATTAACACCAGCTGTATTGTGTCTGAGCGACCAAAACCCAGGAAAGGTCTAAATAAGCAAATGATGAATAAAGTGCAAGCAAAGAAAGAAAAAAAGACATTAGTCAGCAGAATGTAGCTCATTATCCATGAATGGGAGTGATTACCCACCCATGGTATTAAATTTACATTTAGCTTCGTTTGTTTACTTTGACAAATGAGAACTCTGATGTGAAATTTATTTCGAGCACGGTGCTGGTAAATGAGATGGCAGTAATTCCTGGCGTTTTTTGAACCAGAAGCTGTTAGAAAATTAAAAGTGTAGAAAGATGCCATATTCATGTCCTTAGTCCTCACTTTTAGCATTATTGAATATCCAGGTTTATACATATGCATGTCAGAAATACCCCAAAGCCTACAGTACATGTGCCCACCCCCTTCCTTTAACAAAGTCCGGTAAAACAGGCTTGACATGGTGCACAGTGTCCAAAAAACGCTGGTGTTTTCTTTTGGCTGTGTTTACCTGCTTTGTGTTCATTTGCTTATTTATGTTGTGATATTTCTCTCTTTTTGCAAAGTCTGGTTGATTGACCCTTTTGAAACTTGTTTATCATAATCGTAATTTTTTCTCTCATGGTTGAATCAGTGTCTGTTTCAATGACTCACAGTACTCATCTTGTCCGCTTGTGCTTTGACCCTAATTTGGGCGTCAGTGATCCTTGATTTGCTCTCAATAAAGTTTATAGAGAACAGGCCATTAGCACTTTCTTCTGCATCTGTTTATACATGAGCAACCTCCCGAAATCTTGGATTGGCTGGATTCCCTTGTGAGTCAGCTCTTCACAGGAAGCACATACTGGATTTCCTGATCCCTCACTGAAAGCTTTCATGCAAATAACAAAACTAGCATGAATGGGAAATGAATTACATTTGGGTAAACCCCTCAAAGAAAAAAGAAATAAAGCAAGATATTGGCCTACAGCAACTATCACCAACTTCATTGGTAAACTATCCAGGATTACAAGCCACATCTGTAATCATGAAGCTAGTGCAGCTGTTTATAGGAGGTAAACTCTAACCACAAAAGCCATAGGTTAAATCCCAAACCACTCATTACTGAGGATGTGGTGTACTACATATGTTGTAAAGGCTAATAGTTTACTGGATCTCTGTTTAACAAGTGGAGATTTTGGTCTTTTGGAATCAAGCCCAAAAGGAAGGTTCTGTATTCATCAACGTACCAATAATCTCACAAATTATTCATGTAATGTGCTGCATGAATACTGCCACGATTTACTCTTATTTTATGGTAAATAACAGTGTATATGGTCTCCTAAATGAAAAAGGAAAAACCATTGTAACAGTACATGCTTCATCCTGCTCATGGTCACGATGGCTCCAGAATATTTTTCAATATTTTTCCAATTTTTTTTTATTTATCATTACATTTATAAGCAATGAAAAACAAGAAAAAAGCATTTTAATGAAACTGGTCTAGACAAAAATGATGGTACCCCTAGAAAATAATTTGACTATAAGGACGTGTTAAACTAAAGCGTGTCCTGTAATTAGCATCACAGATGTCTTTAAAATTGTAATCAATCAGTCTATTTAAAGCTTAAAAAGTAGTCACTGGACTGTTTGGTATCAAATAGTGCGTACCACACTGAACATGGGCCACGGAAAGCTAGAGAGAGAGTTGTCTCAGGAGATTAGAAACAAAATGATAGACAAACATGTTAAATGTAAAGACTATAAGACCATCTCCAAGCAGCTTGATGTTTATGACAAATTGAAGAGATGGATAATACGAATAGTAACCAAATAGCCCAGGACAACTCCCAAAGAGATTAGAGGTGAATTTAAAAGTCAAGGTACATTAGTGTTAGATCGCACCATCCGTCCCAGTTTAAGGCAAAGTGGACTTAATGAAAGATGACCGGAGAGGACTCCACTATTAAAAGCTAATCATAGAAAAAAAAAGAGACTGGACTGTGCCAAATTGAATGTTGACGAGCCACAAAGCTTCTGGACGAATGTGTTTTGGACAGAATAGACAAACGTGGAACTTTTTGGCAAAATAGATGCAAAAATGAAAATGAACACTGTACTGTACTGTGAAACATGGAGTATGCTTGGTTATGTATATCTGGTGCAGGGAGTCCAGAATCTGTGCAGGTACAATGATATTTTAAGATTACCAAGGCATTCAGTGTCAGTAACTTGGTCTCAGTTGCAGGTCATGGGTCCTCCAACAGAATAATGACCCAAAACACACATCTAAACGACCCAAGAATGGTTAAGAACAAAACAGTGGACTATTCTGAAGTGGCCTTCTGGGGGCAGACATCTGTGGCTCCCCTTTAAACCTGGGACAGCTGGAGCAGTTTGCTTTTGATGATTGCTTCAAAAGGTTGTGCAACAAAATATTAATTTAAGGATACCATCATTTTTGTCCAGGTCAGTTTCATTAGGTTTTTTTTTTTTTTTTAATGTTTCTGTTGACCCACAATTGTCAGTAAATTTAGATTTAAATTTTTTATTTGTTAGTAAAAAGTTATTTTAATGACCACTGTGTTTTTTTAACTTTCTTTAACAGAAAGGTACCAACAATTTTGTCCACTAAACAATCGCAAACAGAAAGCTACACTTCAACAAAACAAAAACAAATGATACACTGATTTTATTTTACATCCATTAAATTAAAACTGTCTTCATATACTTGTGCAAAGGTCCTGAGCCACTCCTTATTTTTGTCGTATTAAATTAAGATTGAGTTAAAGGAATGTGAATAAACGTTTTATTGTGACAAGCGGCTGCAAATTGCCTAAAGGCTCAATTTAAAAATGGGATGTTTATGTAACAACCTCAGCAGCACCCTCATTTCCACTCTTGACTATTCCAAGCTCTCAGGATTCAGCATTGCCAGTATACTAATCATCTGTCATCATCTGCACCTGTTTTTCACTGGTTTATGCCGCGAGTATGCTTGAATGATTTATAGGTCACTGTGTGACTTAACAGACAAAAAGCATTCTTCTATTACAAGCCCTTCAGGAAGCCTAGAGAACTATTCTTCAAGACTACATTAAAAATACAAGAAAGTCAGGCTCTTTCGAAGCAAAATATGAAGAAATCGTGGGTAGCACAAGACGTATGCATAGTATGTTTACCTGCAGTTTGCAAAGGTAAAATGTGGAGCTACTGGACAACATACAGTACATAAAGGATGGAAGGATAGAAAAAAATCGTTGTTTCGTCCTCCTCTGGATGG
The DNA here is from genome assembly GCA_030068275.1 of Clarias platycephalus. Classification (NCBI taxonomy): domain Eukaryota; kingdom Metazoa; phylum Chordata; class Actinopteri; order Siluriformes; family Clariidae; genus Clarias; species Clarias platycephalus. The sequence continues at coordinate 5,286,929 of JAQQZT010000003.1, forward strand.
GAGTCCTAAACTACAGTACTATTGAATTACCTAAACTTTTACTAAAACTCTTACCTATCACTAACTCACAACACAAGTCACCCCCACCAAACAAATCGATCGGTCACACCTGATGGGGGCTGCTTTGCAGAAAGCATTTCAAATTGACTTGTCTAATTGATTCGCTATACTGGTGCAACATCGGACAAAAAGAAAAGAAAATATGGGATAGCATCCTGCAATGTGGCAACCCATTATGACCTGTCATCTGCTATCAGACACAGCCATGGATATCTGTTGAATGTCTGTGCCTAGTGGCTGATCGAAAGCGAGCAAAGCTTGTCAACTCCAATAATTACCAGCAGCGCAACGGCTAACTGCGCCAAAGAATGAAAACCGAGAGGAAACCTTATTGGAAATAAGGTGCTGAAGAACTTGAAGATGCAGCATTCGAGCATGAGTATTATACTGTATGCTCTACTGAAGATTGAGTAGAAAGACCGAATCAACCAATGACAACATCAGGAAAGCAGATGGGACATTCGTGCGATCAGCAACCAAACACCTTCATCACTGGAAAAAAATTCTTCAATGAACTGTATAACCATGAACCACCACAAGGACCACCATCTGAACCACAGCTGATTAAACTGCCACAGGCAACAATGCGTAATGCAGAGCCCACCATCGATGAAGACAGGATGGCAATAAGATCACTGAAAAAATGGAAAATGCCTGGAGCAGATCAAGTCACGGTTTATCCATCCTCATTTGGCAGTCAGAAGACATTCCATCTATCTGGAAATGTGCCATCAGCATGCTGATTCATAAGAAGGGAGACAACAAGATATGCATGAACTATCGCGGAATCAGCCTTAAATCAATTGTGGGCAAGAGCTTCATGAAAATCATTCAATCACAGCTCCAAAGACACCATGAGCAGACCAGAACAAACAGGATTTCAACTGAGTGGGGCCTGTTGCGGCCACATTTGGTGTGGTCTTATTGCCTTTATGGATTTTAAGGCAGCACTTGACAGCATACATTGGCCCAATTGAGAAGACCCTTGAGAAAGAACACAAAAAACATGGTGAAAGTCATCCAAACAACATACGACAGATCAAGCAGCTGCATCCGGATTCAAAATAAATCTGATGAGTTTCCTGTTAAGACCAATGTCTGTCAAGGGGATGTTCTCTCCCCACTGCTCTTCACCAGTATTGAGATATTCCAAATGCAATGCCTAGATCAGATCCCGAGAGTCACCATCTGTAACTGAATTTGCAATAAAGTCATTTGGGACACAAATTTACGGTCAAAGACCAAATCCCAGTACAACAGTTATGATGGTTTGGTCATGTTTGGATGTGTGCTGACTACCATACAGTCTTCTACGGAGATAATGATCTACCCCGTGGAAAATCCAGTGAGTTGCAGTGAAACTCAAGGAAAACATGACTAAAGCAAAAAGACCAGAAGAACCAACGAGGAATGTCACCATTGATCGCCGAGAATGGAAGCGGTTAATAAATATATACACAATATCCAAGCTCCAGTATCAGCCACAGCCCAATACTCCAGGTTCCAGCTAGGGACTAAAAAAAGTCCATTACAGCAAAATTACCAGTGTTGAATTAACACAGCATTTATTCTTTATAACACTATATTGCCAAAAGTACAGTATTCCCTCGCCTGCCTTCACATACATTTGAACTTGAGTAACATCCAGTAATATCCAATACAATCCAACTTATATCTCAAGTTCTTCCATACCAGAACAGTTGGAACTGGTGTGAGGTTGTTTTTCAGGAGTTGGGCTCACCCCCCTCTAGTGAAAGGAACTTTTAATCCTTCAGCATACCAAGATATTTTGAATAATTTCATGTTCCCAACTTTGTGGGAACAGTTTGGGAATGAACCCTTTCTGTTCCAACATGACTGCGCATCAGTGCATAAAGTCAAAGTCCATTAAGACATGCATAAGTGAGTTTGGTGTGGAAGAACTTGATTGGCCTGCACAGAGACCTGACCTTAACCCGATAGAACACCTTTGCGATGAATTATAGCGGGGACTGCGAGCCAGGCCTTCTCGTCCAATATCAGTGTCTGACCTCACAAGTGCGCTTCTGGAAGAATGGTCGAAAATTTCCATAAACACACTCCTAAACTTTGTGAAAGCCTTCCCAGAAGAGTTGAACCCGTTATAGTTGCAAAGGGTGGGCCAACATCATATTAATAATAAATAAATAAATAATAATTCATTTTATTTATAATAAACCCTATGGATTAAGAATTGGATGTAACTCAAGTTCATGCAGTACAGTATGCATGTGAAGGCAGGTGAGCGAATACTTTTGGCAAATATGTGGCAATATAGTGTAGGTCGAGCAAAGTTGTTAAATCAAGGCTGGAGATTTTACTGTGCTGCTTAATTTTTATGAACGTTTGAACCTTACAGCATGTTCTCATCTAAGCATCCACATAGGAACAAGTAGTACAGTATAGCTCCATGACAGAAATATTCTCTTGCAGTGCCAAGAGTTTTGCAGCTTCTTGTTGTTTTGCTTCAAGATATTGCAATGTTGTAATGCTTTTATCACCCAGTGAGTGATAAAAAAAAACCCAATGGATCATCATAAACATCATAATTTCGCCTGGAGCCATGCTTACTTTCAAAGCAGGCTGTCAATTTAGTTGGGAAAGATAAACATGGCAGGCATTTCAGATAAATTAAAAAAGTCATAAAATAGTCACACAATAGATGTGTATAAATATCTCCATATTATTTATCTATTAATTATAAATAAATATTTTTGCTTGTTTATTTGTGAAGTTTTTAATGATCAGATGTTCCATTCATTGAATGTTTACGGGAACGACTGCAGTGAGTTCCAAGCCACCTCGGCCAGAATCGTCAATCATTCATTTATACACTTTTAATCACTAGAATCACAAGTCCTAGCTAGACGTAAGACACTTATCATAGATTAAAAAAGAAACATTCCTTACAATAACCTGGATACATACTGTACCTGTTCACATCCTTTAATAATGGAGCATGTTAATGTCTTCACAATCAACCGATCACATTGAAAAAAATTGTGCAAAAGTAATTATCACACCCCCATCATCAATACTCTTTAGAATTTATCATTTTTACTCTAAAATAATATTTTAACAGTATGCCTGCAAATTTCAAATTTTCTCAAAACATGCAGCAAAATGTTGACTGACAAGATAAAAATATATCCTGTCAAAACTAACTATCTTATCACCCAAAGAACATCATACCCATGGTAGTAGCATCAAATCAATTATCTAATGCCATTTAATCATCTAATCAATCTGTTTTAATCTATATTGCTACCTAATCAGTATGTTTTTTTTCCTTAACGCACGTTAAGTGTGTTTTTCCCTTAAAGCATTTGTTTTCAATTAAATAGTGTTGTCACTAAATGTATATACTGTAAATTAAAGAAAGGTTTTGTCTGTACACTCATTCTTTCAATGATGTCTTAACCTTTTATAAATTGGAGGACAAACTGTGGATGAACCTGGCATCGTACACTAGATTATAAGCTGCGATTTTTGAATCGTCCGATTTGACGAAACTTTTGCAGTACTTAGATATCTGCTTGAAGTTAAACATAAATACGTAACAGCGCTGAAGTGGTATAAGTGAATTTTAGACATAAACTTGATCTTTTTTTTATGTCGTTTTCTCATCTGTGATTCACACTGATTAATGAACAGTAAATGTATTTGGTTGACGATGAAAGAAGTATGACAAGGCATAAGATACTAACCATACAAACAAGTTAGACAGAGATTTCTGCTGTTCAGAAAGACAGGCAGACATGTACATGGGCTTTAACCTGAAACAATATCATACAATATCAAACAGATTATTTTTAGCTTTAAACTTTTAACTATTTCTACAAACTCTCCAACGATGGGTACGTATGCTAGTTTTATATACTGTACACCTACAAACAAAAGGAAGACTTTAAGTCTTCAAATGAAAAATGAAAAGCAAGGAGTCTTTCTTTTATCAAAATCTTGCAAACTTTTATTTTTTTTTTAAAAGAAACAAATATTGAACATGAGCACCATAAAATCTTTGGCCATGCAGAAGTAAACCTCAACCCAATAAAACCTGGATTCATGTTCCATCTCAGTTTTAGGAGTTAACAATACGCTCAGATATATTCTCTGAAACAGATTCACTTGCAGAACAAACTAAATACAATTTGACATTCTTCTTTCATTTAAAATGTGTTAAAATAAAAAAATAAAAATAAAGAAAACACACAGATGTGTGTAAATCCCACATCCTGGCTTTGACATTTTTTTGTCCACTGAGTGAATTTTCAGTAACAGTTTGTTCCAAATGTAATATTGTACAAAATAAAAATGCTAAAAACAAACACCAAAAAAAAAAAAAACTATTTAAAAAGATATGTACATACACAGGGACAATTTAATAGTGAGTTTCCCTCTCTGGATTAACAAAGCAACAAAATCTGATGGCCAATATCATTTTGTTTTTCTTTGGTTTAAACCAAGATTTAATCGGACTCATCCAAAAGTATCTTATCAAGAGAGGTCACTTTTTTTTCTTTTAAAACAAAAGTGATTTGCTTAAAACCCTGATTACTTTTAAACATTGAAGGGTCCATTTTTTCCCCCTATCTTACTTAGTCTTGGGCTGGCTGGTCATCCTGGTTCTCCTCCGGGATCCAGCTGGAAAACACAGATAGAGGATATGACACAAGCTCTTTTTGCAGCTACTGTATGTGTGTTTGTGTGTCTTTTTGCTAAAGCAATATAATGGTAATACTATATTAATATGATTTATAGTTCCTGTTCAGAAGTAGATGAGTAATTCTAACCCATAAATATCCATTTAAAGTTATTATTATTAGTAGTAGTAGTAGTAGTATTTATTTTTTTTAAATTGTAATGTATAACCTGTGCATTAACGTTACTCTGTGAAGACCCATTGTGATTTGTATGTTATTAGTATGAAATTTATGTCTCAACTTCCCACTCAAACAATTGCAATCAATGCGATCTTTAGCTGTGGTTCCGCCTAACAATCAAACCAAAATCAAATCAAGTCATATTTACATTTAGGCATTTGGCAGACGCTCTTATCCAGAGCGACTTACATTTTTATCTCATTATACATCTGAGCAG
>JAQQZT010000003.1:5293349-5311681 GCA_030068275.1 Clarias platycephalus
AAAATAAAGAATTGTTAATCCTTTAAAGTCCCAGCTTATTATTCATGGGTTAAATTTATAGTATGCTATTTAATCCCACACAAAATTTGATAACTGCACTAAAGCTAAGGAAAGTATGTAGTTATGAGAGGCAGCGTTGTAAATCTGCAAGCTGGGATTTTAAGAGGTTGTTGGTAAAGATTTTATAAGAGGAAATCAGTATTAAGAATAGCTTGAAAATGTTCTAGCTCGAGCTCCACTACAAGCATGCATTAGAGAAGATTTGCGCAGGACTTCGCACTACCATTGTGCTCCATATCGGCAGTGCTGCTGAATAAGATCTCAGGACCTGTTGGTGCAGAACATTTGAGCATGGTTATTTGCTTCCATATTCCCAAAGCACCCCAGAAGCGCTCAATGCTGATGTAGCGAAAGTATAAACTCTTGCTTAATCTTGGTTGACCAAAGTAATTTTTTTTCTCATCTACAGTTCCAATAGTTTTATAGAACCATATAAACAATTTATAAAAGTTGGGATTTTTGTGGGTTTTAAAACCGAGTCCAAGTTACCTTTTTTAATCCCCATTGTTCCACTGTAAACATATTTTTTAAGCATATTACACAAGGGATTTATTAATCACACTGGATATGAATTGCATCTTTAAACCTAAGAAATGCGGTCTTCATGAAAATCCAATTTGTTAAAGCATTTGCATCCCACAATACTTCCTGAGTTTAATATTGAAGGTAAATACTGTATATTATATATTTAGCAATCAGTTATATTAATATTCATCCATTCATTCATTCATCCATCCATCCATTCATTCATTCATTCATTCATTCATTTATTCATTTAACTACTGTTTAATCCTGATCAGGGTAAAACAACCCAAGTCATCAGTAAATGAAAACAATAAGACAAACAAATTTAGCTAGGACAGAAGTAATGGCACCCTACTGTATAAAAGTTTCAAGAGTTAGTGTATCTACATGTGGATGACAAGCTGCAATGGCAGAGCTGCATTAGTGGAAGATTTGTCACATCATACGTAGGAGACACTCTAACAGTTTAGACGACATTTTTCCATTTCAAACTCTCTGTGAGCTTTATCTTTTATGCAGATTTTGGAGTGTCAGTGATTGCCAAACAGCTGTGCCATAAACACACTTAAAAAATGACAATTGATTGATTTGCCAAAAAAAACGTATCAAATAAAAATGAAATTTTACCTTCAATAACTCTTGTGACTTTGGTAATAGACGGTGCCCCTTCAATCACCCTTGTAACCTTGGTGACACTTGGTTGACCTTCGATGACCCTTGTAACCTTGGTGATGCTTGGTTCACCTTCAATGACCCTTGTAACTTTGGTGAGGCTTGGTTGACCTTCAATGACCCTTGTAACCTTGGTGAGGCTTGGTTGACCTTCGATGACCCTTGTAACCTTGGTGAGGCTTGGTTGACCTTCGATGACCCTTGTAACCTTGGTGATGCTTGGTTCACCTCCGATGACCCTTGTAACCTTGGTGAGGCTTGGTTCACCTTCGATGACCCTTGTAACCTTGGTGAAGCTTGGGTCACCTTCGATGACCCTTGTAACCTTGGTGAAGCTTGGGTCACCTTCGATGACCCTTGTAACCTTGGTGACGCTTGGGTCACCTTCGATGACCCTTGTGATTTTCCCTGAAAAAGAATTTTAAAAATAAACACTTTCAATAAACACTTATTAACAAACATATTAACAAAGAGTTTAAATACAATGTTGTCCAGTAATGAAATTTGAAATTTGTTTAAAAGAACTTACTCATAAATGTCAGTGGAATCTCCTGAAATCTGTAGCCTGGTTGATACTGTGAATAAAAGAAAATAAGCAGGAGTAATATACAGTATCATAAACATTTCATACATTATTTAGAAATCATCAGCTCAATTATCAGAACCGTGATTTAATAACAAAGCTTTAAGCTACAGTAATACCCACCTCACATGTTCAATCATAATATTGCTTTATAAAGTCATGTCATGGATGTAACTAAATACCTAAACATTTTGCAAGAATGTATAAACTACTATAAGATATTAGTATTTGACCAAACCTGTTAATTATTGAATTCAACTGTTTCAATCAGTCCACTTATCTCCAGTGAAGGCCAATCTTATTGCTTCAGCATACCAAGGCATCTTGGACAATGCTATGTTTTCAACTTTGTGGCAACAGTTTGGGGAAGACCATTTTCTATTCCAACATGACTGTGTCCCATTGCACAAAGCAAGGACTATAACGACATGGTTTGATGAGTTTGGTGCGGAAGAACCAAAGAAGAGACTGGCCCGCACGCAGAGCACTGACCTCGACCCCATCCAGCACCTTTGGGATGAACTGCACTGGAATGCGAGCCAGGCCTTCTCGTCCAACATCAGTACCTGACCTCATAAATGCTCTACAGAATCAATGGGCACGAATTCCCACAGAAATACTCCAAAACTTTGTGGACAGCCTTCCAAGAAGAGTGGAAGCTGTTATATCTGCAAAAGGTGGACCAACTCCACATTGAAGTGTATGTATTTGGATTCAGTGTTATTGCAGGTTTGGTCAAATATATATGTTACACGTTCATAAACATTGTATTAAAATATCAGATTTGTACTGTATTTATACAAGGAATAAAGTATACTGTATATAGCAATTCATGATGGCATGACGTTTACTGTATTTTTGGAAGGAGTCTCCAGTGTTAGCATTTTAGCAGGGTGCTGGGGGTACTCTAAGATGGTCTCTAAATCTTTGTAGTTTTGTAATAAGTTTGGATTTTTGACATCAATAGAGAGGGGGGGTTGTCTATTCCTGTTATTCCTGAGTGATAAAAGAAAAAATGTCCAGATTTACAGACATTCCACAACATTAACATCATATTTAAATAATCTTTGGAACACTGCTGTGGTGAAGGAGGAATAATAAAAATTTAGTAGTTTTGCCGAAAATGAATCAACTTCAGATTGATGACAGTTGGACCATATCTCACCATGCTTTTTGATGATTTATTTTTCCAACACTACACCCTGAATGCATTTTATTGCTTTTTATCGCAACAGGCTTGAATGGGACGTTTAAACATATAAATTCTGTTACCTGGATTTGGAAGTACCTGATGAACCTTCTCAGGAGTGAGAGTAAGTCCTGGCTTCCAACAGGAACATCTGTAGAAAGATTCGAAAATAAAATGAGGTGTAGCTTGAAAGCTTGAAAGCTGCTGGAGCCTTTCTGTTTGTTTAAATGCTATTGTATTAAGATTTACTGTATGCATGGAGTGCATGTACTGTTGCAGTCTATACCTTCAGGGAACAGCAGGCTCTTGGTGACGTGAATGACTCCATTTGAAGCCATGAGATCGGCAGAGGGAATCTGCACAGAGTTCACCTTCATGCCGTCCTTTTCCTGGAAGAAAGTACGAGTTAAAAGAGGTTAAATCAGGCTACCATAATAACTCACGGCATTTAACAAAATAAATTCAAACTTCCATTTTCACTTTAACAGTTCGTAAATATTTGAAGAGTTTCGTTGTTTAAACTAGTGAAAAGTTTTTATGTCTTATTCATGCCTATCAAGCCTAAAAAGGGGATTAAAAGCCTTGCAAGTAGAAACAGTAGTCTACTGTAGTGTGCTGGGTGAAGTGGTTTTGGCATGTAAGGTCAAGCAATCCTCATCCACCCATAAAACACACCAACCTGTTACACTTTTGAACCTCATTCATTTAAAATAAATCTATTCATTTGCTTTCCGCAAGGCCTGCAGAGGCAGTGTTTTAAAATCTGTTTGACATGAGATATAATAGAGGTCTGTTGAACCAGTAAGCACACTCAGAGTGTTTTTTAATACTGTACTTACAAGCAAGACTTTGAGTTTACTGCCCTGGAGAGAATTGAGCAGATTGGTGACTCCGGACTCCATGCCTCCGCCGATGATGACGCCTTTGCTGAAGTGGTACAGCAGGATGGCTTTAAGGGCATTGGGATCGCCTGATTACAGAAAGGAGAAGTGATAAGCACTGTATGTGCAGTATATACCTCATCCTGAAGCATCTTTAGGTCCTGCACAACAATAACTGAGAAGCACTGGAGTAAAAGACAAGATGCAAGAGAGAGACCTACTCTTCAGAAGGGTGATGTCTCTCTCACTGAGTCCAGCAAGAGCCTCATCGCTTGGGGCGAACAGGGTGAAATCTCCCTCCTGCTTCAGCAAGTCAGTCAGACCAGCTGCCTCAATCAGCGACAAAAAGATCCTGCAACCATAAAGATCAGCAATTTTAGGCATAGACATCAATTCTCACTACTAACAGGCTTTATAAAAAAAAAAACTGACAATTATTTTAATAGATGCTATTTGAAACGCCCAGTTTTAAAACTGTACAGCGCCCCCTAGTGTGACCTTCAAAGACGCACCTGCCCAGAATGTTTTCTGTAATATATCCCCAGTTGGAACTTTCTGAATTAACTGACAACATGACTGATGACAAGTATAAACACCTCGTTTTCTCACATCATTTTTCCTCTGCCATTTACAGAGCCTGGGGCTCCATATACTGTACTGTATACCAGTGATCTGACTCTAAGAAGTTATTTTACTAAACCTGTCAATGTAAGAAGAACTAAAACAAGGTGAAGAAAAAAAAAAAAAAAACTGACTGACATTAAACCCACTGGCCATATGTCTTTAAAATATGAAAATTCTTGCACCACCTGCCATTTCTCACTGAGGTCATGTTTTTTTTTTATTTTTTACTTCTTCTGCTTCTTGAAAAGGAAAAGATAGATTGCCTGATGGATGTGCATACCAGGCATAATTTTGGACATGCCTGTTCATAAAATAGTTTTTTTTTTTTCTTCTTTTTTTTAATACTATTTTAGAATCAACACTTTGCAACAGACTTGGCATCTCCTCAACCCACTTCATGAAGAGCTCCATTGAGGAAAGATTGACGTTCCAAATTTTATGTGACATATGATGGGTTTTTTTTTTTTTTCGCTCTATGATGAAAAGTCATATGGAGTCCTCGATTAGCATAAAACAATGACCCGTGTTGCCATGGCTGTGTATTAAAGAAAGAAACCTTTTCCTGTTGGTGCGTCCAAACATTACAATGTAAATTCTAACTGAATAAACCACAGCATTGGATGTATGTTGCTCTTACTTGAAGCCACCATTTTTCTTCAGCAACTGGAACATGTTGAATTCAGGTGGAGTGAGCAGAGTCTTCATGAGATGAAGAGCACCATTGTGTCCCTCTTTGCTTCCTCGAATCAAGCAGGAGTTCTCAATGCAGACAGCCTTTTAGGACACATAGGAATTTTTTAAACTGTAATATCGGCAATGGAATATTTGACACATCTCTGGAATTTCTATAAGGCATTTAATATAATGTTGTTTGTGTCATGCTTGTTTTGGTTGGCATTATTCCATTCCCAATACTTAAGTTAATTTGTAATCGCAGATTAAATTGCAATTTATAATGACCATAACTGTTTAATGAACTGTGGAATGAACATAAATCAGAATAAGCAAGTATGCTGACATGGAACAAGCATGGGTTTGTTTCTGCCACCACTAATTGCATCGATTAATTAACCACAACCCTCAAATGTAACCTCTCTAAAAAACAAACAAAAGAAAGTAAGAGATTTTAATTATTTCTTTCTCTGCTACTGTGCTGTGGTTCCTGCCGTTATAGAGACTCACTGTGCGGTAGAGGAACACCCGGAGGAACTTTCCTCCCAGAGTCTCCAGGCGTTGGCCATTGAACAGCTTACTCAACACAATCTTGTTCTTTAGGATGTGGTTTTCCAGAATGACCTTCAGGAGACTCTGGTCCATGGACATGACCTCATCTGTGGCAAACATCAGCAATAAGATTAAGGAAATTTATTTTTTCTTTCACATGATGTTCTAAATTGTGCGTTGTGATTTGCACTAATTATTTTGTCTGACTTGACTGATTTAACTTATTTTTCAGTTATTAAAAAATGACTTGCTATGGAAATATACACTATGTTTCTGAACTTTATTAACATATGGCGAGTTTAAATTTCACTGGCTATAACTTTTCCTTAAATAAACTTAACGTTTCCCATCTTATCCAGGAACTGTTCTTTATCCTACAAATTCTACAATAAATATAGAAAAAATATATTTGACCTCTTCCCCTTTTTTTTTTTTTTTTTTGGTATGCACATCATTTTTATTTATTGCTGCCTCGGGCCTCATCTTTCTAAACTATCCACTTCATCAATAAAAGTATGATATCCTTTGGACACAAACAACAACTTTTCCACATACTCATAATAACGAATCCTGTACATTTTTGAAGAAGAGTGAAATGAACCCCTTGGCTGTACCACTTGGGTGGTCTATGTGTTTGTGTCGGGAAAGGACGCAGTGAGTTCTAATATCTTACTATACATAACAAAATTTGTCATACTGGAAAGAGGCAGTTTTGTCCACTAAAATATGTAAACATCCGGGTATAAATTCACAGTATGCAAAAGTCCTGAGCCCTGCTTGTTTATTCACATTTAGCTTCCAAAGAGCCAGATTTTCTAGTTTTTAATGCAGTTTTGAGGAATAGTCCTGAAAGATTTTTTAGCTCTCATTTTTAGTCCAGTCTCAGAGCCTGTGATGCTGGGTGGTTGGAACAGACAAGAGGGGAAATAAGGTTGCTGCTGATGTTGTTACATAAACAACCGATTGTTAAATTGTATCATTTTTGCACTTTGGTACCTGTCACAGTAAAACATTTGTTCGCCTTTCTTAATTTCATCTTTAACATTCCATCACATTTTGTTTGAAGAAATAAGGGATGGCTCAAGATTTTTGCATCGTATTATGCAATTGATAGAAAGCAGATCGTTATTTTTCTCTGCTAGTTTAACAGCCTCGTCATTATAAATCTTTTTAACATCATAAAACATCTATGGTAACGAAGCAATGTTTTTCCACATCCATGCAGAAACAAACTTAACACACTCAAAGTTTCATGAGTAACAGTAATGTGAGTGAAAGAGAAAAATCGAGTGTGCCAAGAAAGAGAAAGTGAGATTGAATGAGAACATTAAACCAATAATTCAGTTAGAAAAGACAGAGGACAGATTCAAATCCTGCCAAAAGTGACAGTGACATCAGGAATTAATTCGGAGTGATATACCGCTGAAGGCTACGTTGAGGGGAGCCAGCAGTGTGTACTCGGCCTTCGGTTTCATGGATGCTGAGAGACCCAATTCTGATACCATATCACCAAAGGTGGACTGTGACGAGCCAACGAGTTCCATCACCTGCTTAGCTTGTAGGAGAAAGTGCCAAGTAGGATGTTTAGTATATAGTTTATTATAAATTAACTTGTTATTTTTGTAATTATTTAAAAAAGATATTTAGAACCAGATGTATAAAATGCCGCTAACCTGAGTCTGGCATGAGCACCTTGTCGATCAGATGGATAACTCCATTACTGGTGACGATGTCCTTCTTGAGGACCATCTTGACACCATTAACGGTGAGGCTGTCTCCATCACAGCCAATTTCGATGTTGCTGCCCTCCACAGTCTCATATACGGTGCCACTCATAATGGCCTCTGAGCACTGCATGGAGTTCAAGAGGTGGTAATTGACCAGGGCTGTGGAAGAGAACAGACATGTGTTTGGGAACTCTGGTAGCTTTAGTACTGAAGAACTGAAATCTTATATTCGGATCACTAATTACTAGTTATATTAGGGATGTAACTGAATACAAATGTCATTCATCATGTAAATGAACAAATCATGAACTTGAAGAATATAGCTGAGGATGAAAAACTGTCATTCAGGATTTGAATGACACACTATACTGACAGTGCTGACATTCTGCCGCTGACTTTTTTTTTCTTTTTCTTTCAAAGTAGTTTTATTTGTAAGGACTATTTGCCACGCCCACTTTGTGTTTTGACAATTACACCTACACCCTTATTGTATATTGACCTTTAGTTGGTCATTTGTGTTTAAATATGCAGCATTATGAATTATTTCTAGTAGTTGTCTTCTAGCCATTTTTTTTTTTCTCTCCTGTAATATTTTCTTTCGGCAACCAACTCATTATGACGTATTTCAAACACTGCCAGGTAGTGAACGCACCAAGTAATAAACCAGAGTCTCCCTAAAAGCCCTTGGACCCTGTGAGAATAGGCCTGTCAACAATTCTGGAGCATTTGTCTTCAAGTGGAGGACACTTTCAAATGGCTGTCGAGGGACTGATGTGAGACTTTTGAATATGTAAAAACCTAGACATTGCCAAGTTTTGATGGATAGTAAAAACGGCAGCTGTTTCCTGTTTCACAGCGCTTGGCACTGTGTAGAGATTGCGTTGCACACTTTGCATTGTTTGATCATTCTCTAAGTCTTAGAGCTTACATTGGAGCTACAGTATGTTGGGGGAAATAATGTACACCCCTTGGGCCTTGAACATTTCTTTGGATACTCACCCATTTCAAAGGCAGTGTACCAAGGGAGAATATTTCTTTACATGATTACCAACTAAAGAAATAGTTCTAAAGTCCAATGCAAATAAGTAACTGTATATGAGCATATTTTTCACCAAGGTGCTTGAACTAAAATAACAATAATTCAATCTAATTGTCAGTGCAGTCTTAAATGTGGTTTAGCCGCTATTCGCCAAATGCCTGCTCAGTACAGCTCAGTGTCACCATCTGTTTTGGATGGAGGGGATGAAGAAAGATTATTGATGTAACAGCACTTGGTTCACTCGGAACAGCAAACATGTCTCGTGGGAGTCATCACACTGTTTTCTTGAACTTGTACTTCATTAAAAGGAAATGAAGTACCACATTGCGAGAAAGCTGCCACAACATTTTGTCTTTAGTTCTCTAACCTTTGTTTGGGAAATTATTTCCAAGGATGTTAAAGGACTTTAGACCTAGGTGACTAATTTACCTTGGAGGGCACCTTTGTTACCCATGAGCCGTTCCAGTACTCCATTCTCCAAGTTAGAGAAGGCATCATTGGTGGGAGCAAACAGAGTGAAATGGCCTGCACTGCCCAACTTCTCCAACAGACCAGCAGTGGAAACCACATTCTGAAACGAGCCCAAAGACAAATCATATGTATTCCATCTTACTCCTTAAGGAGAAAAAAAGAAGAATCCCTACTGTCAGGTTTCATCAGTGGTTAATTGGGTAGCCGAAGCAATTGTAAAGCAGTTTGTTGTAAAAGTCGTATGTCGAATATTGAGTGCATCTAAAGAACCCTTCTTTTCGAAGGGTGTATATATATATGTTTCTCCTGATTGGTATGAACAAACAGTCACTTACATTCAGAGAGGATAGATCATCTTCAACATCAAGCACATCCCGAATGGTGTTGCCCACAGCAGAGATAACACGATCGATGACATGCACCACTCCATTAGTGGCAATCTGGTTCCCATAAATTATCCTGGCACAGTTGACAGTGACCACCTGAACGACAGAAGTGAAATACAGCAATTCATATGCCATGTACAGTGAGCAAATTGATTAATCTACTTAGTGACATCATTAAAAATGTTTAAACGACTTTCAGAAACACCTACCCCATTGGGATAGTGGTTGATGTGGAAAGTAAGGTCATTGTACATGGACTTGATGGTGAGTCCATCCTTCAGATCTTTGGTGAGGAAGCGCTTGTTAGCCATGTGGTAGTGCAGAGCATTGTACAACTCGATGTTGACATTGCTCACCAAAGCAGCCCTCATTTCCTGGAGAGCAAAATTGAAATAACTGTTAAGGACCTAACAAACTAGGGATTTAAGAATGAACCTCATCCTTATAAGAGACAAAGATGGAAAGCATTTAACTACCCTAATATGGAGCAAGTTTAGCTTTTTTATAATATATTGTTTATGTGACTAGTGATAATAGTAATATACTAGAAATATACCGAATCCAGAAGATCCCAAGCATCATTACTGGGGGCAAAGAAGGTGTAAGATCCTGGTCCTTCAATTTCCGCTTTAAGTTTAGACATTTCCGAATACTGCTGTGTGGTGACTGCATCCACCTGGCCAAGGGTGTTGTACACATTGTCAATGGCCATAACTGTGGAAGAAAATTGATATATAACATTATATCACAGTAACAGTTAATATTTCTTTAATGAAACGTCTTTGGCAATTTTCATGTATTTAATGGAAATATTAAATATTGAATTCATACACAATGCACTAATGCTTATACATATGGTTATCATTTCATGGTTATCATTTCATTTCATTTCACCAGCATGTCCCAAAGTGAATTATTTCTCTTCAACCACAGAAATTTACACTTCCATAGGATGCTGGAGAAAATCTGCATGACAAGTTATTTTTTATAATTCTTTTGTGCTTTCCCGAAAAAGCGACCCAGAAAGTCCCTAAAAAGGATCAAACCTGATATTTCTTCTATACAGTGTAAACACTCACTCTCACTCATTCTCCATACTGCAAAATTCTGTAAAGGGTCATGGGAGGCCTACTGGAGTCTACTTACCAGCAGGACAGCCTTGCCTACCCTGCAGTCTCGTGTATCCTGGACAGCACTCATACACAACAGAACTACAAAAGAAGAAGAAAAGCAAACTTAAACAGAAGTATACATACATACATTATATAAGGGGAAAAGGCCCTGAATTGTGTTTAGTACGGTCTCTATTATCTAGGTGATAAATTTTTTTGGATGAGTTGTCATGTATCATGTTCCTAAATATATTACATAATTATATAACTATGACATGTGGCTCTGTGGTTTCTGCAAGTATGCCACTCTAGCATTTTATGTCCACAAGGGAAATTATAGGGAAATATTCAATAAAAAATATTATATAATTCTTGCATAGATGGTGTACACTGTATGATAGCATATAATCATATAATTCAACAATATATTACACGTACAATATAACATAAAATATGAGAATAAGTATAAAGATAATAATACTTATAATAATTAAAATAATAATAATAATAATAATAATAATAATAATAACAATAATAATAATAATAACCCTCTACATGCAATATATATTCATTCATTTTCTATTTCGCATATCCTCTATACAGGGTCGCAGGGTCTTTGGGCATAAGGTGGTGTACAGTGCTAACCACTACGCCACCGTGACACCTGTACTTAAGCTACTTATTTAATTAAAAATCATGCCGAAGTACAGAGAAGAAACACACACACCAGTAAATGTATTGGGAATGTTAATAATCATATATAAAAAAGTTACGTAAATATCTATCAGACCACTTCGTATACACACTTATATATTTTTCTTTGTTGAATAACATGATTATTTATTTAATTATTCTTGTTTTTTAATTAGCCTTGGATTATTTGGAGGGTCCACTATATGAGTCCTTGTGAATAAGTTATTACTCTGTTAATGCAAGTACATTAACAGAAACCTCTGGCTTTTGTTACAGACGGAACTGTTCATGCCTATGTTATAGTAAATTATTCCCTACGTTCCGATATAAGAGCTACCTCGTAACTTAGCAGGAAGTAGTGTGTGTGTGTGTGTGTGTCGGCTCGTGCTCGCATGGGGGTTGTAGGAGGTGAAGGTTAGTAGGCTGCAGTTCTGGAAAGCCCCCCCATCTGTAAATGATTCCACATGTTTTCTCAGCCTGGCTGTTGATACACCTGGCTAGACGAAAGCATGCTCATCAACCTGAAAAAACCCCTCGACTGTGATTGGGCTGTATCTAAGAGACAAAATGCAAGCCAAGAGTGCTTTCCTGAACAAAACCAATAATGAGCTGAGAAAAAAGAAAATTAGTGAGAAGTTCAAAGAGGACCCAGAGGCAGCAGATGGGAATTGAGCCAGTTTTTTTTTTATTTTTTTTTATCCGGGAACAAGAGCACTGAGGTCGTGGCAGAGTACCAGCCTTCACTGTGGCAAGAGCTTTGATGCACAGAGTTCAGGAAGGAAGGAAAGAGGCTCAGGGATGAGATCACTGCAGTATCTGTTACGCTTCTAGGCAACTAGCCAAAAGAAAACAAGATTGTTTTAAACATCTCTCCCGTGCAAGGAGGAAGGCCAAAATCTGTTGTTTGGTAACATGAAGGATTCATGCCACAGCTACAGTTAAAAGTTTCCTAATGTATTTTATTAGATTTTTTTTATTATTTTTATCCAGTAATGGAACACGCGGTTATTCCTTATTTAATCATGGAAAACATTAAAGCGAATAATCTACAGTATGTATCAAATTTGGATGGTTTGGGCGTATTTTCTTGACTCATTGGAAGCCACACTGTAATCCAGAGCTAGATGTACTGTATTAACTGTTTAAGAAGTGTAAGAAGGCACAAGATGGTTGGGGATCATTGCAGTACACAAAGGAAAATTGAAATACAAGATGTTTTACAATTGGAAAAAAAAAAAACTCTTTTGCTCCTTAATTTTCCAACAAACTTATAAAAACCCTTGACAAACTTATGGCACCTTGTAGAACCCGGGGGAAAAAAACACACTAAAGGTGTGGTACAAACTATTCAAATGTATTATTGTTTTTAGCTAACCCTCTGTTGGACCTCTTGGCAGGGAGGTTTAATAGTTATTTAATTCAATTCAATTCAATTCAATTTTATTTGTATAGCGCTTTTAACAATTGTCATTGTCGCAAAGTAGCTTTACGCAATCAAAAGAATTATTTAAGTTTGTATGGAATGTGAATGTGTATGAATCAAAATGGTCAGATAGTCCCTGGTCAGCAAGCCGAGGGCAACAGGGGCAAGGAAAATCTCCCTGAGATGGTGATGGGAAGAAACCTTGAGAGGAACCGGACTCAACAGGGAACCCATCCTCATCTGGGTGAAACAGATAACAGGAAATGATCTGCATTTGTACTGTGTGTTAGGTGGCAGGCAGTTCAGCTATAATAGTATAATAATATAATATTTAATGTTTCGTTTGATAGTCAAGCGTTCTCAGACTCCTAGAATCCTTTGTAGGAAAACAGTACTGAGGTTTTACATGGAACCTCAACTAAGTGGTTTTCAACTCCACTTCCTGCACATTTTATTATTTTCTCACCTTATTTAACTAATAACCGATTTAACAGTGTTGTCTTAATTGGCATAGGTGTGGTGGAAAAGGGGAAACGATAAAATATGAAGGGTAGGGTTCCTCCTGAAATAAGGTTGAGAACCTTTGCCTTAAAGGATTCCCTAAGAGGGACAATCAAAGAACCCTTAAGGCATTCATTTTTTAAAAAGCGATGACCAAGATTCCTAACAGAGTGTACATTTTATCTTAAACATTTTTAAGGGTTCTTTAAAGAGTTGAAGGATCTTGCTTTATAAACTCTCTATGAAATGTTTCACATTTCTTCACATGGATTTATCCGGTAGGACAAAATGTTCTAATAGCAGTCACCAGTTGGAGTGGTGGAGAGGATTTTCTTCCACATGTAGTAAAATAAGTTCCTTTAGTATTCTTGGAATAGGAAAAAGAAAAGAAAAAAGGTGTGTTACAGGGTTCTAGATTAAACCTACAGTATAAGGGAAGGCAAATGAATGACTTTTAAAGTTTAAGTAGAATGTTTGTTTGTTTAAGTTCTCACCTTAAAATCTTTTCATTAAGACTCAACTAATTCGCTTTATATGAAGAATATAATCAGCTCGACCGAATATGTTAAATTAGGGATGGAGCCAATCTACAGAAAGAAGAATCATCTAGGGAATCCTGTAGCATTGCAAAAGCAAGCTGGAAGATGGACAGACCCAGTGTTGTGCACATAAGGAGAATATTCCTAATCGGCTCACGGACACAGATGTGGTTATTTTCCCCTGTTAAAGGAGGAGTTGCTGAGTCTACAGAAAAAGACCAGTCTACAAGCTGTAGAACATCTGAAGCCGATGAGAACGTCTGGTCTGGCGAAGATCCGTGTTTGAGGAGAGGCGCCGAGGCAAGACCAATAGCACTGGGGGAGGGGGTGAAATCCCGGGTCTTTGTGGCCAGTTTGCTTCATAGCACGTGAGGCTGTCTTTCAGTAACCCATAACTCCCTCGACATGCACACACACACACACACACACAATCTTTTCCAACCATGGAAAAAGAAATGGAAACCAGAAGCATCACGGACTCACCATGACCCAACATTTGTGGGCTGAAAAAATCCAGAACCAATCAGAAAATGTCATGACGACTGGAACTTCGGTTTGCAATAATGGATTTGACCATGCATTAAATTTTCATCATTTCAGTAAAGTCGGTGTTTTCGTTTTTGGGGAGTTTGCCAATCTGCTCGATCAGAGATGCTTCTCAAACAACACCTACTCGGCTTCTTGAAGCCAACAATAAGGTTAAATTCAACGCCAGCGTCCAGATGTGTGCTTTGTCTACGGGTGGGAATTCAAGGTGAGCTATTTAAACATAACTCCAGTGCTCCAAGCCAGCCGTGTGGTTTGTTTCAATCATTATAGTCAAGTCCTGTTCTCATTACACATCACTTAAATCTAATTAAGACAAACACACACAATTAAAAGTAAATGATATTTTATATTATATGTTTAAAGTTTTGGTTCTTACTATTCATCAGGTCACTAGGGTCATGAATACAGCGTCTGCACACATGTACTGTAGGTTCAATGAAAGTCACAAGTGTGTGAAAATGACTAGTCTGCTGCAACCTTTAACCTCTGACCCCTGGGAAGTCCCAGCAGACACAGTTAACAGGCACTAGGAATTATAAAACGTCCCACTTACGCTTTCTTTCCACAGATGGTTCCTTGGTACCAGTTACGACAAGTACTGAAATACTTCTTCTTGGTTCCCAGCACATGCTGAAGTGCACACACATTCGGGCTGAGCGCAAACATCAAAGGAATAAATAAATATTGAGTCAAACCAAAATAATGGGTATACAGTGATATAGATGATGCCATGTTATAACTTTGTAAGGTACAGTGTTAAAATTATAGGAAATAAATGGCAACTGAATTCAGAACATTAAAATAATGCATCTGTAGAAGTTAACATTACTGTGTAAAACTAATTAAAATGATTACAAAATTATAAAGACAAATAAATGCACCTTATTCATGAATGTGCATGAAAAATAAAGCAACATCTTTCATTTAAACAAATTAACCATTCTGTGAAAATCACTGCATATATTGTATCTTATTATGGATATGATTTTTTTTTAAACATAAAGTTTGAAATAAATAAATAAATAAAAAATCTTACCCTTCTTTCTTTGCCCTTATGCGGCTGTGGCTTAATATTTTATCATATGCAGAGGAATCTACCTGGTCAAAGGTAGAAAGCGCAAAGAGCGCAAAGGCAGCTGCAAAAAGGAGCTTCATCCTGACACCTCCTTCAGAGGGAGCTCAGAGAGAGAAGTGCTTTCTGCAAGGAGAAGACACGCTTATATATGCTGGCTCACAGTGACTCCACCAGCCTCCCCTGTTCACCAGAGAGCCTTTTTCAGCTCACATTTACCTATGTCTTTAGAATATGTTGTGCCCTGAGGAGAGGGCTGACAAGAATGAACACTGGGTGGAGGTTGTCACAACTTTTTATATGATTTATCCAAGAAACTTTGTGCCTTGGGGACGTGACATTTTTTTTTTTCTCATATTAAGATGGTGTTAAGATAAACTATATTTTCAACAAAACTAAATGAGATTAACATACATAAGAACAAGAACACAAAAAAAAATCTTTGTTTTTTTTTTGGGCATCTTTTCATCTGAAGCCCCTTGGAAATAATTACTCATAATTAAAGAGGTTGATGTTCCTTCCAAGAAATACAAATGGATATTCATAATAACATACTACGAGCTGTTTGTGTTCCATCAGTCTTTTTGTGGCCACTGCAAGAGTGTTTCTCTCGATCTGCCAGATTGGCACCGTTTTCTTCGACACTGTCCATTTTTGCCAAGAAAATCAATGATTTTTATTTTTTTGGTGATGGGGTTGTTTTCCCAAGTGAAAAAAATGTTGGGACCATGTTTAAAACACTCCACGCAAACTTTAGAGCAGAAACAGGAATGAGTCTGACTCCTGTAAGTGCAGAATTGCAGAAGTTGGGGAAAAAAATCCTTGCATATGATAATAAAAAAAAATTAAAAATCTGCTTACCAGATGTCAACATGTGATGGAAAGAGGAGCTTAAGATCAGCTTGGATACTGAGATGCATGAGGATGAAGTCTTGTAGGTGAACTGAAAGGCTTAAACTTGCGGCTCCCTCTTGTGGCAAAGTTTTGGTAAGGGTTCAAGCCACGGGCATGAGCGATGAGGTGAAGGATGACAAAAAATAAAAAACAAGAACATGGTGATTAATTTAGGCAGTAAAACTGTCCATGCATGAAAAGTTATTTTTATTTTTTCACATATTTTATGAACTTTTTGAAGGCTTGTAACTGTAATTCTCTTGTTTGTTCCACATGAGGGCACATGCGTCTTTTTGTATATGTTCAACTAATTATTTATAGTATTCATTATTAATTTATTTTCAAATGCATATGTTTCTCTTTCAGATTTAATGGTTTGATGTTTTTTTTATTTTAATTTTAAATGGTTTTTATTAGTTTTATTTTTTGTCTTAAATAATTATTAAGTGCATAATGTTTTTTTTATTTCACAAACATCACTTTTTAAAAACAATTAACTTATTTTCACATGATTTTTCTTTTCATAGTATTTTTCTTATCTTATTCTTTTGTTATCTTATAATAATAATAATGATGATGATGATGATGATGATGATGATGATTATTATTATTATTATTATTATTATAAGATACCAAAATTATAAGATAAGAAAAATATTATTTTTAAATTATTATTTTATATTATTATTATTATTATTATTATTATTATTATTATTATTACTGTATTTGATTTTTGGTAAGGAATTTGATAACCAAAATTAATCCAATTTTATGTTCTCGGTGTAAAATATAAAACCGTGTAATAAATGTATTTCATATACAATGTACACTTAC
The DNA here is from genome assembly GCA_030068275.1 of Clarias platycephalus. Taxonomy (NCBI): domain Eukaryota; kingdom Metazoa; phylum Chordata; class Actinopteri; order Siluriformes; family Clariidae; genus Clarias; species Clarias platycephalus. The sequence continues at coordinate 5,310,348 of JAQQZT010000003.1, forward strand.
CCCAGTGTTTCACTAGTGCTTGGATACCATCAAGGTAGAAGGTTTTCTTAGTACACCAGAGCCGTAAGCAGACTGCCTACTTCACACCTGAAACACTGGCCTCACAGGAACCCCTTTAATGGACCACATATGTGGAAATTGCTGGGAGTGAGGTCAGGACTGTACAAGGAATGTGGCAATAACTCTTGTAATGTGCAAGTGGTGTTGGTACAGTAAATGATTGTGTGTACAGTTCACACAGATTCATGCGTCTCTTATGCAAGTTGATGACAAGTCATGTTTTTTCATTTACCGAATGTTCATAGTAATGATTACAGTGGGTTTGGAGCCACCTTAACTGGGATCATCATTCATGGACATATGGTTTTCTTGAAAAATTTGCACTATTAAAATGTTTTACTGCAGCTAAGAGTCTCGTCACCGTACTGTGCTTGAAGTCTTCTGTAAATGTCAATCAGTTTTACGCCTCCATTCACAGTAAATTACATCACAAGGTTTAACTTGAATGCCCCTCATATAATGTGTGCACAGTATATGTTGTTAACAAATAGCTTCTTGTTTTACCCAAGGTAACCTTTAGAGGAATGTTGCCAAGAAAAAAAGTGCAGCTGTTTAAAGAATCCTCATAAGAGAGAAAGTGTCTGACTTACACTTAAATCATAGGCTTAAGGAAATTGACTGAATATTTGTGGTTATGTGTCCCTTAGAAATGTATACATGCTTGAACACAAATGCACAGTACTTATTGCTTAACCTCATTGTTTATTGCTCTAAAATAGCTTTCAATCTTCTTCTGCATCTTTTCTTTTATCTTTGGTTTATTTTTATGGCTTTTGGACTGGAATGCAGCGCATCCTGCGTTACAGTCCACATGGGGCAGAGTCCATAAACACCCTGGTAGTAAATATCTATGTGAGATCACCTGCTAGGTAAATTTAAGATCTTACAAAAGTTTGTAGTTTGACATGGATGAAAAACACACAGAGAACAAATGGAAGTATAAATCCTGAAGCGTGTATTAAAAAAAAGACACTGCATACAGTATGTTCTACCGCATAATGTTCTCAATCATACTTTTTCCTGGCTGAACTGTGTGCAAAACTGTGGATTTCTGAAACATTGTAAAAGGAGCAATGAACATGGTACAGTTTGATATCTGTCTCATTTTCACGATGTTGCTCCACATCTCCTAAGAAAGGCTTTGACATTCATGACATCACAAATTCAAGTCAAAAGAGGCTAATGCTCCAAACAGAGAACTTGATATGATGCTGACGAGGTGGTTTTAGTGGAAAATTTGTCTGAACTGGACTAGAAAATAACTGGACCACGGA
>JAQQZT010000003.1:5331551-5342219 GCA_030068275.1 Clarias platycephalus
ACCCCAGTTACACTGGGATATGCGAAGAAGGAATTTCACTGTGCTGTAATGTATATGTGACAAATAAAGGCTTAACTAACTTAACTAACTTAAAAGTGTGTGAGAGCCCTCTAGCAAGCATACTGAGGTGTGGTGGACACATCAAGCTATTCTTCCCACACGTTTAAACTCAACACACACGTTTATCATGTAAATGTGATATGATTTCCGTGGCTTCTCAGGTTGATTCTTTGTGCTCTGTTATTTACCAAGCCTGCTATTATACGTTTCCTGATGACATTTCACAATGCTGATATTTGTTCTCTTTAGTTACATACAGTACATACATTATTCGTAACAGGTTTTCCTTACAGGAACGCGCCTTACCTCTTTCTGTCGATATTTGATGGCCAGTTTAAGCCGAGCTAAGTCATTATTGCCCTCCTCATCCAAGAGGCTAAGATCGTCACGGAAGTTGAGGATAAGCTCCAGTTCACGTGAGGAACGCGTCTGGTCCAGCAGGTCCTTTGCAAAGCGATTACACTGATAAGACAGCTCCTCGTATTCTGTCTTGAACTCGTTCTCCACCTTGCTAAGCTCTTGGAGTTCCCAGCTGAGCTGGAAGGCGGTCAGAAAGGGGTCCTCGCTGGACAGTGCGATGAGTGACGGACTTGCCAGGGCCCTGTAGATGTTAAGGCGTGAGCGTGAGTGTCGGAGACTGTCCACATCTGAGCTGGATACGCACTCGGAACAGTTGCAGCGCACCTCATGGGGCTGAGGCACTGACACACCTTTCTGCACCAGCATCTTGATAATTTCATAATTGTTCGTGTGGGCAGCGAGGATGATGGGAGTAATGTCGGGGGTGAACTCCGAGAACTGTTTGTCCAGCAGGATAGGTGGAACCTGGTTAGAAATGAGAGAGACATGCAATATATGAAAGAGGATGAAACTGGTCGTTTTATATATACGAGGTCTGTCTGGAAAAGTCCAGGCATTGTTAATGTAACAAGAATGTTTTGTGCGACATCGATGTAACCCGGCAGCCAAGGAGAGGGGAATAGAATGTGCATGTATGAACAATGACCACTTCACTGTACTAGTCACTGGGCCGCTAGACAGCATTGAGTGAGCATGGGTACTTTGGGTGCGTTTGGGTTTAGTAATTCTCCGTGGAAACAATTTAGAAGGCTTTTGTGGACAAAGCAATGAATGCAGAATCGAAGTAAGTAAGACACATTCTGGAGGGCCTGCAAGAAGCAGGACAACTGAGAATGTTCAACATGTATATACAGTAACTATAGCGCTATAGTGTACAGGTTGCAATCAACAAAGATCGGCGTCTGGCAGTGCGAGAACTAGAAGCGTAACTACAGTAGTTTTATAACCCAGTCATTACACGGCCGGATACTTCCTGGACATATTTTCCAGATTTTGTAGAATATCAATTTTTACGATGAATTACTGCTGAAATTCAAATTAGTCTGATTTCTTTCCAGTAAAGAAACATGCTACACTCATAATGTACTTCGAAGTTGTTTTTAGACATTCAACTGGGTCTCCAATGTGCAGATACTCAAAATAGAAGAAAAAACACAGCTTTTTTGTTTCCTTTTTTCCTTTTCTTTTGCATTGGATAGGGCGGCGGAGGATATTGCATTATCTGAGGGTATTTCAGTTGTAACATTAACAACCACACACCTTCTGGGACATCTGAGACCTGTGTTGACTTGTTTAAGAATTAGTCCCCAACATACAGTACAGTATGAACAAGTTCAGTCCCGAAAGTCCAGTTTCTTCAGAAGTCCAACAAACATTGTCTAGGTACTAGGATACTAACACAGCATACACAATATAAAACTAACTTGCTCCATGATCTTGTCCTTGTTCTTTAGAAGCGTGCCAATAGTTGAATGATCTTTTCACCTCGCTTCATTCTCTCTTAATTATTTTCACTTTTATCTCCATCGTTATTGCTTGGAGTTTCTTAATAGTACCAGCTCAGTTGCTGCTGATTTTGGGCTTTATGTTTTGTTCTGCTTGGGATGCACACTGCACCGTGTTCCAGTGTATGCCGGACAAGTGATCTAACTTCAGCTATTGACCAACGCATGTTCATATCTTCAAAAGTTTGTAACTTTAATGCTCATATGCAGGGGACTTACTGCATCACCTCTGGCCACCTTTACAATGTTATTAATGCGAGTATCTAGCTAACAAGCATTTGTTAAAATATGTTCTAAAGATGAAACAAAGTAAACACAGTAATCATCACAATGAACCAGATTTTATAAATATTCTTCTATTGATCCAAATGATTTAAGCAAAACCACCAAGAAGCCTACAGCATAAAATGGTGGTGGAGCTACACACACACACACACATAAAATACAAATGAGGTCTGCAGTGAGCTAGTAAAGTTAAAAAGTACATGGATTTTAAATATTACTGCACCCTCCAGCGTGAGCTATCCATCCTTTCTGTCCAGAAGGTTTCCCAGAAAAGTGTCATAAATATGCATATAATGTGGTTTGGAATGCTTCTCAGAAAAGTTAAAGGTTTGCAGGCCAATCTTTAGAAGCATGACATTGACACAAAGTCATGCTGAAGTGCACTCACTTAGCTACACTTTGAAGTGATGGAGCGTGAGTATGGTATTACACTCAGTCCGTGAAGGGAAGTAACAGCTGAGCCAAACTCTGTCATTTAAACCATATTCTGAAAAAGTGTAATAATATTGGTACGTAGTTCTAGATAGTGGAAAGCCATGCATTGGTCCATGAGTACAATGGAGCATAGCTGTCCCTGATTTTCACATGGAAAGGTTGGCTAATCCTGCCTCACCACTCCATCAGAAATATACTAGCCAATCACAAACATCATCACTGGCTGTTCAGAGTTCAGCAGGTGTGATACTTGAAATGAAACAAACTCTAAAAGATGTATTGGCTGGTTTATTGCTTCTTGGAGACAGGTCTGACCCCTCTACATTGATAGTCATGGAAAGTAGGAGCTCAGTGGTAACGGCTCAGAACTGCTACTTAGAAGGTTATGAGTTCAAATCCCAGTATATACATACTGTACATGCACATGTATACTGTCTCAAATTGTGAGTCACTCTGGATAGATGCATCAGCCAATTGAACAAATATTACGTGATAGCACAGACCCAGCTAGTAAGTGGGGCTGACACTGGATAAATTGGACGAAAGTCAGAACAGGGAGCGAAAGCCCTGCTGAAGCATTCTAGAAAGAGTACAATAAGCATTCTGTAGAAGTCTGAGAAATTGGCTCCATTCTCTAACATAATATATTGAGGGCATATTCATCTACAAAGTCGGCAGAAGCAGTGCAGAATGTGATGTCATGCACCAAGTCTTTAGACAAAAAGAACCAGGATTCTGTGTTTGACAAGGATTTATGGGCTTTAAATAAACTTTGAATGAGTAAGAAAGGCATTTTTGCCTTCCTATACATAAAATTCAGAATTTAGTATATTTCAAAATTCAAAATCAAGTAATCATTGCTAAAAAAAAAAAAAAAAGTAAGAGACAAGGGTAAAGCAATGGTGATGGAGTTCAATAAACCAGAACAGAACACCTGGAAACAAAAATGAAGGAGACTGATAAACCGAATAGGTTGGGGAGTATAAGGGGAGAAATGTTATTAATGCATGTGCTTGGCAAAACCCTCAAGAGTGCACGACTGTGAATTTGAGGGACAAGTGGTGATTAGAGTACGGAAGTGATGAGCAAATCTCTCCTGCAATATCCAGCAAAAACGCCTAAGCTATGCAACTCCCAGCGTGGACAAGCTAGCGGACAAAAAAGATGCACACGATAAGGATGACTCTTGTAATCCAGAGCATCCAGAGCGTGCCGAGAAATCCAGAACAATCCACAGACCAGGTCCAATACCAAGTACTTTTGGAGGTTGGATGGTAGTGGCATTGCTGTGACGTACTGTAGGCCAACGAATATGTGATTTTTAAAACAAAATAATTGTAAAGTTTTTGACACTAACTTTATTTTGCCTATTTTTATCTTAATGACACTATTTTATTTTACCTGGTTTTACCTTAACAATGGATTGGAAACTTAAAAACAATGAAAAGATAAAAATTACTTTGAATAAATATTGAAATGTATGGTAACATTATGGTTTGTTGCTACATCAATACAACAATAGAACAGAGTACTCACAACGACGTCTTCAGGCCTGTGCTATGACCACGGTAGGTCCATGCCACATTGTCAAGGACCGCCTTAAGTTCATATTACGTTCCTCTGGTGCTTAAAACGTTCATTTAAACGTTAAAGGGCATCTTCCAAAAGAAAATGATTGACCAATATTTGTTTAAAATGTTACTAGGTTCCTTTTTTAAAGTCATTATGGGTTCTACATAGTCTGTCTGGTGACAAAGTCTCTAATTTGGCAACACTGTACCAAAGTGTAGCCTGAGTGACTTTGTAGCTCCCTTCATATTTATATGTTTGACATTGTAGTGTCTGCAGTATTTTTACTTCTAAGAGGTTTTTTTTTTCCCACCTGTACTCAGAGTGATCAATTTGTTCCAAAACTACAACACCATAATTCTAAACATCATGTAACATATTTGAAATAAAGGGGATTAAATCCATGATGTTCATCATATTGAACCACATTCCCACTACATCCTTAAAAATTTGGGTGAACATTGTGTTAACATGTACAGCCTGCCAAGAACGCGGTAGAAACCCGTAAAGATGTAGTATTGGCTATACGTTAACTTGGAGCTGCCGCATTTTTTCTGGGCATGTTAAAAAAAAAAAAGCCAAGAGAGAACGTAGTTGAAGCAAAACACAGGACAAACAAAATAAGGTTGTAGTAATAACAGGTTTGACCATGTAATGGCATACTACAAGCATGGTGCAGATAGGAAAGACCGGAGGGCGCTTTGATTGAAATGTCATTGGGACGTCACTGTGTTGTGTGCTACATCAATGGAGTTCTCACAATGACCTCTTCAGGCTTATGCAATGAGCATGGTAGGTCTATGCCATGTTTTAGATCGCCACATTACATTCATCTGGCACACATGCAACAGGTTATCAGTGCGTCTATGTCACATTTAGTGAATTTAAATATAAATTCTGGATCCAGTTCATCAGTTTGTATTGCAGAACATCAAAAGCACTGTGGTATTTATTCCAAGCGCCAGCAGCAATGACAATGTAGTAAGAACCTCATTAGTGTCTAGTAAGCATGTGGTGCAATCAACTACTGTAGGACTTAGTATTTTAGTAAACTTAGTGACAACTACAGTAATAGACGCATTAAGAACCTGACAGGGACGTGGCTTGGAAGGTGTACAAACTTGATAAACATGACATTTACATTGCAAATATACATTTTTCCATTTTGACAACATTCCCAAAATTTTTAGGATGCAGTGGGACCTTGATCATGATCTTCGTTGGGCCCTACATGACATAAAGTTAACAGATTTTAAGCGAGGAGGAATTTTCCAGAAAATGAAAGTCCATGTGATGTAAGACGAACAAAAATGACATTATGCAGATTTTCCACACTAAACTTATTATTCAGCATAAATTAGACAATAAATATAATAGCCTTGCTTTTACTTGGGTGAGAAGCAGGTCCAAATTCTGTATGGGTATTTAGATACAATATGCACGGCCTTTTAATGGAAATAATTGCAAAATATAGAAATAGTGAAGGGATCAATATTTGATATGAATCATACATAATTTACAGGTGTGTAGTCAGTGTTTACCAGCATGAAACAGTTTGTTGTTGGATTGATGGTTAGGTCAAGAAATACCGTATGTAACCTAAATTCACAGCCACATAATGATACGTCATATCACACCTGACAATGAGTACATTAATCAGTATCTGCACACTACTACAAAAAAAAATGGAAGAAAAAAAAAAAACCCTCCTCCCATCTACCGATTCGTCTGCTTGTGATTTATAGACATGTTAATGTTGGTGATTTGCATATCAAAAGGTCAGAAGAATAGCAGTGGGATAGGGATCCGATCGAGACACAGAGCTAGAGAACCACAGTCTGCATCACATCTGCAGTCTTTCGAAATCGCCAGCGGTTCAGTGGTCCTCCCTTCCTTCCTGTCGTTTTTCTAAGAATCACCCACTCGGCTCTCGTCTAACCTCCAGAGAAGTCAAACCCAATCAGCTGTGAATGATAATGGCAGGAATTAAGCTGGGAAAAACAATGCTTCCGGACCCGCTGTACATCCCTGATGCATTCCGCTTTCGAGATACTCGGTAAAGAAACGGACACATTTGGTACTTCAGATACCAGATAGTGTTGGAGGTCACTGGTAAATCGTACTAACTGACAGGAAAGATCATACTGCTTTTGTGATTAAATGTCAAAAGACATCATCACAGCATTTGAGAGTTCTTAAAGTGACCACACAGCCCAACCATTCACTTAAATATATTTACAGCACTATAGTATTTTAATCTTTAAACAGTACAAGATCAAAGTACTCAATCATAGTATAGAAGAAGAAGAAAAAGTACTGACTACAATGTTGACATTTGGTTAAGTCTTATCCTTTATGCTGAATCTTGTCTTTTGTGTTATGATTGGTTACAAAAACTCAGTCTCATCTATGATTGGTTGAATGCTTTACCACATGAAAACATGCGAGTGAAACATTTACAACATTGTGTGAAACATTTACATATTTTCCATTCCTGACATTTACAACATCTTTACCGAGAGATTCGTATTTATAAATTTGAACAGTTGAAGATGAAGGGCCCTGCTCGGTGCCTCAGCATGCAGAGCCTGGCACTGCTGCAATTTGGGGGGAAATTTTAAAGAAATGGACACCTGCAAAGTTTTCATTTCATTAGCTCTAACATGCTGAGAACTGTTTTAAACAAAGAAAAAACTAAAACAACTTTTTTTCTCAGGAGGTTGCAGTAAAATGTTGGAAAATTTATGAATTATTTAAAGTCCTATGAAACACCTGCCATCATGAATTCCCAGAGGTTCTAACACCTCTGATTGAAGACTGTTATGACATGTCTGGTTAACCTCAACTACATGCATACAGCGACTTATTAATAAAGATTTTACTGCATAATTAAATATCTGATTTCTTTTTTCACTAACATTGGCTTTCAGTCAAAATCTGATCATTTAAAACAAAGCATTACAATTATGACCATGTGTCATTACTAACTTTTATTAAACACCTGCATGGGATTTAAAACTTAATAATATTTTGGAAATTGTTACACTAATTCTCAGTAGTTTTAATCAATAGAACGCTTTTTCAGAAAAAAAAAAAAAAAATACACCAATAGAAACATGACCAGGTAACCTCCAATTTTGGTCCTGAAGGTATAATATCATCAACTTTCCTTAAAATTCAATTATGTGCCTGATTTTAACGTATCCAGATATAATTTCAAACAGTCTTTTCCCTGATTGTGCGAATCCTACATAATGATCTGTATTTATTACAGCAGTTTCTTACTGTGTATTCTTAACTGTGTAACCTACAAAATTTCTCCAATGTTGTACCAGGTGAACTAACATTCCTAATGACCTTAGGCATGCTCATGGCTTTTATATGCTACACTGTAAAGTGACATAACATAGCAGTAACTATTGTGTATACTACTGTATAATATGATGACATAGTATGATGAAATCTGTTCAGTTAAACGCTGATTAATCTGGTTACATTGACTGCACTGGTGTGGGACAGAAAGTGGTAATGTTTACGCATTACACTAATGTTCCATCATGGTACAGACCTTGAGTGGCCCTTAGGGTTTCATTTGTTAGTTTTAATGGGGATTATATGTTACACAATATCCTCAATTAGTGGTTATTAGTGTAGTTTATTAAGCTATCGCATGTTGTGTAATATATTATTTCCTCATTAAAAAGAGGGACTACAAGTTAATTAATTAATATGAGATGTTGTGTAGCCTACTACAATACCCTTTCAGAATGAAAGGTACCAGGGTGGACTTTATCATGTACTCTCTCTACAAGTCTATTGTATAGTGGTACAGGTTTTGATCTTTTAGAATACGAGGCGGTCTACGAGCCTGGATCCCACAGGCAAGCATTAATCAAATGCTGTAAAGTTCAACAGCAGTGTTTCTGGCTCTCTTGCGAATGAGTTTTATTCAATCTTTTATTCTAGTCTTAGGATAAGTGCAGGAAGAGTGCATTTTAGCATCTTGATGTTTGAGAAAGTAGATTGCAGTATGTCAATAGATAATGCTTCAATGATAATAAGAAGAAGAAGAAGTAGAAGTTTAAAAGTAAAGGAGCATTGTTCATTGGCACACTGCCATCTACACTCTCAGAAATCAAGGTACTAAAATGAACAATGCTCCAATATTATTATTATTATTATTATTAAGTTTAAAAGTAAAGGAGTACTGTTTATTGAGACACTGCTATATACACTTTCAGAAATCAAAGTACTAAAATGAACAATGCTCCAATATTATTATTATTATTATTATTATTATTAAGTTTAAAAGTAAAGGAGTACTGTTCATTGAGACACTGCTATATACACTCTCAGAAATCAAGATACTAAAATGAACAATGCTCCAATAAGAATAATAACAAAAAAATAATAATAATATAATAAGTTTAAAAGTAAAGGAGCATTGTTTATTGGCACACTGCCAGCTACACTCTCAGAAATCAAGGTACTAAAATGCACAATGCTCCAATATTATTATTATTATTATTATTATTATTATTATTATTAAGTTTAAAAGTAAAGGAGTACTGTTTATTGAGACACTGCTATATACACTCTCAGAAATCAAGATACTTCTGTAAAATGAACAATGCTCCAATAAGAATAATAACAAAACAAAACAAAAATAATAAGTTTAAAAGTAAAGGAGCATTGTTTATTGGCAAACTGCCAGCTACACTCTCAGAAATCAAGGTACTAAAATGAACAATGCTCCAATAATATTTTTATTGTTGTTATTATTATTATTATTATTATTATTATTAATAATAATAATAATAATAATAATAATAATAAGTTTAAAAGTAAAGGAGTACTGTTTATTGAGACACTGCTATATACACTCTCAGAAATCAAGGTACTAAAATGAACAATGCTCCAATATTATTATTATTATTATTATTATTATTATTAAGTTTAAAAGTAAAGGAGCATTGTTCATTGGCACACTGCCAACTACACTCTCAGAAATCAAAGTACTAAAATGAACAATGCTCCAATATTATTATTATTATTATTATTAAGTTTAAAAGTAAAGGAGTACTGTTTTTTGAGACTCTGCTATATACACTCTCAGAAATCAAGATACTAAAATGAACAATGCTCCAATAATAATAATAATAAGAAGAAGAAGTTTAAAAGTAAAGGAGCATTGTCCATTGGCACACTGCCAGCTACACTTTCAGAAATCAATGTACTATAACGAGCAATGTTCCAATAAAAAGAAATAATAAATAAAAAAGTTTAAAAGTAAATCAGTCAGGTGAGTTGTCTGAAGTGGGGCTCCTGACCTGTTTCTCTCCGCTGGGTTTCTTGTGGTTGAGCAGCAGCTCCACGGCTCCCACCACCTCCTTGCGGATGGCGTGGAGCAGCGCGTCCCCGACATGCACGTCGTGCGCCAGCAGGAGCTCCACCATCTCCAGGTTCTCGTTCTCGATGGCGATGAGCAGCGCGGTTCGCCCCAGCGGGTCCACGCAGTTCACGTTGATCTTGAAGTAGATCTCGGCCTCGCGCAGCGCGCGCTTCACGCTGCCGTAGTCGCCCTTCTCAACGGCGCTCAGGTACGCCTTCTCCTCCGCCGACAGCTCGGGCTCGGCGCGCACCACGCGCAAACGGATGCGGTCGCGGCGCGACGTGGACCCGCTGCCTCCAGCGCCGCGGCCGGTCCCCCGCCGCCGCCACCGCCACCGCCGTAGTAGAGCTGCGCCATCGCACCCGGTCAGCTCGGTATCCTGAGCATTTGAGAGGCGCAGAGGATTAGGAAGAGGAGGAGGAGGAGGAGGAAGAGGAGAAGAAGAGGAGAAGTGGTGGTGGAGCTCTGCTCACATAAACACCCGATTAGTGGAGCTGAAAACGCAGACGCGCGCAACAGCCACCCATTCGGTTTAAACGCACTTACGCGGAGTGGAGACTTGTTGGCGCATCGTGTCAGAATGATGGCAAAAAAAACAAAAAATTTCAAACTCTACGAAGATCATCATAAACCCTGATAAATTAATCCAACATCAAACACTACTCAGTAAAAGTGTCAAATTAAATGAATGAGTTAAAAGGCTACCATGCGTGACCTCGGAAAAGCCAATTATACACAAGCACCAAAATTACCATGGAAACGCGTCTCAGTGGCTGTGTTTAAATAAACATAAACGGCTGTAACTAGCAGGCAGCGTGGTGGATTAGTGCTTAGCACTGTCGGGCTTGCAGGTCCAGGGTCAGGGGTGTGATTTCTGCCTCTGGGTCTGTGTGTGTGTGTGGAGTTTGCATGTTCTCCTCGTGCTTGGCGGGTTTCCTCCGGGTGCTCCGGTTTCCTCCCGCAGTCGAAACCATGCAGATTAGGCTAATTGGTGTTCACAGATGGCCTGTAGTGTGTGAATTGTGAAGGAGAATGTGAGTGTGTGTGTGTGTGTGTGTGTGT
>JAQQZT010000003.1:5387481-5403742 GCA_030068275.1 Clarias platycephalus
TGTATTGCCCTAGATGACATAAGATGTGATGTGGATGAGAACCTGTGGCCAAATGGAGAAGACCGAGTAGATTAGCATTACTATTGTATCTGTATCAGTGGATGGTGTGTATACAAATTCTTGTATTTTGGAATTACTTAATGCAAAAAAAAAAAAAAAAAAAAAAAAATTATGTCTGCATCATGTCTGATTCATTCCAGTAACATATATTGCAGTTATAAGCAATATACAGTATATTGCAATTATAAACAGAGATGTGTACTGGTTTTTACACAAGAACACACTGCGTAATGCTACATGTTGTTAGTGTTTTTTAGGTCATTGTTTTCTGGGTGACAAAGTGTGTTTGTCGGCTGTCAACCTTTGCTAGTGTTCTGGAAGAATGAGTTTATTTGAAACCTGAATAAAGTGTTTTGCTAGTTGTAGTGCATTTTGAGTGTGAAATGAAATGCTTTGCCAAGCTGTAAGTCGGTTAGGAGAATTGTGTGAAGAGTTTTGCAAAAGTGACCTAAGTATTGAGAAATGTGTCCTAGCGTCTGTAAAAAACCTGGAATTGTTCTGTAACTATATTTAACTCTCTCTCTCTCTCTCTCACACACACACACACACACACACTTTTTTGATTGTTTACTATTAGATAGATCTCCTGTGGGATACAGAGTCGTTTATACATTAATTAATTATTTATACACAATATCAGAAAATCACACCAACACCTGCGCAGTGACTCCCTGAGCAAAGCAACAGCTTAAACATTTCAAGATTTTCCACTAGAGGGAGCTAAAGCAATATTTTGAATTATTAACAGAAACAAAAACAAACAACTTGGGTATATAAAGACCTTAAAAATAAATAATACAAAAGAAAAGTAAAGGAATAAAAGTAAACTAATATTCGGTATAAAATTCTGTACATAAATTATATTAAGATGTTTACTGACTAAATCAACTGCAATATATATATATATAATATTGGTATTCTGATCAGGAATGTGATTTTCATTCAGATACATTTCATGCTTTATAAAAAGCATTACAATAGCTGGAATAAAACGTTTTCTTTCCTTTTATTCTTCTTATTTTATAACCGTTATTATTACGATTATTATTGATATTATATTGTTTGTAATGATTATCATTATTTGTTTTTGTTGTTTATCTATTTAAAAAAAAAACAGTACAAACGTAATGTTAACAGTTAATGGGGAAAAAAAAAAAAAAAACCAGCGAAAGTGTTTTCTGGTCTTTGGTCATAGAAAGACTTAACATTCCCTCAGAGCTCAGCGCTGTCTCAGTGTCCCGCCCTCTATCTTTTCAGAGACAGTCCGCGCGTCCAATCGTGAGTCAGCTCGCGCATTCCGCCACAAGGGTAAGCCAATGGGATGAGAGGTGGGCGCGGCTTGGGTCGCCTCGCTTCTTCGGGCATGAAGTTTATCCGCGAGCGCAGAAGGCGCAGGGGGAGAATGGTGCGCTTTTACGCGGACGCGTTGGCGCGCGCTTTACGACACCGCGCTGTTTTACTTTAATCTTCTAATTTTTTTTTTTTATTTCTCCTAGTGTGCGTGTGTGGATTTTTTTTTTTTTTTTTGTGATTTCTTCTTTGGATATATCAGAGACTGTGGCTTGAACTGCACGATGGCTCAGAGCAGATCCGAGAGCGCTGTATGGAGCTTTATTATGGCGCTGAGTTTGCTGGAGGTTTCCTACGTGCGCGGGTTTGACAGCCTGGGACTGAGCTACGGCCACAGGTCCGAGCTCTCAGAGGACGCCATACTGGTGGCCAACAACGGAATCCGGGTTCCCTTCGGCAGATCAGTGTTTGTTGACCCGATTAACGATTTAGTGCTGCAGGTCCGACCTGGAGACAAGTGCACCATCACGGTCCTGGACAACGACCCATTGTCGCAGAAACCGGGTCAGCTCAGCCCTAAAAAGTTCCCATGCGAGTTCGGACCCAGCGATGTGAAATATTCCCACTTCGGATCCCGCAGTCCAGCCAAAGACAGGGTACGACTCCAGTTAAGGTACGACACCCAGACCGACACGGTCATCATCCCGTTCATGATGGAGGTTGAAGTGATCTTCACTCAGCTCGAGATACTGATCAAAAACATGCCTCTGACGGCTGAAAAGCTTCTAGGGACAAGTAACCCTATTGACAATAAGATCCTAGAGTTCACCTATGATCGAAACATGTACCAATGTAAAGTGACCTCTCTCGCCGGAACCGGTGTTCTGCCCAGGTACGGAAAGCTTGTCGATGACGGTAAATTGGGGAAAATGTTCAGCTGTGATGAATTTCTCAGACTTAACGTACGTTATCGGCATACGTTCGATCAGCGCTCTCCGAACAGAGATTACATCCCCATGTATGTAGAGCTCCAAGACAAGGAGAGCAACGTCATAAAACAGGAGTTTTTCCAAATCATGGTGCGTATTAAAGAAGGAGAGGAAAACACACCACCCAAACCTAGCTTTGTCTCCATGATGATGATGGAAGTCGACCAGTTTGTCATGACCGCCATAACCCCCGACATGCTCGCCGCTGAAGATGTCGAATCTCCGTCTGACGACTTGATCTTTAACATCACCTCTCCTCTGTCGTTCGAGGAAGGCTATATCGTCAGTACAGATGATAGGAATTTACCCATCACGTCTTTCTATCAGGGAGATCTGCAAGATCTTAAAATAGCATACAAGCCCCCTTCTGAAGATTCGGATTCTGAGAGGATTTTCCAAATCGAGTTTGTGGTCGTAGATACAGAGGGAGCCGTGTCAGACCCGTTCGCGTTTATGATCGTCGTTAAGCCCATGAACACCCTGGCGCCTGTTGTGACTCGAAACATGGGCCAGCTGCTCTACGAGGGGCAGACTAGGCCACTTTCTAGTTCGCAAAACCTGCAGATTAGCGACGAGGACAATTTACACGATGTCAGAGTGACGGTGATTGACGGACTGAGGCACGGCGAGCTCACAGTCATCGGCTCCGGGAGAAAATTCTTCACCGTGGCAGATCTGGATCACGGATCTGTCGTCTACCAGCATGATGGCAGTGACACTTACAGTGACAATATCATTTTCCGGATGACAGACGGCAAACACGAAGTGGAATTTCTTTTCCCTATAACCGTGGTGCCAACTGACGACGAGCCGCCAATTATAAATGCCAACACAGGTTTGGTGATGTTAAAAAACCAGATGATGCCCATTTCACCTTTAATGCTCAGCGCAGCTGATATCGACTCAGAGGATTCGACTATTAAATTTGTCCTGGAGGGGCCTTTCTCGGTTATAGGAGAGGTGCTGCTCCGTCAGGCGGATGCTCCGGAAGACCCGTCCACGTGGAGGTTCAATTCGGAAGACGAGATGTATGAGAAAGCAGTGACAGAGTGGCTGCAGCAAGACATCACAGACGGAAAGCTGTTTTACAGACATGTCGGCCCGCATAACACCAAAACCGTTACGGATCAGTTTGTTTTCCGAGTTCAGGATGACAACGACCCGCCAAATCAGTCGGGACAGAACTCTTTTATTATCAAAATTCTCCCCGTGGATGACATCCCTCCTGAGATTTACCCTGACACTACTCTGCAGCTGACCGTACACGAATACCAGCTCACTTTCTTCCGCAAGAAATTCTTACGCTACACCGATTTAGACTCCGAGGACAGGGATTTGAAATACACCGTCACTCAGCCTCCGAGAGACACGGATGAGAACAACCCTGTTATTCTGGGAGCCATTGTTCTCACAGAAAGCCCAAGTATAGAGGTTACAGAGTTCACTCAAGCGCAGATAAATCACCATAAAATAGCATACAAGCCTCCCGATCTGGAGCTAGGTATAACTCCGCATGTAGTGCAGTTCCATTACACGGTTGAGGACACGGCAGGAAACGGTGTCGATGGAGCGTTCACGATTTTCCTGCAACCTGTTGACAACAAACCGCCCCAGATTACCAACACAGGGTTCACCGTGTTAGAGCGAGGTATTCATGTAATCACACGCTCCGAGCTTGACACCACCGACCCAGACACAGACAGCACAAAGATCTCCTTTACGCTCAGTCAACCTCCTCTACATGGCAAGATACAGTACATGTTCACTGACCTGACCAAAGGGGATTCGTTCAAACTTGACGATATTTCTCAAGGCAGGATCTCCTATTCTCACAACGGAGACGAGTCGACTAATGAATTCTTTCAACTCGACGTGAGCGACGGCGTCCATGTTGTCACTATTACCATTAAGATAAATGTGAAGCTCATCGATGACGAAACTCCAACCATAAGCCTTCCAGAAGGCACCATCGGCTCTTATATTGACGTCTTGGAAAACGGAGCTACTGAAATCACAGCTAACG
Source organism: Clarias platycephalus (assembly GCA_030068275.1). NCBI lineage: Eukaryota > Metazoa > Chordata > Actinopteri > Siluriformes > Clariidae > Clarias > Clarias platycephalus. Next base: position 5,391,844 of record JAQQZT010000003.1, read on the forward strand.
TTATTCAGGGACGAGATGAAGACACCGATGACCTGAGGTTGACCTTTATAGTAGAGGATCCTCCAGTTCTTGGTGAAATACTGGTCAACGGCATACCGGCCAACAGATTCACCCAAGCCGACATCATAAGCGGATTTGTCGTGTACGCGCACACGAGTGGAGAGATCGGCCTCACTACGAAGGAGGACTTCTTTAACTTGACCCTGACCGATATGTCTGATGAGTGGACTGTAGGCGGCAATAAAATCAAGGGTGTTCGAGTCCACGTAACCATCCTGCCAATAGACAGCCAGTCTCCTCAGGTGTTTGTCGGCCACCAGTTCAACGTTGTCGAAGGTGAAAAAAATGTCATCCAGATAGCCCACATAAGCGCTTCCGATATGGACACTCCTAACGATGACTTGCTGTGTACAATCATTGTTCAGCCCACATCTGGCTACTTGGAGAACATCTCGCCTGCTCCAGGATCAGAGAAATCCAGGTCGGGAACTGCTATCAGCGCGTTCACCATCAAAGACATCAAACAAAATCATATCTATTATGTGCAAAGCATTCATAAAGGAGTGGAACCCGTGGAGGACAGGTTCACTTTCAGGTGCTCGGATGGAATAAATTTTTCCGAGAGACACTTCTTTCCTATCGTGATTATACCATCTAATGACGAAAAGCCCGAGATCCATATGAGAGAGTTTGTAGTAATGGAAGGCATGAACGTCGTCATTGACACGCCTATATTGAATGGTGTCGATGCGGATGTTCCAACAGACGAGCTGACATTTATTGTTACTAAACCTCCAAAACATGGTTTCATTATAAATCAGTTAACCACTGGTACTGTTCCTGTAACCAACTTTACGCTAGACCAGATAAGAGAGGCTTCTAGCATTGTTTATGAGCATGACGATTCAGAAACCACCGAGGACAGTTTTAAAATTCTTCTCACTGATGGTAAATTTACTGTGGAAAAGACTGTCATAATTATGGTTATCCCAGTGGATGACGAAACACCAAGGATGGCTATCAACGACGGCCTTGAAATAGAGATAGGAGAAATCAAAGAAATCACCAACAAAGTTTTAAAAGCCACCGATCTGGATACAAACGACAGCACACTGACTTATGTCATCCGATATGGTCCCAATCAGGGAATACTACAAAAAAGGACACCGGTTGGAACGCTCCAAAACATAACCGTTGGAATGAATTTCACACAAAGTGACATTGATGAAAATTTAATTATATACATCCATAACGGACAGGAAGGCATACGCGACCTCATCAAATTTGACGTCACGGACGGCATCAATCCTTTGATTGACAGGTACTTCTATGTAACAATCGGTGGAATAGATATGGTGTTTCCTGAAGTTATCAGCAAAGGCGTTTCTCTTAAAGAAGGCGGCAGAGTGACCCTGAACACGGACCTGCTCAGTACCAGTGATCTCAACAGCCCAGACGAGCACTTGGTCTTCACCATCACTCGAGCTCCAGTCAGAGGCCACCTGGAGTGCACTGATTCGCCAGGCATGCCCATCAGCTCCTTCACCCAGCTCCAGCTGGCTGGAAGCAAGATCTACTACATCCACACCGCGGATGACGAGGTTAAAATGGACAGCTTCGAGTTTGAAGTGACGGACGGGTACAATCCGGTGTTCCGCACTTTCCGCATTTCCATAACCGACGTGGACAACAAGAAGCCTGTGGTCACGATTCACGGCTTGGTCGTTAACGAAGGGAAGAGCAAGCTAATCACGCCGTTTGAGTTAACCGTGGAGGATCGCGACACACTCGACCGACACCTCAAGTTCGCCATCACTCAGGTGCCCATTCATGGAAAGCTGCTGTTCAACAACACCCGAGCCATCGCATCCTTCACCAAGCAGGATCTCAACGAGAACATGATCAGCTACAAGCATGATGGGACCGAGTCTGCTTCCGACAGCTTTTCGTTCATCGTCACAGACGGAACTCATTCTGACTTTTACGTCTTTCCTGATACAGTTTTTGAGACCCGTAAGCCGCAGGTGATGAAAATCACAATTCTGTCTGTAGACAACGGGATTCCGCAGATTGTCGTCAACAAGGGTGGGACGGCCTTGAAAACGCTGCCCAGCGGTCACCTAGGATTTGTGATCACAAGTAAAGCACTGAAGGCCGAGGACAGAGACAGTTCCTATGGAGCTGTGACTTTTAGAGTAACAGTAGGCGCGGCACACGGCTACCTCATCGACCTGGGCAAGGGAAATGCCACCATTACCACATTTACTCAAGGTAAAATTTTCTAAATGCACCACAGTTAGCACAGTTTTTTATATATATAAAATATATATATATATCGTTTAAATAAATGACATTGGCACAGAGCAGCTTTACAGGAAGAAAAATTTAAAAGATATGAAAAATTTAATATTATTATCAATTTGTCCCTAATAATCAATTTGGAGGTGATTGGGTCAAAGTAAAACTCAATGAGATGACATGAGGATGAAACCGTGAGAGGAACCAGACTTAAAAGGGGATCTGTGTGATACAGTATAGTAAGAACATACAGTAATTTCTGGTTTATAAGGTCTAAAAGGTCAAACGTTAAGCTAAGCCTTTATTTGTCACATATACATTACAGCACAATGAAATTCTTTATTCGCATATCCCAGTGTATCTGGGTTCAGAGCTCAGAGAGTCAGCCATGATACGGTGCTCCTGAGCAGACAGGGTTAAGGCCCAACCTGTTGCGGCTGGGGCTTGAACCCACAACCTTCCGATGAGTAACTCCGTGCCTTAACCCTCTGGAGTTTAACAAGCAATGCATTTTAATTAACATGAGGCCCACCTTGTTGAGGTTCCCTACAGTTAATTGGTGGAGATTTAAGTACAAAATTATGCAATCACACATGAGAGATCACATTTTCCCTGTTCTCATGTTTAAACATTAACCCGAAGCACTTGACCCGTATCTGCAGGATTTAATACAGTACAGTGTGCTGCTGCCACATGATATAAATACATACACAGGTGTCCAGGTGTTTGTTTTAACGTGGACAGTGAGTGTAATAAAGAAACACTTTAGAATAATATATAATGTATCATAGAAATGTCTTCAACAATTATAACATGATATAACATTTCCTCACACCCAAGATGAACTGTTGTGCCAAGGTTAAGTGGAAAATATCTACATGGTATAATTTAATCTAGGGTTAAAGCTTGTTAGTTAGTTTGAATCTATTGACCTGGTTGCTTAGAGATGTGTGTATCCTATTCTTGCGTGACGCAACGTATAAAACTTTAAACATCCCTAATATACAGCTTTGGATACGGAGAGCATTGGTTTTAAGTGCATTCAAAAATCAAGTGCTTTCTTGCCTAATACCCAGCTTTTTCTCTGAGAATGAATAAATAATGAATCGATGTAGTATACCTTTAACTGAGTATAGTAAAGAGTATAACGAAAATGGAATTCTTGTATAATTCTAGTTAATTCCTGTTATTAAATGACCTATAAGGGTATATACTGCAACGAGCTTTAGGCCAAGCAGTCATACCAATCAGACGTCCAGGCAAACAAAGTGTTTCTTCCAGCAAAACATTGTGACAAGATAATTGAGCCACCACTACATCTCCTTTTTCTCAGCATTTTCTTTTAATATTTTAAGGGCATCTCACCCCTCCTGAGTAAAAAGCCACAGTAAATAAAATTGCTGCTCCCTTGAGGGTATTAGGAAATGCTAGACTTACATTTTTATAAGCTTTCCCCTTTAGAGAAACAGTTTTTTGCCATCAAATAATAATGATGACCTGAGCTGTAAATACAACACTTTTTTTTTTTCTTCTTCTTCTTCTAAAATGCTCAGGCTCCAAAGTCTCACCTCATAAGAAAGTTAAAAAACAAAATGATAAAAACTTTTAGACCAGCGGGAGACTTGCTGTTCTTTATGGACCCTGTCATTCGGGAAGTTTTAAAGTTTAGTATTTTATAAATAATAAATTCAAATCATGTCACGAAACCCCGGCATGGCAAAATACACTCATGGACTATTGATAGTTCCAAGTGAGGTTTAACATATATTCACTGTCTTTGTGTATGAAATGGTGCCATGCTTCCTATATACTGTACCCTAGGATCAAAGTAGTGTTTCAGAACTGCAGTACTTATACTGTAATTCCATCTGAAATACAAATAAGTTGATGATTAAGAGAACTTTCACAGGAAGTTCTCCTCTTGTCTGTTCAAACCCATCTGTCATCATCTGCACCGTTTCTCACTGGTTCATGCCTTAGATGTTTTTTTTTTTTTAATGCTTGAACAATTCATAGGTCACTATGTGTGGCTTAATGCACAAAAACATATATCTGAAACTGCTCCGGTGCAGAAACAGGACTGAAAATAAGAGCGAAAAACTTGCCAAAAATGTGACCCAAAAAAGTCTTTCAGTAAGCCTGGAAAACTATTTCTCAAGACTTCATTAAAAATACAAGAAAGTCTGTCTCTTTGGAAGCAAAATATGAAGAAATGAGGGAGGTCAAGACTTTTGCACAGTTCTGTTCATATATACTTACACTCATTTTTTATTTTATTTGCTCATCTCTCCTCTAGCTGACATTGATGACATGCACATATGCTACGTTCTTCGTAATGGAGACAATGCTACCAGTGACATCTTCCATTTCTCCATTGAAGACCACGGTAAGAGATTGTCTAATACTATTCATGTTGGCTGAGGTTAAGAGGCAACGATTGTACACAGTTTTCAGTGATTTCTCTCTCTCTCTCTCTCATTTCGACGTAGAGGTTTGGTATTTCTTTTACTACAGTCGCTACCGCTGTTATGGTGAACATGTAAACATTTGGGGTTTTATTTCTAGCAAGTAATCCCTTCTAGTAAAGGGACACTAGGACAAGGGTCATCAACTGGTCTATTGAGGTCTGGTTTCAGACTCGGCAAGATATTTGATTTGGTGTAAGCGAGTATGTGAAAAACGTGCTCTAGCAAAGCTGACAAAAAATGAAACGGCTGTAGATCTGTAGATCTGTGATTGCTAACGTTCGCTAAACATATGCCAGCTTGACTTCTGAAACCAATGACCAATGACTTTCAAGCATTTATGTAAATTATTCACCTTATGGCTGCAAGGCGTTGGTGGCCTAGTGATAGGTTTCTTGGCTGCTGGAGGGATAGTCTGGGTTCATGACCCAGCTAGAGCCTTAAAACCAACCACTGGGGCTGCTGGGTACCGTTAGAGCTGAATATAATAATAATAATAATAATAATAATAATAATGGAGGGTTGCATCAGGAAGGGCCTCTGGTGGGAAAAACTCAAAGCTTAGTGAGTTACTAAAGACCCCCAAATTTTGAAAGCAACCCAAAACTGCACAAAGTAAAACTATAAGGAAGTGATTTCATCCAAGGTTGCTGCCGAACCAAACTCCCCCCAAGACCAAAGCAAAAACAAAATTCTTAACTTTCTTAATGTTACTGTGGTCAGCAATGCTGTGTACGTTTAACTCGGTTTCATAAATAACCGTATGTCACGTGTTTTGAACCAAGTCATTTGGCAAAGAACTGAAAACTGAGGATTGTGGATGACACAAACTTTCATTAGTGTTTGCTTAATGTTTTCATGCAAAACTTAAGAAGAAATGTTGGACACCAAACATGGCTTAGCTCAAACAATTTAAATGCTCAAAGGAACTTTTTTTTTTATCTTTCCCAAAAAAATAAAGAAAAAATAAGTGATTTCTTTAAGCACCTCAAATAATTTCTAAAAGGTTGCTGTTTTGTGTTCATGAAAAAGAGGTCTTGCTGGTGTTCTTTAAGGATCCAGTGGCAATACACTGTTATTAGGCTCCTAAAATGGTTCTTACAGGGTTCTTTGAGGAGGTGGTACTGTAGATACATTATGGGCCAGGGTTTCCTAACCTGCTTTTATATGGAACCCTTTCTGACAAGGAAGCTGCAAAGTGTTTCACAAGTTGGACCAACGAGTCCAGTAGAGGTTTTATATAGATCACCAAGCATTTTTTGGAAGTTGTTGGAACTTGCTTAGCAAAGTATTAATTATAGGTTCATTGGATAATAAAGTGCTTTTATCCTCAAATGGTTTTAGCTGACCGTTTTTTTTTTTGGAGTGTGGCACGGTGGTGTAGTGGTTAGCACTGTCGCCTTGCACCTCCAGGGTCCGGGTTCGATTCTCGGCCAGGCTCGATTCCCGTCTCTGTGTGCATGGAGTTTGCATGTTCTCCCCGTCCCTGCCTCGTTCCCTAAGCTCCAGGTCCCCACGACCCTGAATACAGGATAAAGCGCCATAGAAGATGAGTGAGTGAGATGATTGAGGTTTTTTTGGGGAGGGGGGGATTTGGGGATTTTGGTGTGAAATAGCTCAAGGTACATTGTTTGTAACTTCATTGTGTTTCTCTGTGCTTTGGTATGTTTGGTAGGAATGTAGTACAAATGAATTTTCCCAGTTTAAGATGAATTAAGTGTAGATTTTTATTTATTTTTTTTGGCTAAGGTATTGTAAAAGCCATGCACTTTAAATCTTTTCATGTCAGTCTTCAGTCTACTTTTCAGACTTTTCCCCTGCTAGAGTCACTCTGTGCTTTTTATTCCTGTCTAGAATACTTGAAAACCTTAAAAGCCTCCCACTTTCAGGGTAGAAGTAATGGGGTGCTTCTATAAGTGGCTTTTTTTCTGTAGACATTGTTGATGGCATTAAAGTTTAGGCCTACCTCCTGCTATGATTGTCCAAAAACACAAACCATTTTTTTTCTCTCTTTTCCTTCCTGAGCAATGTGAGCTCGGTATTGAGAGGTGCTGAGCGTGTTCTGGCCTCCCACCACTCAAATCATCCAACGGTACCAGTCACTGCAGATACATTTCCTGGATGCGTTTTTTAAAGACAGTGAGATTAGCAGGTAGCCTAGTTGTTTTGAGAATGTGAATCCTTTTCATGTCCTTTGCTGAAAACCTTTCTCTGTATGCATATGCGTGTATTTACTTCCTGACTGTCACAAAAGGCCTTGTGTCTTTTGCAGAATTTGGCACAGACTGCATGCGACGGTAAATCTGGCACAAGAACAGTGAGTTAAAGTGTGTTGATGCACTTATTTTTCTGAGCAGGCTCAAATTTAATGACGCAAACCTAATTATAAATCCTAAGGATGTTTTTTTTTGTGCCTTTTCATAATTAATATTCAGCTTAGGTAAGCCAAAGCTCGACTTCATAGTGATAGTCCAGTCGCTTGATTGAAAAAGAGGCCTGTAAGATCAAGAGCTTTTGGATAAAAAGGCTTTCAGGTGAAGTATAAAAAAAATAATAATAATAATAATAATAATAATGATTAAAAAAGCCCGTCAAGTTGTTTTAAAGCCTCCTTTAATGGTAAGCTTCCTCCTTTAAGAGAGAGGATCACATCTGCACTACTCGTGTGGATTAGCCATGATAGGATCAGGAGGATTAGCACACAGCAGGACCCTAAAGAATATGTTTAGCGCCGGCTCTCTGATGAGTGTCTGTATCTTCCCCCTGGGATGTCTAGCTCGTGAGCAGGACTAAAACGGCCACCCCCACCTGCACCGCTTATTCAACGAGTGCAAAGGCATTTCGGAGAGGCCCGGACATGCAAACCACCCCGAGTGTGACCTCATGCGGGGTCGACCCGCACATACCTGGGCTACTTATCACTCAGCTTTATAGGTGGGCCGTGGCGAAGCTTTCTTCATGCTTTATTGCTCTCTAATGACCTCAGCCAAACTGGTGAATGCAGAGTCACACCGCTTTTTCAGTTATATCATTGTTATCTCAAGACACTAATAATATACTTGGGCTAGTTCTGGTGCCGGAAACCAATCCATGCTTTCCAGCTCCGTATGTGGATATAAAATTCTCTTATTCTAGCCACAAATCAGAGATTGTGTGTGTCAGGAATTTGCAAGAGGAGTGATTTTGTCATTGATCGAGTCAAGTTATTTTAAAGATTCTGGATTTTGATTCTGTTCATGAATGAAGTCGAATAAGGAGGAATCAAGAGGCGATGCTTTTTACTTGCGTTTGCATTGAACTGAATTTGTGATATTACCATAAGTACTGTTAATCTTCAAATTAATAATGTTAATGTTAATAATATTTTTTTTTTATTTGGCTTGATAAAAGACTAAAACTTGACATTTTTAAAATTATGAATGAATATTGAACATTGAGTTTTTATATACATCCATTATATATACTGCTTTTCTCTTTCATATACAGCCGAGGATGTTAAGGGAGAAATCTAAATTCGCTTTTCATGTTTGTCGTCCTTAGAATTTTTACATAATCATAATTAATACAAACTCAGATTCTTTTTTTAATAGAATCATAGCTAAAAAAAAGTGGAAGATCCCTCTAAATATTATGTACGGTATAAAATATCTGAATATTCTTAATATTGAAATGCATGAGATTAAAGTTAAGGTGGCACCTCCTCAGTTTGGGGTTCGAATTTCACCTCCTGTCTGTTTGCATGGAGTTTGTATGTTCTTTTACTGCTTATTAGGTTTTGTTCGGGTCCTCCGGTTCCCTCCAGAAACCCAAAAGAAGTGCACGTTTTGTGCCATGTTTCTACCATTGCGATAGGATGGCACTCTATCCAGGGTCGACCCGGTCGTGTCCTTAGCGATAAAGAGGAATGGCTAGAGTTTGTTAAAATGCTGTGCAAACTGATGAACTGCAAGAAGTCAACATGACGTAGCTTGTATGTGTGTGTATAGTTTTTTTTACCAGTTTATTTAAAGGCAGTGTTAGAAAGCCTGGTCTTATGATACCTAGGCACAGGCGTGTTCTGTCATTTTCTTGCTGCCAAAAACTCTGTGCTGTGGGCTGAGAGCTGGACCACTCAAGAAGAAGAGGAGGTGGGAGGGTGTTGTGAGTGCGGCTTGGCGCCGGAGCCTACCGCAGCATTGTTCAGCTGCAGTTGTTAAAAGACCTTGATAAATACTGCTGTTTTATTTCTTTACTTGTGAGGATTGTGGGAATAGTTTGTGTCAGTGCACGCTCGTAAACCACCTCCACGTGGCTGTAAAGAAAAAAATTGAAAGAGGCAAAAAATGCCAAAGAAAAATAAGACTAAAGTAACTGCTCCTCTTTTTATCCCCTGCTTTTGATTTCAGTGCGGTGTGTGTGCGCATTTGCACCATTTTATATACAGTATACAGGTGTTTATCCTTGGATTGAAATCTTTCTCCCTGGACATCGGTATTGTTTAAAGGTACACACATAAAAAAAAAAAAAAAATCCTATTCCTGTTGTGATGGTCCAAATATTGCTAGTTGCCTAAAAAGTGTTCTCTTGATCATTAAAATCTAGCGCTTTGCAATATTTCTGTTGAACCACAAATGCTTAAGATGCATCATTGTTCATAAACCGATCATATTACACTATATTATTATTATTAGTACTGTAGTAGTAGTAGTAGTAATATCCGACATCATCAGGAAGCACTATGATCTGTGATCTTCTGTATTTCTGCTCAACTCGAGTTTTACAAAAGCGAAATGAAACACAAATTGCCTGAAATTCATGTTGACACTCACGGACAACCTTTGAAGTTTTTATATCGTACTGCATCCTGGGTTCAGCCTTCGGTTACAGACTCCGTGGAGCTTGACGTGGTCTCCAGTGGGTTTCTTCAGGTTTCTTCAGGTTCTCTGGATTCTTCACACCTCCCAAACTCATCCCAGTTGGTAGATTTGTGACTTGCCCTTACAGTAGGTGTGAATCAGCGTGTGTGTGTATATTTATACTGAGAAATCTAAGAACTTGCCAAAATGCAAACCATGACTTTTTATCCATGATTTAGTTTTCTGGAAATTTTACTCCGACTTAATAGCAGATCTACCAGATTCCCTATCGTAGACAGTGCAAACTGGAAAATAACTAAAACATCATGGATGTGATAACCTGGTCATTCAGTACATTCAGGTCCATCAGGTCAGTACGTCAGCTGACTTTATTTTATTTCCACATGACGTTGCTGAGTCTAGACCTGAGCGACTGAAGCAACCCCAGATCATAACACTGTCTCCAGAGGCTCGTACAGTGGAGACCATGCATGATGGGTGCATTGCTTCATGTGCTTCCCTTCTTACCCTGACGTGTCCATCGCTCTGGAATAGGGTCAATCTGGACTCATTAGACCACATGACCTTTTTCTATCGCTCCAAAGTTCAATCTTTATACTTCCTGCAGTAGCAAATCGAAGCCTTTTTTCTTGATGAGTCTCAACAACAAGTGGTTTTATGGCCACACGGCTGTTGAGTCCCAATCATGAGTGTTTTCATCACAGTGTGTGTGTATATACTGTATGAAAATGCTCGTACTTACACTGTTTATAGCTCTGGTTTTACTGCACAAAGTGTCTTGATAATGTGTTCCTGGGTTCTTAATCCAGATCCGGGATTTCAAATCTCCTTAGTTGTTTTCTTTGCTCGATTATTTGACCTTTCTGAAATGGTGACTATTTTATTTTCCGACCAGGCAGTGTACTGTACTGTATATTATAAGGATTTTTTAATGGTAGACCTGCGATTAGAAAATAATAATGTTCTGCTTATGTCATTCATCAATACAAACCAAGTTGGTGCAGGGGGAAAAAAATAGTAATAAAACAAAAGGCGTATAAGATATTGCCACTATTCAAAGCTGTCCTAAGAGTTTCACGTCATCGCATTATTGGTGTCGTTTATAGCAGCGGTTACACTCTGAGATGTTAATACAGTACAAACCCAGCTCAACCTCTTAACGATTGAGTAGTCGTGGCATCTAAAGTCATGACCAGGCTGAGTATGTTCAAGCACACCAACTGTCTGTAGGAGAAAACAGTTACACAACAGAGAATGAACAATGACCAAATAAAAGAGTCACCCCGAGTCAGCAAGAATACAGGAGGCAGAGCGAGTGTGTGGCTGGCCGTCCATGGAGTGTTCTCAGAATAATAAATTTCATGTGCATTAAATGTTAAGGTTTTTTTGTTCTTTTTTCTTTTTCTGGTGAGCACTCTAAGAGTTGTAACGAGTACAGACTAGCTTGCAGGTACAAGTGGAGTGTAAACACACCAGCGGGTTTCCTGAGACATCAGCACCTCTCCATCAGACTGCAAACAAATCTGAGTGAACGTCTGTCAGCGCTAACGTGACCGCAAACATCTCAAACTCGATGTTATGTCTAACATCCAGTTAATATTAGGTACAAGGTGAGCCTGAAGTCTTTGCTTGATTTAAAACATACATTTATTCAATATCCTTGTGTTTGAAGTGTAAAAAAAAAAAAACTACTATGAATTGGTCTAATTAACGCCACAATACCGCCAGATATTGTCTAACTGCACGTAATCAGTATTTTGTGAACTTTATCCTGTGTAGCATCCAGCAACAAGTCACTGTGTACGAGCGGTTACTATAGAAACGGTAATGTATTACACTGAGTGTATTTATATAGAGACCTGTCATTTGAAATGCAGCCAGAATTACTGTTACAGAAAATGAATCGACACTTTCTAAGAATTCGACAGAGCTGCGGTATATAAGACCTGGAAAACATCCTCGTCACATTAGGACTAGCTTGAACAATAACTTTTTTTTTTTTTCCCCCAAGTGAGCCTCAAGTTTTAAGAGTGTCCCTGAATAACAGGAAATCTGTTCAAAGTCTGGAAAACTGTATATGATGAAGAGAAACATTAAAGAGACTATTAGAGACCAAAACACACCTTCAGTTTATTTAATTTTTTTTAGGGTCGGGACTTTAACGCGTTAATTTAGATTAATTAATTACACCAAAATAATGCGTTACATTTTTTTTAACGCATTTTAATCGCACTTATTTTTGCACCGCGGAACGTTTCTCACTGGATGAGTTTCGGCGGA
>JAQQZT010000003.1:5444744-5462257 GCA_030068275.1 Clarias platycephalus
GGACAGAGGAGCCTCTTAAAGAAGAAGTTACAGGTCTGTGAGAGCCAGAAATCTTGCTTGTTTGTAGGTGAACAAATACTTATTTTACCGAGGAATTTACCAATTAATTAATAAAAAAAAAATCCTACAATGTGATTTTCTGGATTTTTTTCAAAATAAAATAGTTGAGGTATACCTATGATAAATTACAGGCCTCTCTCCTCTTTTTAAGTGGGAGAACTTGCACAATTGATGGCTGACTAAATACTTTTTTGCCCCACTGTGTGAAACTCATATAAAATTTGTTTTGCTCCAGTTGTTGCCCTACAGAGTTCTTCGGATGTTTAATGTTTTAAGCTTTATAAACAGTTTCTGTTTGAAACCTCTGAGAGTTCCCTCAGGAGGACGGTCCAAAGAACTCATCTTTTTCCATTTATTGAAAGAATGTGCAATAGCTTATTATAAAAGGTTACTGACTTAAAGACTGGAAAGTCATGAAATGCCATTTTTTTATGTGCTTATCAATTCCCCGAGCTCTTTTGAGCTGCTGTTGGTCAGTCTGTTTCCTCAATGCTACCCTCCCCTTGGGGTAACTAGAATCGTCGATGGCAGGCAAACTTCAAGTCGTTCTTGTTTTTCTACTGTGGACAGAGGGCAGGATTAAGCCATTGGTGAACGCATTCTCTATCTCATTTTCCTAATTGCCAAATGTGAAATGTGTGATTTAAATTGCCAAGCGATGTTTAAAGAAGTGGTATATTGACTTTAAACAAGACAAGACGCCAGATGCTCGATTGGCAAAAATAGCCTCAGTGCTGATTAATTTCTCCAATTCTCTCCTCATTATAGTAATGGCAACAGTTAAAGTGTAGTACATATTCTGTTCCCTATGAAAAGTGTACGGTATAATTAGACGCATTCAGTGATTTCTTTTCGGGGAAAACACACAAGTATGTGACATTTTCTACCATTTGGAGTAAACAGAGATGGCGCAAGATTTAATATCCCGTTTGCTACATTTAAATGGCACAAATTAAAAAAAATTTCCCCCTGAAGCTGGAGCTATTTTACAGAGACAGTAATGAAGTGCTGAAAGTTAAACTGTAAATGAAAGGAAGTGCTAAGCAGTGTGTCCCCTGTGTAGGCACTGTTAACAACCTGAGGTTCTAGGGCAGACCGAGAAAGTCGGCATTAAAAGGTACAGTAGCTGAACACTCTGGTTCCCTCTGGAAAAGAGCATCTTATTTGAGGATCTTGAGAAAGAAAAAAAAAAAAAACATCTTTTGCTCATTAGATGAATCTTTCAGGGTTTGGAGTGCAGCTTACGTTTGCCAGCTTTGACCTGACAAAATCTGGCTGCTGATTCTCCTGCTCAAGTTTCAGATTTTTGCTGGTTTGGATCTAAAAGAAAGGTAAAGCCTCTAGCTACTGTAGCACCATTGGTGCTCTTTAGGGTTTTGCTGCTCTAGAGAAATGTTTGAAGGCTAGAATCAGCAGAGTTGTTTTTTTCAGAGACATAGTATAGAAGACAAGTTTTTTTTTTTTTTGAAGAGACAGCTAGAGAACAGTATATGGTATAGAGTATAATAATATATACTAACTCATAGTACAAGGTCTGCCTTGATGCATCCCACTTGTAGCAGGGGCCCACTAGTGGTTGCTGGACTGTACAAGGGCTTGAACTCAAGACCTTGTGGTCAGTAGCTAGAGTCACCACTTATCCTGTTTCGAAAGCAAAATCACAAAACTGAAAGTGGGTTTACTTTGTTCTTGGTTGTAGGGATTAATATTTAAAAGCTAATGAAAAGTCTGCAGGGTTACAAGCCTGCTTTTAAAGTCTCTAATGCATGGATGGGGGAAAAAAAAAAAAAACATTTTTTAATCCTTGCTGAATTTTTGAATAATGAGCCATGATAGTAGTGTGAATGTTTATTCAGGAAAAGTTAAAAGAGTTTGAGATTAAAGGTCTTAACCTCTGAAGTGCAAACTGATCAAATGAAAAAACCAAGGCTCTTTATAAAGTCTGTGCAACTACCCCAATTAAATTTTAATTTGGGTGGTCGTGGAGAGCCGAATCTTCGCATCCAGCTGTGAGAAAATAACAACTGGTTCCTGAAGCAGGCTTGAGTCTCCAGCACCTGCGCAGGTGGACCACCACTTGTTCTCGCAAGGTTAGATTCACCTGCTGATAATTCCCTCCTCCACTCTGAGTACAGACCACAGGTTTTTTTTTTGTTTGTTTCTTATTCCAACCCTTCATCGACCTGTTGCTTGCCCCTCTGAAGTTCTCCTGCTGAGAAGAAGATATAATTTGAAAGCAGTCATTTCCTCTTTCTCTTCAAACAGAAGACTGCCTTTTTTCAGGCCCTGTTGGACTAATTTAGTTTTATCCAGGCACGTGTGTGGGCAGATAGAGGCAGGACTCATCCTCTCTCCCATGTTTGTTTTTTTTCCATATCAAAGCATTTTTTTCCCTTTTTCTTCAAAGTGCAGGTTCTCCTTTTTTTTTTTTTAAGAGTCCAAATTCTCCATGTGTGCAACAGCGTATCGGTACACCTCCTAAATTTTGTCTCTCTTTACTTTAGCAACCCTCTCTTCTTCCCACCTTCTGTCCTTATGAATTAATCTCCAATAGAAAGACCCGTATCTAATATATGCTGTTAATTTATTATACTTTCAAGTCGCTTCTGTTTACTCGCTTGTGTTGTGACCGTTGCTGTAGGCTAGGCAACTGGTTTAATTACCACAGTGCCCATGCTGTGTATGGTCTTGCCAGCTGTCAAAGAAAGCTTGGCAACCCTGCAATGATCCAGCTGGCACGATGAAGCCTTTGTCAGTCGTCCATGTCCACCAAACCCCAGTGGACAGTCACATTCAAATACAGCTCATTTCATTTCGGGTACTGGAGGTTTGGCCAGAAGCTCTCAGCAATCATTTTGTTTAACTACAGTGCTGTTCAAGAGTCTTGAGCCACCCATCATTTCTTCATATTTTGCTTGCAAAGAGACAGATTTTCTTGTATTTTTAATGTACTCTTGAGAAATAGTTCTCCAAGCTTCCTGAAGGACTTTTTTTTGGCTCTTGTTTTTGACTCGCGTTTTCAGTCCATTCCCTGTACCTTTTAGAGGAATGTTGTTTGGTTGTTGTGATTTTTTTCAAGCATTAAAAAAAACATTGTAAGGCATCAACAGGTGCAGATGATGACAGATGCCTTGAAATCAAGCTGGTGATTAGTATACCGGTGATGCTTAATGCTCAGTGGTTGGAACAGATGAGAGGGGAAACGAGGTCGCTGCAGAGGTTACATAAACAAACAATTTTTTTATTATATCTTAAGGCACTTTGCCACCTGTCGCAGTAAAACATTTCTCATTTCTTTTCGTTTATTCGACATTGGTTCTAATTCATGCCAACCTTTTTCCACCCCAAAGGTATTGGAACCAAAGACGGCACAGCAGAGAAAGACAAAGATTTTCGTGGCAAAGCCCAGAAACAGGTCCAGTTCAACCCAGGCCAAACCACTGCCACCTGGAAGGTCCGGATCCTTGGTGACCATCTGTACGAACAGGCGGAAACCTTCCAGATTGTTCTGTCTGAGCCTGTAATGGGGGCGCTCGAGTTCCCCCAGACAGCAACGGTGGAGATAATCGACCCTGAAGATGGTGAGTTTCCCAACTTTTTTTTTTTTTCCCCTGCATTGTGTTGGCACTGGTTTAGGCAAATTATTTCCAGCTTATAAAAATGTCTCACAGATACCTGAGGCTGTAGTTATATTTAGCCTTTTATTGTGTAAATACATTGACATTTTGCGAATCCTCATTAACATCTCATAATGAGTTTTTGTCTGAGTCTGAGCAGTGTTGCTCACTGGGTAATTTCTTCCAAAAATATCATTTAGCTTCAATCTTTTTATTAGTATTATTTTAATATGAAAAACCATTAAAATGATGGTAAACGGCATCACAAACTTTTCGGTTAAACAGCGCTATACCATGCGGATGTGGCACGCATTAGGCAAAAGCTAAATAAAAAACGAAAAGGAAAAACTACAGTTATGAATAAATTGAATATGATACTTGATATATTTAAGTCTCCAAAGTCTAAGCAGTGTTACTATTTGTTTAGAGCACTCCGTCAGCTTCTTTGGGAAAACGAATGGATGTTTGCTTTTTCTCTTTCTGCGTATTAAAGAGTATATTTCTGTTGGAATACCGGTCAAATGTTACTAAAGATCTCATATATTACATTATAAGTAAAAAGACAGGTCTCAAAGCTCCCATAATGCTGAGTGCTGTAAAGCTCAGATAATGCATTTTAACATGCCTCAAACTTTTTTATTTCACTCCTCTTCACTCCTGCTCTTTCACACCATTTCAGTGTCTATGTAAATGAGCTACTGATGAGACACGCCCCCCTAGAGACCAGAGCAACAAGCTGGGAGAGGGCCTCTTCTTATATGAGGTCACAATAGGGAAAAATAAAACCAACTGTGCTTATTTAACCCCCTACCAATAAAAACTGAAAAAAGCAGGGAAAGTTATAATTTTTTATTTTATTTTGGTGCACATGCACTGGAGATGCATTTAAATATCTAAATCTGACTAAAATAATGAATTTTGCATATTAGGTCACCTTTAAGAACTGGGGCTCCTGAGTGGCATAGCAACCAAAAAAAAATCCCTGTTGATGAGAAAATGAATTCAGTGCTGACATTGCTGATGCCTTCCATGGTCAAGAGTTTAGGAGTGCAAAATAACTTCATCCTCATTGATTAGAGCGAAAATCGCCAATCATGACCATCTGTGAGCCTAATTTACGCAGAAGATGGCCGATAGCTTTTTTCTTGAACTGTTTTTATTAGTAATTGTGCAATAATTACATACATTTATTCACAAACACATTATGTAGTCTTGTGTTAACGTTAAATTTAAATCTTTAGGTAGCACTGTGTTCCTGGTGCTTTTTTCATTTAAAAAATACCATTTTAAAATTGGCTAATAAATACAAATACAATTATTTAAAAGACAGGAATTAGCAATAAAAAAAAGAGAGAAATAGAAATTACATAACTAAATTTTGGAACATATAAAATAGATGGAATATAGTAGCTTTTATAACTATACGTGCGGCCAAAACATGGTATTGGTGCTAAAAAGTCTCTGACCTAGGTGAATTTTCAGATAGAATCACATAACACTATTTTTCATAATACTTAATGCTCCTTATCTCCCGATCCATGCCTAATTTTTGGCAAATTATACATACATATAAATACATATTTTTATTTTTATTAGATAAAAAGAAACACATTTGCTAAATACAATTTCATTCCCTTTTATGTCTGTACTGTCCGTAACCTATTGGAATTTAAATCTTTCAATGATCTTAACTGTATTTTAGATGAAACTGGGCCAATTTAGATTTTACATGTAAAGACAAAATGAACATGTATTATTCTAAAATGCAATATTAAGATATTGCAACATGAATTTGACATGGTTACGGACACTACTGATTTTTTTTTTTTTTGCTTTTTAACCTTTAACCAAAAAACAATTAAAACAAGAATTTATAGGTCATATGCACCAATTTTAGTATCAATACTCATAAAGTAATATGATTAATATGCATTTAATTTTTGTATTGTTTGAAGCAAGACAGTATAACGCTGGAAAATGTGTCTGCCAAAGGTGTATTTATTTATACAGTGGTTACACAGTGGAATTTTAAAAAGGTTTAATTTGAAGTCATGGTAGTCAGTAATGTCTCTGGGCAAAAATCATTTTTAAGTCTGATTAATTGAGATGGGAAAGAGGCAGATTTTATCTCATGTATAGAGAACAGATTTTCTGCTTATTCAGGGTTTTTTTAACAAGAGAAAGTAATGAACAAATGGTAGGAGAAAATTTATGAAGTTAAGCATGGAAAGTTTTGGCAAATCATCTGATTACATTTTTAAACTGAAACGCCGTGTACATATTACACTGAGCATTACGTAAAATGATTCCGTATCTTTTAAAGGGTTTAAACTGACACAAGTGAATTGTACTAACCCTTGAGTTTATCAAAAATAATGCAATTCATATCTTGCATACTTGAACTTTTTTTAAGGGGCCTTGATTACAAAAAAAAAAACAAAAAAAAAACATCAACAACAACGAAGAGGGGAAAAAAGCAAAAGGCTAAAAATTCTCCTGTCTGGATTTGCTTTATTTTATTTATTTTTTTCTGCACTTGTGTTTTAGACATTATTCATCATAGACATTCCTGTATTATATTATAATGTGGCTGTTTTTATATAATAATGTGTTTTAAAAAAATCTTAAGGTTTGTTTAGTTGTTCAGTTTTTATGGGAGAAGTGTAGAAGTAGATATTGTGAGAATTCTGAGCAACCAATGCACATGTACGGGGACCGAGAAGTGCAAAACAAAACAACAAAATGGAAAACAAATTAAAAAACAAAATAACAAAATTTAAAAATGTAAACAAAACTGAAAACAAAATAACTTAAAAAAACAAAATAACAAAACTGAAAACAAAATAACAAATTCAAAAACAAAATAACAAAATGAAAAAATGAAAAACAAAACAACAAAATTGAAAACAAAATAACAAAATGAAAAGATTAAAACAACATAACTGAAAACAAAATAACAAAATGAAAGAATGAAAACAAAATAACAGAACCGAACACAAAATAACAAATTAAAAAGACAAATAACAAAATGGGAGAATAAAAACAAAACAACAAAACCGAACACAAAATAACAGAATGAAAGAATTAAAACAAAATAACAAATTCAAAAACAAAATAACAAAACCGAAAACAAAACAAAACCGAAAACAATATAACAATCAGCTGTAAGAATCAACAAGCCAAAAAAGGTAGGTGTGGTTTGCGAATTACATTCTCACCGGTGATTGGATGAGACATCTGCCACTAAAGATCAACAATAAGAATTTCATTCGCAAACCACACATAGGCATGTTGATTCTTACCGCTGATTGGACGAGACATCTGTCACTTAAAATATACAGGAAGTACTGCAGCCACACGGACATTTAGATGTATTTTTAGTATTTTCAGGACTCATTTCAGTATTTTAGGATTATACAGCACTTTGGTCAACTAAGTTGGGTTAAATGTGCTTTAAAAATTATTCTGACTTCACTTGATGGTACTGCTGGTATGTCTTGAGTGACAGATGTCTCATCCAATCAGCGATAAGAATTTCATTTGCAAACTATACCTACCCGTTTCCAGTTTGACTGAATTGTCGTTGTGTTTTCTCATTTGGTATTTTGTATTTATGATTTATTATATTGTTTTCGGTGTTGTTTATTTTGTTTTTTTAATGATTTTATTATTTTGTTTTGCACTCCTCGGCCACCGTACACATGTGATGTGCAGGTATATTATTAAAGATAAACTATGGGTTAATTATGCTCCATTGATTCTTTTATGGATGCCTTTTAAGCCTGTTTACAGTATTGTGGATAAATGGATTAAAAAAAAAAAAAAGTTAGAACATATGTTGTTGTGGTGGCTTTTCTCCCCCCCCCTAACTTTACACTTAGTGGTTGTAAATTCAGATCTGTACACCGGTTTCAGTGTTTCCGAAGGTCACAAGCCTGAGGGAAGCTGGAACTATTTATGCTACAAGTGTATAGTGGAAGCAAAGGTTACAAACACACAAAAAAAGCAGGGAGCTTAGGCCACATTACCATAAAAATGCTCTGACATTCTCGCTGGCCCTTGTTCATGGAATGCCAGCGAGGGCTCCGAAAATCTGACTTTCGATCTGCTGCGTCCCTGTTCAGCTTCCCACTGCCTAATGGAATCGGATTTGGGGTATTTTTTCCGGCCAGTAGAGTTTATTACATAGTCTTGTAGCTCTAGGAGGATATTGATTCCTCTCGCATGATCCACTGCACATTGGAGCGTGTTCCTAAGTTTTAACATCTTACACTTAGGGGGGAAAAAACAAGAAGAAGAAGTTGAGTGTTCTTAGAGTTCTGGTAAACATTTAATACAGCAGAAGCATTCTGTTGTAATGGCAAAGTGCTGGCTTTGAACCTTTAAACAAACTGGACTGTAAAATTGTTTCTTTTTTTCTTTTCTTTTCATCTTTAAAGAGTCCACAGTGTTCATCCCTTCATCAACGTACTCGATCGAGGAAGACGTCGGAGAGTTTCTCATTCCTGTTCGCCGGTCTGGAGATGTGAGTCAAGAACTGATGGTCATCTGTTTTACACAGCAAGGTACGCAGGGAGATTCACACTGCTTTAATGTTCACATTGCTTATTCCGCTCACAAGTTTTAATCGGAAACACTGTGAAATCTTAATCGCTCGTTTTTTACTCCAACTGTCCAGATGGTTCATCAACCACATGGCAGTTTTGTCTGATTGTCCAACATTGTCCGTCCATCATCTGTTAAATTATAGACCATCATTGTAATCGTTTAACATTTTCTCTTTTCCAGATCAAAGTCTGTGCTAGTACTGTTTTTAAAGTGTTTCTGGATTTGTAATATTAATCATATACTGTGCAAACGTCTTGAGCCATCACTCATTTTAAATTAAATTAAAATAAATTGTTTCCTTTTTTTTGTGCTTTTTTTGGTTTTAAATTATTTATTTATTTATCTATTTATTTATTAAAAGGTGGCACCGTGGTGGTGTGTTTAGCACTGTTACCTCCAGAGTTGGGGTTCGATTCCCACCTCAGGTCTGTGTCCTCCCTGTGCATACTGGGTTTCCTTCAGGTACTCTGGTTTTTCTCCCACAGTCCAAAGACATGCAGTGTAGACTAATTGACATTTCCAAATTGCCCAGTGTGTGTGTGTGTGTGTGTGTGTAAGTGTGGACTTGTGTGCTATGCGATGGATTTTCACCCCGTCCAGGGTGTATCGCACCTCATACCCCCGAGTCACCTGAGGTTGGCACCAGGCCTCCCAAACCTTTGGACGTACAAGTGGTATATAATGTAGAATGAGAGAGAGTAAGAGATGATGACATACAGGCATACAGTACTGTGCAAAAGTCTTTACCCACCCCTTATTTCTTCATATTGGATTAAATTACTTTATGTAGATTAAAGAAATTAAGACAAATAAAGAATTTTACTGCGACAGGCTACAAAGTGCCTAAAGATAAAGTTTTAAATAGTTTTTTTTTATTTTTTATTTGATGTACAGTAACAACCTCAGCAGCAGCCTCATTTCCCCTCTTGTCTGTTCCAACCACTCAGCATTCAGCATCACCAGTATTCTAATACCCGGCTTAATTTAGATGTTTTTTTCTGCTTGAATGATTAATCGGTCACTTTGGGGGAAAAAATCATGATTTGCACAGAAAATGAGCTCCAAAAAAAATTATTCGGGAAGCCTGGAGAACTATTCTTCAAGACTACATTAAATACAAGTAGGTTTGGCTCTTTGGAAGCACAATATGAAGAAATGAGGGGGATCAAGGATAAAGTACGGTAAAATTCAAGGATGACCATATGCAATTTTTCCATGGAAGAAAATTGATTTGCTTCTTCATTTCAAGCTTTTTTTTTTTTCTTTTTTTTTTTTGCTTAAATTGTCTGACCCATTACCGTAAGCCAACTCCTTAGTCTGACCAGAAAGGATTGGTTATGGCTTGGTAGTATTTGATTCCTGAGGGCTATAAAAAATCTTTACTATATAATTTTTAAGGTGCAAACACACTACAGAACATCCAGTCACCTTGACCTTTAGTTATCTGTTCCCACGCCTTGTCTCACTGCTCATTAGATCTCCAGAAGTTCACTATAAAAATGCTTTTATCTTAGCCTGTCCTCTGCATGCCTTACAGGCACAGCCACTGGCACCGTCCCCACCACTGTGCTTTCCTATTCGGATTATATCTCGCGTCCGGAAGAGCACATCAGCGTTCTACGCTTCGACCGAGATGAAATCGAGAAGGCGTGCCGTGTGGTGGTGATTGACGATTCGTTGTATGAACCTGAGGAAAGCTTTAATGTCACCCTCAGCATGCCCATGGGGGGTCGCCTGGGCCAGGAGTTCCCCACCACCAGGATCACCATCCTGCCGGACTCTGATGACGGTAAGGAGCTCAGTCTTGTTACTGTAAGTCTCAATGTTTTTTGGACAAACGGTCAAATCTGGAGTTAATAGTCAAATTATGCACATTGGTATTCTGATCTCAGACATTACGTGCTAATTAGTTGAAGCCAGAGTTGACCTAAAACAGAGACGTGTCTCAGTTTTACGTGATTGTTACCCTGTGCTTAGGCCTGTTTTTCTTGCATGATATTAGCGTAGGTAAAGGACAGTGTTAAATTAAGCAGCACTCTCTGACTGTTTAATCTATTTGTATGTCTATATTTAATATGATAAAAAAAAATACTTTAAATGTAAAAAAAAATCTTAATATTAAACTTGACAAAATTATTACAGATATAATGTGTGTAAAAAAGAAAAAAGAAAAAGGTCATCAAAAGACACCGGAGAAGATTACATTTTAATTTGAGACATTACTTATTTTAAAAAAAGCAATTTTCATTTTATTTTGTATAGATCAACTCCCTACTTAAAATTGAGCTGTTATTATAGCAGATGCTTGGTCAGCTTATTCTAGAGCCACCCAAACACACACACACACACACACACACACACACACACACACACACACACACACAGTACATCACATTAATTCATGATAAACTTGCATATACTCTGTGTACACATTGCAATTTCATGACCTCAATTAATCATCGTATGGCCACATTATGGTATGAACACAAGCATAAAAAAAATGCAGAAAAAAATCGATACTTTTTTATGGTCTGTACGAGTCAAGAGCAGATCCAGTTCTCTAAAGAATCAAAATTTCTGCTGCTATGAATTGTGCTAATAAATGTATAAATGCATAAATAAATAAATAAATGTTTTTACTTGAATAGTGATACTTTTGAGATTCACAATCTCAGTGCTTTTGAGATTGGACAGTATTAAATATTGTTCAGTTGAACAAAAGCTAAAAATAAAAAAAAAAGAAATGCTGCTGTTGACCAATCTGTTCTTTTGACAGAGCAGTATCGCAGGAAACTGAACCAAAAATGAATGAAAAACATGAAAATATGAAACAGTAAGACATTCTCTGTTTACTGATATTGATTTTGTTCTTTTGTGACACTGGGAGAAGTTTTTGTTTATTCCTCCATTCATAACTTTAATATGAAGTCTGTGATTAAAGAAAAAAAAAAAGGTTAATGCTTATTATTATTCTGCAATTGAATTGCACTTTAAATACCCTGCTTATGGAAAAATAGTTGGTCATTTTGTGATTTTCAACAAAACAGACTGTTGTTAATCAGGTCCATGGTAATGGAATAAGCTGGTAATGGAATAAGATGAGGCAGAGGATGACTATGAGGAAAATGATGAGGTCCTGTGTGGAAATAACAGTGCTTAATAACAATATATTGAGTGTGAAATTGATATAAAATTACATGTTCAGATCCATTCCTAATAACCTCAACATCAAAAATAAATGCAGAGTTGTTGTTTTTTGTATGGTATGCAAGAATAGCTCGATCGATATTGGTTTTTCTATGGTTGATGGCGATCCGTCCAGCTGATGGCCGCTATATAATACAGATTTTATTATTATCATTATTATTATTACTATTACGATTATTGTCTTTTTTTTTTTTTTCGTTTGGCTGAATTTCCTTTTTCCCCTCCATCTGGTAAAATATAACATAAAAAAATTAATAATTAATAACAACAAAACTGCTTAATTTTCATTAAGACTGCACATATTAGAAACATCCAAACTTCCTAGTAATCCATTCTATCATTTCATTATTTCATGCTAACAGCTCCCTTCAATAACTACCCAGGAAGCTGCTCAGAAGAAAAACTGAAGTAATTTTTTTTTTACTTGTTCCCCTTTTTATCAACATAAATGTTTTTAAAAACCACATACATAATATAGTTGAAACTGACAAAAAATAAGCTAAGGGTGCATTTAACATTCACTAGCACCTAAAATTAGCTAGTGTTTAGGGCAGGTTAGCTAGCTATTAACACTATGCTAACATTATGTATTAAATCCCATAGACATGCTAGCGCAATTAGTGTTGAACAGTTTTATATTTGCTGCAAGACACAAACTGAACAGCTTTATAATAAGTACATAAATCGACATACGAATTCAATCCAGTTCTTAAGGTGAAATTCATATTGCAAAACGCATTTTTCCCATAGTAAATAATGTAAATGCACCCAAAAATATGAACAATATTACCTATTTCCAGCACTTTATTTATATTTTTGCATATAAAAAAACAATTGAGAAAAGACATGTAAATGAAGTACAATATGAAATAAATAGACATTAAACTTGCGTTTTTTTTTAGCAAAGCTGAAAGTGCTACTGTCCTTGATAACAATCTTTCAATATTCAAAGAACTTTATTAATCCCACAGGGAAATTGCTTATACTTGGTTATAGTTGCTTATACTGTAGTCCTTTTCCAGGAGGAAAACACAGTGAATTTCTAGTTGCACACTAAACATAATTCTATACACAGATATTGCACATGTGAGGGGGAAAAAGGAAAAGGTCAGAAATTGAACTTGAAAAGTGGTATGGCCCAAGAGCATTGGTAGATATTGCACAAACTGATATTGATACTAACGGTGACTCTCTATAGTGTCCAAGTTACCGAGAAGAGTTGTATACTTTTATGGCCATAGAGAGAAAAGGGACCCATGATGCTACGTCTTTACTAAAAAAAAAACCTAAACTCATTTTGCTTGGCTTTCCACTGACGCTAACAAACTTAAACTTACACGCAACGTAGCCGGCGTTCATTCGTTTGTTTGTAAGCTGAAAATGCTTTGTATGCTGAATCAAAAATTTTTTTTACAAAATTTCTGTTCTTAAGGCGAAAATGCATATGGAAGGGCATTCACACACCAAAGGTTCCACTGTACTGAGATAAGCATTACAAGTAGTATCACTTTCGCTTGCATAGATACATGTATGTCCTTAATAGACAAAGTAAATGAGAGCAGTTGAACTTTTACTCTTTATGGCTCCACAGCAATAACAATGGGCTGCGTGTACTGTACATGAGCCTGTCTGTTAATCGACTTAATACTGTATGCTCGGGCATCGGCCGATGTCGCTTTATTAAATATTGACAAAAATGGGCCGAATGATCAGTCGGGCACCCTCTAGTTAGGAGCACATGTAATATAGTCTGTATTCTGTGAAAGCCAAACATGTCAAGACTTAATGAGATCATGGAAAAATAGAAAAATGTTGTTTGGTCCATAAACTCAATTATGGTTTATCGTGCTTATTTGCCAGCCTGAGCGTCTCACAGCACACAGTAAAGGGTGTATTTGTATAAGAGTAGTGCTGCATATCATGCTATCCAAATGTTTCCCGAGCCATTTTCAACTCACCAAAAGCTCCAATGTGGTTTTGGATGTCGAGCTGACTCTTCTTCTTATATCTTGGCGATTCTGCACCTCATCACATTATGCAAGAATCTTTCATTTGAGAATATTTATGGTTATTAGGGGACATAGGGATCTGTTATAATAGGGAATGCTGGGTAGTTGCACAGCTGTCTTTCCACTTTGAGCTGTGTGTCTCATCACCATTCAAGACTGTAATCCTGTGAAGTTTTTTTTTTTTTTTTTTTAGCATTCATGCTGTTTGTTGCAGGCTGGTGGAACATAATTGAATTTTGATTTTAAGATCGAAAACTTAGAAGGTAATTATGGCTGAGCTTCCTGTATTTTTATTTATTTATTTAATGGTGATAATTTTAATGACATTTTAAAACTACCCCTAGCTATTAATTAAAATAAACAAGACATTCCCCTAAACAGGCATAAATATAAACAGGCACAACGTATAGCTGCTATCTCAGTTTCCAGAATGACGATTGTGATGATTCGTGGACTAACAGCATTATATTTTGTGTGGCCAAAACTATTGCTAGCAACCATATTGCGGTCTTTCGTGTTAATGGTCTGCTGGATTTTTTTATTTAATTTTTTAATGAAACACAATATGACCTCAGAAGCATAAGCATAGTGGTGACTAGCAAATCACAAAAGAACACAGAAATGAGATTTTATTATTATTATGCAATAATGCAATAGACTGGCATTCCGCTTCCAGGATCTGTTCCTTCCTTGTGTGCGGTGCACTGGGCTTACAGTAAGCTCTAGATCAAATACAATGCATACCAGAACACTTGGTGAGGATAAAGGCGTTAATGAGAATAGTATTAAATTCGCATTGTGCAATGAGGGAGGCAAGTTGTAAACTCAAGTGTTTGCTTTTATTCGGTTTTATACAGAATCTATTAGCAGGAGTCTAAAAACAGACAGACATGGCTGTTAAATTGTGAATGAAACGAACAGTTAAGAATGTATATCACAGAGAGGAAGGAGAACCAGAATCTGAGATGCTGGCACCAACGAAAAGAAGTTGACTGCATATTTGTGTCAGAGCTGGGCAACCGGAGCTCCTCCCCGCAGATGGGTGGCAAAATGTCCGCGGGACAGCAGGAGGCAGAGCGATGGCTCCATTGGTGACGGCAGGAAGTGGTGTGAAAGGGTTCTCCGCAGTAGCACGAGGCAGCATGTCCAGTGTGAACAGAAGGTGGAACAATGGCTTCTTCTGTGATAGTTGGAGCAGGAGAGGACTCATTATAGTCCAGAGTCATGGAGCGGGCAGGTTGGCCTGAAAGAGTGGGTGAGGTTGAAAGGTTACAGTTCTGGCGGCAATGGGAAAAGGGGCATGTCTTGCAATACAAAACGTGAAGGTTAAAACGCTCAAACAGGTGAACACTGTCAGGGAACAAACCATAACAAATGATTAGGTGCTTGGAATATTCTCATATTGAACTCTTAAAATTGGTAGAGGACAACATCACTTTCGCTTGAAAGTTTAAAGGGACAACGAAAATATTTTACAAATGCAACTATGGTGATATTCAAGGCTGAAATCTAAAATGTTTTTGTTCTGTGGCCAAACCAGTGCCCTACTGAGCATTATCATTTATCAAAGACAAGGCTGGTAGTTAAAAAAGGGAAAAAAAATAAATGAAGCCCCTAGAAGAGTCGAGGCCCCTCTGATATCTCCTAAGTGTATGAGTTTCTTTCCTCAGCCACTCTTAGTTCTTTAAAACATGGAGAGAGAAAAACAAAATGTGTTAAAATGGCTGTAACTCCTTCACGCCTCGCTTATTTGACATGGGCACGCTTGGAAATCGGAGTCGACAACCTATTTTTCATTTCAAATCCGGCGTGAAATGAATCCGATGAGCGTTTCATTTCAAATCCAACGTACAGAAGCAAATCAACAAAAAATCGTGTCACTGTCTAATTACCCTCATCCCGCGCCGCGCTCGTGAAGTTGTCGTAGGCTTTGTTTGAGTACGGCTCAGAGATATGTGGGAGAGGTTACACTGAATGTTTCATTTAAATTCATGGAATTTATCGAACGCCGCTTCAAACCTTGAAACGATTTTCTACCTATAATTCATGAAGCATAAAAGCAAAGAATAGGAGAGGCACACCTGAGGATAGGGCGAATGGATGGTTTTGCCGATAATGTAGCGAAAGTTATTCCAAAACGGCGTGGTGATGTTTGAGCGAGCAGTGGGCAGCGTGTGTGATCCTTTATAAATGTGTGTAGGAGATTTTTTTTTCTTTCTTTTGTTGTGGCGTTAAGGCCGAGGGCATTGGAAACACGGTGATGTTTAATATGAAGTGGAATAAAATTAGACTTTTTAAAATACTTGGTGTCGTTCCATGGAACATTGACAACTGGTTGACTATAAAGGGAAGGTGAGAAATCAAGCCCAGCTCTCGGTTTAACATGAGATTGTGTGTAGAATTGGATAAAAAAAAAAAAAAATGGTGGCGGAAATGAGTGTTTGACTAGGCAGGAGTGTGTATGTGTGCGTGCTTCCTCTTAGCATTCCCTTATCGTTCATCTGCAGGCATGGTTAGGGGGTGTTCTTTATCGTATCTCCCTCATGGTGCCTCTTTTGTTCAGCAACACCTCCGGGCTTTGGTTGTCCTCCCGTTTTTTTTTCACCTCCCTTCCCCTTCACTCTGTTCTAGTCTGCTTAGCTTTTTTTTTTTTTTTAACATAGACCATGCATGCGTACTGGGTGCAAAGCACTGCCTACAGACTTCTATTTAGTTTTCTGACAGCCAAAAGTTTTGAAGTGGTAAATGAAATGTAGTGGATATACTGTACAGCAGAATGGTAATCCGGATTAAGATTGAGATCCATAACGAGCAAGCCAGTGGCAACATTGACACAGAATGGAAAAAAAAAAGAAAAAGAAAAAAAACTAACATACTGTAAGGAAGGAACCAAACTTGAGAGAACCCTGCTGTTTCTTTACTGACTGCAATGAATAGTGGGATTACAAATCGTTATTCTTTTACATATATTGTGAATACAATGCCAGGGATGAGCACAGAAGTGCAGTATCAGTCCGTAAGTACAAATCCACAGTGGTCACGGGTAAGACTCCGGCATAAACGTTTCGCTTCATGCAACCATGCACAAGCCAGAGGTCACAGAATTAGAAGCATACGCATGATTATAGGATCCTAATCATAAAAGAATGGTGTGCAAGAAGCTCGCATCACACCCGGAATAGTAATTAAACATAATTCATCTATCCTGCCCTCTCAGAAGATGAGAATCACAGACTCCCCGTTGAGATGTAAATGAACTGTATTGGCGGTAACCATTTGGTTGCACGCTGTGTCGGTTGCATCTCTCTCACTTATTGTCTCCCACACTTGTCTGATTGTTAGATACTCGTTTATTGCCCTAACAGTACAAGCAACATGCCTTTCCTACTCTAAGCAGTATGTGTCTGCTGTAATTTAATCCACTTAACGTATGGAACCATTGTTCTTGGTAATCTCGAAAGAATTCGCACACTTGCAGCTGCCGTCGTCAGAAAAGGTCGGTCCTTGCTAGAAACTAGAAACCTTCATACGACCCAAATGGCGAGAGATCAAGTAACTTAAATGTCAGTTTTTCCTGAGACCAAAACACTTTTACCAAAGATTATAACAAGGAGTTTGGAACTGCTGTTGGCCTTTAACAAGGTTTTCTAAAATGCACCATGTCGGCTGTGTGCCTGTACATGCATGCAGGCATCGGATTGGAAGTTAAGGGCCAAGCTGTATTTTTTTTTATTTACTTTATTTGTTTTAAAGAAGATGAAGTTGTCTCCAACACTTACTGTATAGCTGAAGAGATGGGGCAAGTGGTAGTCACAATACAATCTTCAATCCTGTGATGGACTCCTTCTTCTGCTGCATTTTTTCCTGATTTTCTCCCCAATTTAGTCGTGGCCAATTCCTCCCCGTCACTAGGGGGCGCTCCCACATTAAGGCTACTACTACTACCACTCAGCCAGGAGGGCCGAAGACTATCACGTGTTTCCTCCGAACCGCGTGACGCCAGCCGACCGCA
>JAQQZT010000003.1:5462357-5474051 GCA_030068275.1 Clarias platycephalus
CTCACAGACGCCCCTGATTGGCTGTAGAGCCGTGATTAATGTGGGAGCACTAAGTACCTCTCATCCCTCCCCTCTGAATTCTACATTATACTGTAAGTCCCCAACTTTCGTACATTCAAATTACAAATTTCCGCTGATACGAACAGACTTTGTATCCATGAGCCTTTATAGATGCAGACAAATTCACTAACCCAAGTTCGCAGTCTAATGCAGCTCCGAGGCAAAATGTCATCTGTTCAAGTGGACGTTTAAAAATAAATAAATAAATAAATAAATAAAATAATATATATATTTACACGTCCACTTGAACAGATGCAATTTTGTCTCGGAGCTGCATTAGACTGCGAACTTTTTCGGATGAATTTGTCCGCATCTATGAATGCTCATACTGTAGATACAAGGTTTCTCGAATTTGTAATTCGAATGTTCGTAAGTTGGGGTCTTACAGTATAATGTAGAACCAAAGTTTTATTTCATTTTGACAAGTGTGTCTCATCATAACGAGAACTTTGGTGAACACAAGATGGGTCATCAGACCGTTTAACTGTCATAAGCGCGCAAATGTTTCCCAAGCGCTCTCGCTATTGAACGCAGCCCTGCTGTACTTGTGTTTTTGTAACATGGAGCAACGAGTAGCTGATGAAGTGAACTGTAAAGCAACAGAAGAGACTGGATTACTACTGAATTTGGTAATGTTTTCTGATCAGTGTTTTAATGATAAGAATTTTCTTTTTTATTCTCGCTAGCTTTTGAAATCAGCCAAGGTTAGCTAACGTTAGTCAAGGACCGTTGACAACCGACAATGAACAAATAAAAAAAAAAAATGTATGACCTTTTCTCTTTTATCCATGGATACAGAGACTGAATCGAGCATTGGAAGTTTTCAAGTACAGTCGCTCCAGCAGGACTCAGTCAGTATTCAGTCATCGTTATCAGATAATGCTAGTACAGCTAACTACGTTTCTTGTACACATGGCTCCAGTTTAAATCACCGGGGCTACATGAGTTCATCTAGTTATATTATGAAAGGAGTTCAATTTTGGCTCCTCAAATTAGTTTTGCTTTCTTAAATCTTTTTGGCATTTATGAGCTAAAAGCGTGTAAAGATTTATATTTGTCTGGATCTCTGCAACAATCCTTAAGTCACTGATTTTAAAGTTGAACATAGTTATAAGTTAATGTTCTGCCAAAAAAAAAATGCTTGGTGTGTTGATGAATTTGTTGCTAATAAAAAGAAATATTAATAA
Organism: Clarias platycephalus; assembly: GCA_030068275.1. Taxonomy (NCBI): domain Eukaryota; kingdom Metazoa; phylum Chordata; class Actinopteri; order Siluriformes; family Clariidae; genus Clarias; species Clarias platycephalus. Next base: position 5,463,605 of record JAQQZT010000003.1, read on the forward strand.
AAGAAATAAAGAAAACTAGCAGCATGATGACACCAGAAGACAGCGGGGATACAGAGAAATGTTAGATGGCGATTTCTGGACTACAGTATGCAGTTGCTTGGAATGACAAACATGTCCATTTCCCTTGCAGACAAAGGGGTGGATTTTTGCCTCGTCGTTTTGAAGCCGTCAGTAGAATGCACATGGCGACTGTAGAAATTGATTTGCGGATAGTGCTGTATGTGAAAATGTCGCCGTGGTTGTGACAAATGTCTCTGGACCACTTTCAGAGCCGGAGGAATGGAGCAGCATCTACCTTTTATCAAAATTCTTTCATGTTCATTCAGTGGTTTTTCTCTTTCAGTATTTATTAGGGTCAGATCGGAGAGAAATCCGCATTCTTCTTTATTTAAGAAAGATCTTCTGACGCAGGAAATGTTTTCTAGCTAAAGTTAAAGCAAGAACAAGTAAAAAAAGAAAAACCCAAACCATTTAACCCAAACCACAAAATCTGTACTTTTTTAAACTTTTTTCAAGTATAATTTGTCGAAATTCCCCCTTATTTATATTCATAAAAGGTTCAGATAAGCAACCAAATTCATTGCATGGTGGAAACAGTTTAAAGCATTTAAACCGTAACTTAGGGGTGTAAAACACACAGCGTAAAAGTTTTACATAATACATTCTTGTGTGGACTGTAATTGAATTCAGAATTTGTTTTTCCACTAGAGGAATCTAAATGTGCTAATTATGATTACATTTCCATTAGCTAGCTTACAATTTACATTGTAAATTTAAGAAAACAAAACAATTTAAGTCTTTTTAGGGCTTTAATGGCAGCTGCAGTCTATTACAAAAAAAAACACAAGTGTGTTGCTTTCAGGCACATGTGCTTAATTAAATAAAGAACTGCTTTTTATTTTATTCTAACTCACTTGACATTGGACAAAGTACGATGTGACCGATGACACCAATGGCTTAACCATTAGTGATTGGTTCATGCCTATAAAGACGACACATCATGTTGAAGTGGTTATGTTTAAACTGCATGATTCAGTACCATGTTTGACTAATTTCAAGTGGAGAATAAGGCTGCGTTCATATTACAAGGCACATTACTTTAGTTCCAATTTTTTTGGTCAGATCGGATTTGCATGTCTTGACTGTTCACATTCATGATTACAAATGACTTTTATCTGACTCTTATGTGGTTGCATCTGTCTTCTGAATCGCCACTCATGCGCACATCAATGCCTTTGATGCATCTGGAATAAAACACATCATTTCAAGCAGCGGATGAGATTTTAGCAACACTTTTTTTTTGTTAAAGATTTTGTTCTGGAGGACGACGAGCAGTTAGTTGGCTGCACTTGTTGTATTAGCTGTTTTATCAGATATTGCTAGCGCTGCTATGAAATCCCCTGCAATTAATCAGTGATGATTGACGTCAGCGATGATTGATGTCCCCAAGCTTGCACAGAGGCAAGAATTCCGATCTGCCCATTCTCATCCAAGTCACATGACCGCATATCAGATATGAATCCTATCCAGGACCACGTACGAAAGTGACTCAGATCCGATCTGAACAACATGAGATTTGTGCGCTTAGGTCTGTGTCGCATCCCGCTGGTAATGTGAATGTAGCCTAAACGCTTACTCTCTACAATCAGACTTGAACAACGGGAAAAGTTGTTCTGTTCAGGATGAAGATAGAGCAGAGGGTTTGTTTTTTTTTGACAATTAAAAATGAAATAAAAAGAGAAATTTAATGTAAACAGTTGCAGAACCAAGTTGCTGCACGAAGGTATATATTTTTTATTTTCATACATTAATCAGCCTTGTCTTGCAACAGGTTTTTTTAGTGCTTCTTCTGGACAATGGACAGTTAATGGCCCCTAGTTTAGCTCAAGTTTTCATTGTCACATCATCTCAGTGAGTTGTTCCTTTGCCACTGGTGGCACTGGATTGCGTATGTGGGATAACTTAATAAAGCTATAAACGTCTTCATGCAGCTTTAAAGTTATCCATTCTTTTCATCTCTATAGAGATGCTTTATGATGATGTCTCTTGTTTAAAGTGCTATACAAATAAAATTGAGCTGAACTGAATATCATCGAAACAAGGATCGCTCGAAATTTTTCCAACGGGTCTTCCCACTACAACGCGGTGCACATTCTTTCTTTTCTCAGTCTTCCCAAGCGTGGCTTAACCAGACACGAGTGGGGTATGTTTTCAGTGAGAAGAGCATCCCTTATGGTTTTAATCTGTCAGATAACGAGAAGAAAGGTGCTTGTGTGATATGGCGAACAGTGCTATCCAGGCTTGAAGTTCTGTTAGTGCTGGTAAGTGACAATCGGAAGCCTCTTAAGCGTATCAGTTGGCATGTTGATCCTGTCTCGCACCGATGACTTTGTCTGGAATGAATAAACAGGGCGGTGAACAGCAAGGCTTTGTGGCGACACTCTTTGTGCATGCTTTTATTGTTATCTTGCTCTGCAAACATAAGCCTTGGCTGGTGGCAGAGCTGGGGAGAAAAAAAAAAAACGGAGATAGAAGAAAAAGGAAAAAAAAAAAAACAACAACACTGCCTGAAGCTGTAGTCTTACAGCGACGTTCCTTCATCTCCAACAACGATGCGTGCACCTGAAACCTAATCGCTTGTTTTTTAACACAACCAGACAGAAGTCAGCTTATTGGGTGGCCATCTTCTAGCAATCTGAAAGCAGTCCAAGACTTGGTGACAGCTTAGACACTACATGCAGTATTTTTTATGAAAAAAAAAAAAAAAAAAAGGACTTGGCTGGTGGCTATGGTTACTTGGTTTATTTTTACCTCCCACTGTCAAGTTGTCAATGACCTCAGACTTATGTCTCAAACTCTGTACAATTCTGGGTTTTCTTTTTATATTCATAAGAGTTCATTGCTACATATGCTGCCATTTTTTACAAGACAATTGATGTGAACAGTGTCAATGTCTAACAAACTGGTGCATCAGGACGCATTGTTTAGCTTTATTTGAGTTCTTGTTCAAATTGTAGACAAAGTACGAGGGTTAGATTATACAACCATACCCATGCTTATTTTTAAAACCCGAATGCTCCAGCCAAAGCAAAGATAAATGCTCGGGAGATCAAAGAGTGCGAAGCAATATACCAAGAAGATCAGAACGTAAAAAGTAAAGAGTCACAGAAACTAGAAAGCTGACACTTTGGAAAGGCAGAAGTTATGGCGTAGAGTTTCAGCAATTAAACATGCACAACTTTGAAGTGTGTACAGACAAACAATATAAACACACTGACTAATGAGACAAAACAAAACTCAGGTCGGGGACAAAGAAAGGACAGGTGCAAACAACGATCAGGGGGTAAATTCAGGGCAGAAAGACGACGGTAAACAGAGACTTGACATCTTGGAATTCTGAGATTTTTATCTTTTTTGTTGTAAAAAAAAAAAAAAACAGGTAATGTTTCATGTCACTGAATATATACTACTCCAAAACGTTTCTTAAGCGAAATATAAAGGTAAAATGTTGCCTGTTTTAACTTCGGCATCATAAAATGCTGTCATCCACCATATTTACCTGCTTGGCCAATCGAGGCTCTCCTTGTTTACAGCCTACTTTAATGTACTGTATACTGGATTAAAAATTATTATATATAAATAGTACATGTTCTGTAGAATTCCTTAAAATCTGATCTGAATTCCAATCATGGCTCGATTTTAAAGCCACTTTATGATTTTAGTCTTTTAATGTAAAATAATTATATCCCAGAATGACTTATACAGTAAATATTTTTATGAATAAATATACCACAATATTTTGAATCTAGTCAAATTAATCAAATATTTCTGAAAAAGAAAGAACTTAAGAAAATATAAACCTATTTTTTTAGTATACATTGCTTGTTCCAATAATTTTGCTTATTGCTAGAAATACTATTACCAATAGAAAAATACATTCATGTTTAACTGCAAATACGCTAAAAAAAAATTAAAAATTAATTAATGAATGAAAAGTAAACATTGGGAAATATATTCAGAAATATTGACCTTTTGAGGAAGGAGTCTCCGGTGCCAGTGGAGTAACATCCTGGGTATAAGGAAAGGTTGTAACTGTTGATTTTTTAAAATTATTATTATTGTTGTTGTTTTTTTTGTCACAGAAAAGTGTTTAGAATGAAAAGTTGTACTGTTTCTTGATAATAATGCAGGTATAAAACGTTACTCCAAAAAGGAGTAACTCATCAATGGAGCGACTTATCAACTTTCTGATTGATGTCACACCTGGTTGGTTCTTATCTACACAGTTTGAATCTGATTATTTATTGGTTACTTGCTTAGTACATACAGTATCATGTACTATATGTATTGTATAATGTGCATTATAACTCCTTTGAGTTTTTTTGGACCTTACCTATGATTTTATTTGGCCTTTTATGGTTTGATGTATAAACATTGATATACTGTACCTAGGGTCATTTAAGAAAAGAGGAAATAAATTACAGACGCTGTAATATAAATGAATAAATTATAAATAAATGGCAGATTGGCTAGTTTTGGAGGTCATATGTCTTGGATGATCTGTATTTGATCAATTTAATTAACTCGTTATGCCTGATATGTATATCAAGGGGTGTAAAGTGGGTTTGTTACGGTATCTATGCAGTTTGAAGGAAGGCTGATGGTAAGGAACTTTTGGCAACTGTTACTGTCTGTGAATCACCCTCACCCCCACCCTCACCCCCACCTCCCCCAATCTCACATTATTATGCACTTTCAGCAGCTGTACTGTAAGCAGTCTTGTCTCTACCAGGGCTTAACACGCACTCAAACAGCAAGGGTCGCATAGACTGGTGAACTAATGCTTTCACAAGTCGCTGCCGTGAGAATGTCAACTGAGGTGTAGAAAATCAGTGAGGCAGATAACTAAGGGGATGAGGGTTGTGTGAAAGAGCGTTTTTGGAGCTCCAGGTTGCATTTTACCATCCAATCGCATGCAACTATTTTAGATTCGGATCAGCACTGAAGACACGCTCAAAGAGTTCGATCCAGAGTCGTTTTCAGAAAGTAATGAAACGCTTTTTAGGCGCAGCTGTAGGCATTGCACCCGCGATTGATGCATGCGCTCGATTTCAGAATGAACAATTTCAGAGGTGCTTGCCTTGCCTTTGTATTTTTACCTCCTTATATAGTCTTTAATAGTGCACACATAATTAACTCACTAATTAATTAACTTTAATTTGTGGCGACACAGTGGGTATCACTGTGGCCTCACACCTCTAGGATCGAAGGTTTGATTTCCGGCTCGGGTCTCTGTGCTGGAGTTTGCATGTTCTTCCTTTGCTTGGTGGGTTTCCTCCGGGCACAATCCAAAGACATGCAGATTAGGTTAATTGGCGTTCCCAAAGTGCAATCATAGTGTATTTTAATGAGATGTATAGCTGTTATTTGAAAAATAACAGCTTAAAATGAATTAATTGTCGATTCGTTAAAGAGAAAAAGGTTTCTCAGCCCCTAACATCCAAATAGTAAAAACCTTGAACAAAACTGAAGATGCTTGGATTTGACCCACTGTGGTTTTGAAACATGTATATTGTTTCGAGCAGCCCACACATACACAGTGAGCAACATTCATCACAAATGAATGCCCACCCGCAGCTGCTGTCTTATCTTACCATTATTTCCTACACACCACGAGGCAGCATAATGTTTCCTATATTCACAGTAAATCAGTGCTTCAGGTGGAAAAAGAACATGTTGTCTCATGCTGTCTTTAATTACGGTCTGATGCTGACTCCACTGCCTGCACTCATATCCTGAAAGATCAGCTGTAAAACATGAAAATGCTTGTACATCAGGATCAGGCATGCTAAGTAGACCATTAAATGTGTGTGGATAAGAGAGCGAGAGAGAGAGAGGGAGAGAGGACGAGAGTACAGGAGAGGCAGAGCGCATCCGGGGAGACGGGAACAAAGTGGGAGAACTCTTCAGCCTGTTATTAGTGCTTTATTCTTTCCAGGTGAACCTGGAGCAGATGTGCACAGGTGGAACTTCTCCCCTTTTCTAACCTCTTCCTTTACCACCAGCTGCCTGTTATTACCTTCTCGATCCTGAAGCACAGGCAAATTAGTGTAGTACACCATAGAACTGCTATAGTTATAGCCCCCCGGAGAATGACTAGATAGTGAGCTTCATATAGGAACACCGCTGTACACATTATTAAGGGCATCGATTCCTCTTACGATGGCACATCAATTTATTTGAGACCTAATTAAGTGACCGTAAGACTGTCAAAAGAATGATGCATACGTTGGGTTATCTCTGTGGGTCATTTTATAGTAGAGAGAGAAGATGGCGTAATCATTTCCAACACAGCAATACAAAGTCTGTACTCGCTGCAACCTCTCCATGTTAATCTTATCTGACTAGCGCAATAAGAGTCCTTGCAAACCGACCTCGCTAATGGTTATGAAAAGAGACCGATCCTGAGGCTCAGTAATGTTTATAATGTCCTCTTCAACTTGTCCTTATCAATTCCAATCTTACAGGCTGTTCCGGTATTTTATCAGCTCGAATGAAGTTTGTTGAAAGACTGAGAGCAAAAGCATGACTCAGCATGATTACGGACTTCGGGAACTCATGCAATGAAAAGAAATTTGCAAAAGGTTTTTGTTACATTACTCTCATTTTCATCAACTTGAAACTATAATTCTACACCATTTTTTTTTGTCCCCAAAAGTATTGAGACAAAAATTTAATGTAATGTTTGAATGACATTCTAAATGTTTTTAAGTAATGACATTCAAGATTATGAGAATAATTTGTTTTATGCAATGACATTACTCTACAACAATCAGGGGTTATCATGATGCTGCTGGATCCGGCTGGGCATTGAATCAAAAAGAGCTCTTCAGTACTCTGGTTTTACTCCCTCCATCCATGCCTGTTTGATCGCTTCCTGAACATCATTTACGAGAGACGTTTTCTTAACTGCTACCGCCTCCTCCACCATTGTCCAACAGACTTCTATTGGCTTTAAATCTGAAGATGGTCATCTCCAGGGCATGGCTCCAGATGCTTCATACCATTGCCACATTCCCAGCTTATAAAACTAATTAGTGCCATCACCTATAATACTTGTCATATGTTATCTTAATACTTTTAGCCTCCAAGATTTCCAAGTTAAGAAAGTTGTGTTAAGCTACGTTCCTTTTATTCCAAGATTGTTTTTCCAGTCGGTAACTGTTGCTCTCCACAGCACACTAATGCCTTGTGTATGATTTTTAGCAACAACGATGAGAGCACTGTGCCATACTGAAAAACCATTTTCCCAAAATAAAAATAACCTTGTTAGGATCATACAACGCACTATTGGTGTTTTTATCATTTTCTTTAAGGTGCTCAATTAGGGTTCACCACCTGTTCCAAAAAGGTTTAGATTTGGCACAGGTTTTACACTCCATATTTATCCAGGCTTGGCACTAAAGGTGTACTGGCTTGTGCAAACTCCAATAACCATGTCAGTGACAACGCCTAATGCTAAACACTAACACTCCGAGTGGTAAAGTGCTCGCCCTATCATCCGGAGATCGCTGGTTCGAATCCCGGGTGATGCTGTAACCTCTCGCAGCCGGCGGTCTAGAGAGAGCTGATTGGCCGAGCTCTCTCAGAGGGGAGGGATGAGAGGTACTCGTGCTCCCACTTTAATCACGGCTCCACAGCCAATCAGAGGCGGCTGTGAGCTCAGGCACGCGGAAGGAGCGGAAAGCGCTGTCCTCCGAGTGTGTTACGCCGTTCCCAACGGTGCGTTAGAGAGCAGTTCGAAAAGATGGGGTCGGCTGGCGTCACGCGGTTTGGAGGAAACACGTGATAGTCTTCGGCCCTCCCGACTGAGTGGTAGTAGTAGCCTTAATGTGGAGCCCCCTAGTGACGGGGAGGAATTGGACACCACTAAAGTAGGGAGAAAATCGGGGGGAAAAATCCCCCCAAAAAAACAGGTTCATTGTACAGTTTTAATATCCACACATTTAACGGTAGCAATGGCCATTTATTAAATTCCTTGTTTTTTCTTTGTAATATTTGTCTGCATAAAAATAATCGGATTTGAATATTTCCACTAAAACGTAGCTAGGATTTTGGTTTCCAAAATCGGGTAAACGTAGCGATGTGGCTTTTAATTTAGTTAAAGTAATGGAAACCACAATCAATCATAAAAGCTAAGCTTATTAAAACGTCAACTGGAATGCAAAGAGAAATTTCCTCAATAATTATAATAGTAAAAAGTTTTAAGTGGGTTTAATGTTCAGGAAATTAAAAGGCAATTGTTAAACTTTACACACATAAAGAGGTCCTTGACTGCGAAAAGTTTATGAACCCCTGATTGAGAAGGCATTGCAGTTTAATTGCAGATCACAACTTTTCGCTGCTTTTTTAAAAACTTTAAATAGAAAATGCAGCATGACTGGGTGACCCATGAGCCTATCACTTACCACCTATAGTTCTCAAAAATGGAGAACCCCAGGAGTCTATGAAGCATTGCAATTGGACCATGATGATGATTTTATATTTATAATTTCATTTTTTATTTTTTAAAGCTTCAAAGCGGTCAAAAAAAGCCAGAAAAAAAGCACACACACCGCACATACTTTCCTGATTTGTTAACCTTTTTTACATCGAGATCATAAAACGAACAGCACAGCACCCTGTTTCATCAAAGACATAATGAAATCGTAATGACATACGAATCCTTCCATCATGCATGAAATTGCAGCGTTGATCACTAAATGGACTTCGCTCCTTCTCCCTTTTCATCATTGTGATGCAGTGGATGCCAAAACCTGCTCTGAAATGATTCGGATCCATCAGAGGAGGTGAGCATTTTCCGCTCTTGCGAGGTGAACTTGACAAAGAAGCTAACCGATAATTTAGATGCTGCTCGTCCATTTTCTTCCCTGAGAAATGGGCACTGGGACAAACCGAGCCTCGTTTTGTTTTCTTTTTTGAAAGAGTGTGAAAGGAAGACAAACCTACAATCATGCGATGGCAAAGCTGTGGATAGTTCATTCCATTAGCGAGTGTGAACGTGTGACCAACACCCTGTGCTCCTCAGAGACATGATGCCAACTGCAACCCCTACACACACCCACGCGTACACACACACACACACACACACACACTTCATCTTCTGCACATCTCTTAGATGAAAAAAGGCATCTTCCTTGGCCTGCTCTTTTTACTTTTATCTATTTTCTATCAGAAGATTTCATTCCAAGGTGGAGAAGTGGGGTTTGGGCTGGGCAAGGAAGAGTGACATTAGCTTTCTAGGCTCGTCAGCTCTCAGAAGTATAGACGAACAGTAAACCAAGTGTTGCTTTTAGAAGCACAGAAGCATGACCCGAGCTCGAAACTTTGTGCTGTGTAATACAAATTGCAAAGTGTTTGCCGAGAAAGAGAGCCAAATGTTTTTACACACCCTTAAAGCATTCTTAATGTGAACATTCAGGCTGAAAGCCTTTTTTTATATATATACTTTCTATAGACGTTTCCCGGTGCCAAAAAAAGTAAGGAATAAAGCACTTGTTGTAAAACAGTAGTCAATGAGGTGGTGATGTGAGCTGATGAAACCTGATATGGAGTAGAACTGCATTTGTGGTTGTGCTTAATGTTGCAAAACATCTGGGAAACATATTAATTCCTGTTACCGCTTATGTTATAGCAGCATTAAATATTAGCTCTTTCATCAGTCTTACTTTTTCTACCTCTCTTAAAGTTAATTAAGGAAAAGCAGCTTGTCTTGGCACTAAGACACTACAAATTCCTCAGTCCTGAAGACCTCCTTATGGTGGAAAGTGTTGCAAAGCACTGACACTGGAGACTCCTTTCATCAATGTTAAACACTCAGCACAAAAAGAATATATACAGTACTGTACAAAAAGTCTTAGGCACCATATTATATGCTGTTCCAATTTTGTTATATACTGTATGTTTATCATGTCTGCATAATTATGTACAAAATCCTTTAGTATTTCCATATATAACTTACATTTATAAATAGATAACATTACAGGAGAATATATGCATGACTGTAAAGAAAAGAAATATATGGTACAAGACGGACCAGTTTTCAGATGGAAACCAAAAAAACTAATGTACACTCCTGGGATTTGCATAAAAATATAAAGAAGCAAGTTTGACAAAGTTACCAGAAGGACTCATATCAACACAACTATTTTACTTATAGTACTGTGCAAAATTCTTGGGCACATACAAAAATATGGCATAAGCAAAAGATGCTTTTGAAAAAATTTCTGCATAAAAGAAACGTCTATAAAGAGCAATAACGAGTAATAAAATAAACAGTCAATATTTGGAGTGAAAACTCATTGATGAAAAGACACAGATTTGTGCAGTTTTATAAGAAAACAGTTGTTAGGTTTTACTGAGCATGCTGGAGAATATGAGTTCTTCT
>JAQQZT010000003.1:5529614-5540882 GCA_030068275.1 Clarias platycephalus
CATTCCTTTACAATGTAGAAAGAAATAAAAATCAGGAACCATCATGGAGTTAGAAAGTGTTCTAAAACTTTTAAACGATGGGGTATATGTATATACACACACTACACACAATACACTCTACAGGAGTGTAATGCTTGTTTGTTATCATTTTCAGGTAGAAATAGTTCCTTTCAGTGAACTGAAACCTGGGCGGACTGTTCAGGTGTCAGTCAGGACGGATCTGGACAGTAAGGTGGCTCTGAGTGCAGTGGATTCAGCTGTTTACATCCTCAATAAAAAAGGCAAACTGAGTCCTCAAAAGGTACGGCCTAACAAGATGCTTAGCTCATAAAATTATACAGTAGGTGCAACAGTTCACTCAATATGTAGGAAAATCATCCATACTGTACATACATACCCAGTTCTATTACATAGATCGTGTCACATATGAAATATGTTTTTCACATGAGATTGTGTGAGTAATGCGTGATCAAATGTAAAAAAATTATTTTTTAATTAATTAATTAATTATAATTAAAAAACAACAACAACAATAATAATAATAATAATAATAATAATAATAATAATAATAATAATAATAATAATAATAATAAAAGTACATAAATTCAGGTGATTTTCTAACTGATTGTATGGAAAAGATAAAATATGAACATTTCACAAGTGAGAATCTGGTGAAAAAGGAAGAAAAAAAAAAACATGTGAAACTACATTTGAAAAGAAATTGTCTATATTCATCACACATAAATCACGTAACAATTTACCAGTGAAGATCATGCGACTTTTCTACAGTACACTTATTTGACTTTTCTGCACTATTCCGTTTATATTTGATTACCATACCTGTAACCTTCAGTAATGTTTCAGTGCACAGTGATCTAATTAAAGGATAAAATCCACTGACACTGACCTTCCTGCAGATGTTCGAGTACATGAACTCGTATGATCTGGCCTGCTCTGTAGGAGGAGGGGAAAATTCCAAGTCCGTCCTGGAAGCCGCAGGCCTCTCGTTCATCTGTAACTGTGTTTCAGCATCATTTAATTTCAAGAGTAAGAAGTTCACTTAGAATTCAAAAAAAGAAAACTAAAGAGCTCAATCTGTGCAGGTACGGGCATTAATGTGTATGAATACATCTTTTATTTCCTGTCCTAATTAGGCCATACATGCTACAAAGATCGTCAAAGACACAAAAGAGATGTTAACGCACTCGGTACGTAAAAACCTTTAAAACGTTTGTACCATTCAAATGTTTTACTGAGTCCATCACCACACCGTGCTTAAAGTTTTCTGTAAATGTCAATCAGTTCATCCTTCATTAATGAGAAATTTCATCAAGTCCCATTTTCACTTGAACGCCCCTCGTATAGAACACATAAGACTTTACATTGCAAATAATTTAATTAAGCGTTTTGTTATATCTTTTATTTTTAGTTAACAGTTACAAGTATCCAAGCAGGAGATGCTGTGAAGACGGAAGGAGGAAAGGACTGGCGCTACAGCCGTGTGCTGACCGGCTGAAACACATAAAGCATCAGCCACAGAGCTGCCAGGAAGCTTTCAAAAAGTGCTGCGAGGCTGCAACGGCTAAGAGGAAGAAGGACTTTATGAACAAAATGAGAAGCGGCTTAGGAAGAAGTACAATTTTTATATATTTTTGCATCAGCAATTTTTAACAATTGTCATAAAATTCAAATAAAGTAAAAAACAGTATTAAAAAGTTTTTGGACACATGATATTGATATCTCAATGCTAACTGTTAAAATTAGCATTGAGATAAACAGCTTGAATTTATCAGATACAGAAAATGAACCAACACCTTCTGACTAATCAAAACTGGGGACTGAAAAGTTGTGGTATAAAGAGTATTTGAAACAATATGGAATATTATCAGCATAACATGCGCTCATATAGCATTCAGCCATAAAATAGCATTCATGCTAATATAGCATTCAGCCCATCAGGACATCAATCAGTACATGTCCACTAGTCAAAGCCCATTGGTCAAAGAGCGATAAAACAACTCATTCGAATTGTTCTGAAATTTAAAAAATACATTCTGAACATTTTCTTTTTGCTCTTATATATATATATATATATATATATATATATTTCATACTCATTTGTTGATTCTGGAAATCAGCTTTGTGACAATGATATTGTTAAAAGCAGTATTTAAATGAAATTTAATTAAATTGAATTGAAGATATCCTCTGATGCCATTTCCAAATGATTTTGTGTAACAGAGATATTGAAGGACACATGGGTTTCTTTCCCTCTTCTTCTTTTCATGAAGCATTAAGCAGTGGAATAACAGACAATGACATCGATGAAGTACCTGTTTACCTGCGCAGTGTCTTTCCTCAATCATGGATGTGGCATATTTTAGATGCAGATGCCTCGGGCAACGCCAGGTACTGTACCTCCCAAATCAGAGACAAAAATGAGGGCTTACTATGTTTGTAGAATAATTCACACTGATTTTGTGTCCACAGTGACCCTGAAGTTAAAAAAACACAACAATTTCACAGAACTAAATGACATTGCACAAACAACAAAAACCATATCCTGAAACACACAAAACTTTTCCCAAAACACAAACACCAGAAAAAACATTCACAAAAAAACTGAACATTTTACAGAACATTAAATCATTTCATAAACTAAAACACAAACCATTTCATAATACACAACCAAGTTGAAATATTACAGAGTAGGTAATTCTTGTTTTTTCTTGTTTTTGATTGGACAGAACAAGGCTGTTTTTATTTTTTTTATTTTTTTAATGTTTTTAAAACTGTACGTGTATGTTTTTGACATTTTCAGGAAAATTGAAGCTGTTCCTGACTCCATAACCACATGGGAGGTCCAAGCTGTGTCGATTTCTCCAACAAAGGGTAAAGTGCTACGACTTTTCCAAAGTTACAATTTTATTATATTATAGTTAAAATTATAGTTTAAATTTCTGCTGCAATCACCTCAGGATTTTGCATAGCAGACCCACAGCCGCTGAAGGTCTTCCAGGACTTTTTCATATCTGTTAAACTGCCGTATTCAGTGAAAAGGAACGAGCAGCTCGAGGTGAAGGTCATCGTGTTCAACTACAAGCAACGGAAGCTACAGGTAATGTTCACGCTCGAACAGAAGAGGATTTGAGAAGGGATCCATGCAATCTGCTGTTTAATGTACCAAATAATAATTAATAGTGAATTTATTATACATTTGTACAATAATATTCCATTGTACTCATTTTCACAATGACATCGTCTCATTATTTCATAATAACAAGTTTGATTCAAAATAAGGTTTTTAAATGACCACTTTTTATCTCAAAATGAGAGTTTTTATTTAATATTTTCAAATAATTACAAATGTGAAGCATAATTACATATTTAATTCATTCTAAAATCCAGTGAAATGTGAGGTAATGGATTTTTTTTAAACATCAGAAATAGAAATTGGCCAAGTCAAGGCCTTAATAGAACATATTTTTTTTCTCTAAAAGCAGAACTACTACTACTATTATTATTATTATTATTATTATTATTATTATTATTATTATTATTATTTATACTATTATTATTATTATTATTATTATTATTTATACTATTATTATTATTATTATTAATATTATTATTATTTTCCTCAACAACATCAATAATAATAATAATAATAATAATAATAATAATAAATGAGCCAAGCAGTTATTAAATAAAAAATTAATGAAGAAAGTTTGATCTTCAATTCCATCTAGTGTGACCATAAATGTTTATACAAAAATAAAATAAGATAAAATAAAATAAAATAAAATAAATAAAATATGGTTAAAAATATATACTTGTAAATGATTTCATGTTAAATTAAATTTTTACTAATTAATTATTGTGTTTTATTACCTACGTTCTAAAAAAATAAAAATTTTTGGAATTAATTAATGTAGTTAATTATCATTTTGTGTTTAAATAAATTATAATTGTTAAAAAAAAATCTGGAGGGGACAGAACTTGAGGTTAACACACATATGCTGTATGTATACTTTTTAAATTTTATTTACAGTTTAAACAATTTTCATACTTACATATTTAAGTTTATTTTAAAATAAAATGATAATATAATGATTAAAATAAAATGATAAAAAGCACCTCATATTTAGTTACTACCTTCTTAGTGATCTTTTATTTTTGAGTATGAAAAAATGCGGCTCTGCATCACATTAGAAATTCGATTCACTTCCTTTAGTATTTAGTCACTCACCTGTCAGCCGTCACTTTGTCTCAGGTGACGGTGAAGCTGGAGAAGGTGCCGGGGTTGTGCTGTGCAGGTACAGGAGACGTGGTGCAGCAGGTGACGGTGGAGCCTCAGTCTGCCACGGCCGTGAATTTCTCCGTGGTGCCTCTGATCATCGGGAACGTCCCTATAACCATCGAGGCTTACGTCTCCAGCAGCATCCACGATAAGATACAAAAAGAGCTGAAAGTGGTGGTACTGTATCTCTATTCATCTAATAAACAAGCTTCAGATACACATTTCATCTTCAGGACGTCAGAAGTTAATGCTGCTTTTGATTTCTGATTACAGGGAGAGGGGGAGTTAGTCCATCTAGAAATGGAGTATAACATTGACGCAAAGAGTAAGACAGAAATGCTGCACGACTGTGTTGTACTGTTACACTGAGTTATATAACGGTTGTGTTAATGAATTTTATTGTTGCGTGCAGATGGGAAAAAAATTGAATTTGACATTCTCGCCCCTGAGGACGAGGTCCCCGGTCAGGAATCAATCACACGTATGAGTTTTAGAGGTAACGTCTGCATTAACCGCTTGCTGTCCTACAAGTGTGTCTGCTCCTAATTAGCCTTGAAGGAGAAAGTGCAGACAGATGAACATATAGACAGACAGAGATAAATAAAAAATTAAGGATGGACAGATATACAGGTAGGATAATGGATAATAGATAAAAAGATGTCACAAAAAGATGCGTGTGTGTGTTCTGTTTCTAGGTGGTGTGATGGGAGAATCCGTTGATAACTGTATAAACCCAGATGGAGTGAACAAGTTGATCAAGCTGCCTACTGGCTGTGCAGAACAGACCATGACGAGGATGTCTCCCGCCATTCACGCCATGACATATTTGGGTGCCACCAACCAATGGTTCTCCCTGAAAGACGAGCGCCAAAAGGAGGCTCTAACCATGATCCAAGCGGGTGAGCGTCTGATACCTGCATTTCAGTGGAACAGTTCAGTCAATCATAAGAGCTGCTGGTGATGATGTGACCGTGTCAGTAGAAAGCAAAGACAATATCTTTCCATGTGTGCTTCCAAAAATATTAAGTGATAGAAACTACAGCGGAGAACAGTTCCTCAACCTCAGCTACATCACTCAAGTTGATAACTGTTGAACTTTTGCATCTGACTTTCTTCCCTCCTCCAGAGCAACATTCCTTTTTTTTTTTTTTTTTTGCTAAAATTGTATCCAATTTTTTTGGTTGAACAAATATGACGTTTAAATTCAGATGATGTGTGAATTCCTGCCATTTCAAAGGACACATGTGTCCACATTAGAGTGAGACAAAAGTCACTTGGAAGTTTGAATACGAACCTTCATGGCACGCAAATCCGATCTGACGAAAAAATCTTATGCTTGTAACAAAGGTAGCTTTAAGCAACTCGAGATGGGCATGGGAATTTTTCATTCCTGTGAGCTAATGATTATTAATATATTGTTTATATACTTAGAGGGAATGTTTTCGAAACGATTTCGTTGGTAAATCACTCAATCATCGACTAATCCTGTATTCAGGGTCGCAGGGGGCCTGGAGCCTATCCCAGGAGACTTAGGGGGTACACTCTGGACGGGGTGCCAATCCATCACACGCATTCACACACTACGGGCGATTTGGGGACGCCAATTAGCCTAATCTGCATGTCTCCACCAAGCATGGGGACAACATGCAAACTCCATGCACACAGACGAGACGGCGAGATGGGGATTGGCCGTCATAGGATACTGTACTGTACATATGAACCCGGAACCTTGAACCTGGATGTGCAAGGCGACAGCGCTAACCACTTTGCCACTTTAGTTGGTACTAAATCCCAAAAATATATAGCATAATTTAAATTTAACTGCCTGAAATGAAATTAGAAACTTTCTGCTTCCAAGATATTTTTGCTTCCTGCAGGATCCCAGTACTGATGCATAAGAAATTCATCACGAAAGGAAGAAATAATAATGCATTTCCTATTTAGACCTGTTCAATTATTAATATTACTGCAAATATCTCTATGTCACAAATGAATGCGTGCTTATATAACAGGTTACACCCGGGTCCTTATGTTCAAGAAGGATGATGGATCATACGGGGCTTTTCTGAAAACACCCAGCAGTATTTGGTGATTTTCACTCCTTCTTTCATTTTTTATGTAATTACTGAGATGAAAAAATGGTCTCATTTTACAATCTGTTCCCTGCCATATGACGGCGTGTTTAAACCCGTCTCCGATTATCCCTCCAGGTTGACTGCGTTCATTGCCAAGGAACTGACAAGATCATGGGACATAATTAATGTTCAAGAGTCCTACATTCAGGAAGCCATATCCTATCTGATATCCAAACAGAAAGCCGATGGATCATGGGTCGACCCGAATCCTCTCTATGACAGAGGAATGAAGGTACTGTACGAGCAGCGCAGAGAGTAAAACCATTAACATCCACCATACATTATTCTGTATAATAATTAAGAAATGTTATTAATATCTGTATTCTCAGGGTGGAGTTGGAAACGCTGAAGATGACGTGCCCTTGACTGCTTATGTCCTCATAACCCTGAAACACGCATTACCTGTGTATAAACTGGGGACAGATAAAAATCTGGTAACGCATGAATATGTTATTTTCTTTTCATCCAACAGTTCTTATAACATGATCCTTAAGTTAAAGTCTTATTGAGTCATTGCATGAGGAAGGCAGGAGTGGCAGAGGATTATGTGAAAGTAGTGCACCCTTCCAGTTTATTTGCAGAAGTGATGGACGGGCTGGCGGATGAGGTTAGACAAGAGTCCCCATGGACTATCATGTTTGGAGTTGATATTGTGATCAGCAGCGAGAGTACGGAGCAGGATGGGATGAGTTTAGAGAGGTGGAGGGATGCACTGGAGAGATGAGGCCTGAAGATCAGTTGGAGCAAAACGGAGTACATACAGTACAGTATGTGTAAATGGGAGAGATGGTGAGGAGGTAGGGCAGGTAGAGGAGTTTAAATATTTAGGGTCAACTGTCCAAAGCAAAGGGGAGTGTGGTAGAGATGTGAAGATGAGGGTGCAGGAAGGGTGGAATGGGTGGAGAAGAGTAGCAGGACTGATCCTGGAACTGAAAGGAAGTAGAGCTGGAGGTGGCAGATCTGAAGATGCTGCGATTTGCTTTGGGAGTGACAAGAATGGACAGTTAGGAATCAGAGGGACAGTGCAGGTAGGATGGTTTGGGGACAAAGTTAGATAGGCCAAATTAAGATGGTTTGGACATGCGCAGACTAGGGGTGAGGGGTATATCGGGAGGAGAACGTTAGAGATGGAGCTGCCAGGCAGGCGGAGAAAAGGAAGACCCAAGAGGAGGTTTATGGATGTGGTGAGGGAGGACATGCAGGAGGTTGGAGGGACAAAGGAAAATGACAAAGTTGGATGGTTAGAATGACAAAGTTAGATGGAGACAAATGGTCCATTATGGTGACTCCTAATGGGAGCAGCCAAAAGAAGAATAATATGTTGTTGTTTTTATTTTTGGAAATGTTCCCCTAAAAATAAAGCTAAATCCATTACAGACATGGGGATATGGCCGAGTAAAATGCTGTACAATAGTTTCTTGTCTAGGAAAATTGATCACAAATAGAAAAAAAGTAAGCTGCTTGTGGTGTCTTCTTTCTTTAAGAAAACATAACTAATATGCTACAACTAATTGTTGTCTTGCGTTTTACTTGTTCCGCGAAGCTTACACAACACCAGAAGTTGGATTCTAGATCCCGTAATTGTGTAACTAGGTTTAATATCAAAGCCGAGCATTACATAGTTAACAGCACTTCCATTAGCTCTATGCTATTTTTTTTTTTTATCCCTGCATGAAGCTTATGCAATATTTTCCAGTCACTTCTTTCTCTTTCTCTCTGTTTCAGAGACTGGCTATTGATAACGCGAACCTTTATCTCCTTGCTCATTTCGATGCACAACAAAACCACTACGCCGTTGCCATTGCAGCGTATGCTCTGTCTCTGGATAATCATCAAAGCCCAGAGGCCAAGCGAGCACACGAGAAGCTGATGGCCTTGGCCACATGCGATAAAGGTTACGCATTCACTTACAAAGACTTTAGTATTAGTACCAAACCCAGGTCAGTTACTTCATTCGTAAATTAAATTTTTACTGTGTATATTGTCTCTCAGAACGCTGCTTCTGGGACGACCAAGGGAGATTCAGGGGTTCGGATAAGAAAGCAGATGCCATTGCGGTGGAAACCACAGCATACGGTTTGCTGCAGGCCTTGACTATGGAGGACAAACAGAAATCTCAAAAGATCACCAACTGGCTCACCGAACAGCGCAGATACGGAGGAGGATTCCAGTCAACGCAGGTGATCTTTAGATTTGATTTCATACGGAAGAAATCAGGCTCAGACGGTTAAGGCTCTACAGTAGGTTGTTGGTTTGGGATCTGAAGATCAGTGTTTGAGCCCTGCTAACGCACCCCATATTATCCAGTCACAACATGCAGTACCATTCCCAAGCCAGGAAATAAAATGGCAGGAAAGGGATTTAATCAAACCTGTGTACGGATCAGATGGTCTGCTGTTGCAATCCCTTCATGGAAGCACCAGAATGAAGGTTTATGTATAAATATGGAGCTCCTACCTGATGTATCAGTATTTACTTGAGTTGGAATCATTTCCAGAAGGTGGCTTAGTGGTAAACACTGTCACCTTGCACCGCCAGGGTTTGGGTTCGATTCCCATCTCAGTGTGCATGGAGTTTGCATGTTCTCCCCGTGCTTGGTGGGTTTCCTCCCACAGTCCAAAGACATGCCGATTAGGCCAATTGGTGTTCTCAAATTGCCCGTTACCTTATGTGTATGCCCTGCGATAGATTGGTGTCCTGTCCGCCTTGTGCCCGATGTCTCCTGGGATAGGCTCCAGGCCCCCCGTGACCCTGTATACAGGATAGAGCGGTATAGACAGGGAGGTAGTGAGTGGGAACCATTTATGAACCTGGTTTTAAATCTGTTTTGGGAAAACATACTGTAGCAGTTCAGGCACTTGGCTCCCCGATTTGGCCTTAATCCGCTACAGTGTACATTTTGATTCTTTGATTGATGATTCTTAATCATTTCCTCTGCTTTTCAGGATACAGTCGTCGCCCTTGAGGCTCTGTCCAAGTTTAGCATACGGAACAACGATGTGGAAAACTTGAGCCTGAGTGTGGAAATGCGAATGAACAAGCACAGCAAAAACCTGCATTTAAACAGGAGAACTGCACTGACTCAAACGTCGATTGAAGTGAGACAGCCGTCAATCAGTCTGCTTGATTTGTATAGCATTATGTATAGAATTTCAGTAATGATTTGGTTTGTTTTCTAGTTCAAGGAAGTGGGCAAAGTAGTCGTGAATGTATATGGACAAGGAAAAGGAACTTTATCGGTAATGCCATTTTTATTGTAAAGCACACTGTACATACAGTACATTTGCGCTTGATTGAATATTTCTCAGGCTGAATATTTTATTTTTCCTCCTTATGGCACTTTTTATAGATTGTCCAGACATATAGATCTTTGAAAAAGGACCAGTCATTCTGTGACCACCTTGATCTCAGTGTTAAAGTGGATCGAGAACTCACACCCTGTATGTACTCTATATTTTATACCGCAAAATATGACATCTTAGGAAAAGAAATAATATCAAATCAGATGTACAACAAACCAGATATATCGTTATTATCCAATGAATTAAAAATTTTTTTAACTATGTATATACTGAACTATAATATAATCAACTCAGAACAATTTTTAACCTCTTGAACATTACATTGACCTGAAACTTGCATGAAGGAAATAAAGATCTTTTTATCGTAGAAACCAACGTTCCAGCAATGTTAAAGTGACATTAAAATCTGTCAGCAAGGTTATAGATTTTGAGACTTTTAGACTGTTTATCCTCGTGTACCGCATATCATGTGACCAGCTTTATCCTCAACAACACCATGAGCTTAAAAATATGTTCATATTCTAAACCGTACAGTATATGATGTAAAGGAAGAGGAGACGGTGGCCGATTACTATGACTATGATGATGATGATGAGTCGAGAGACGAACCCATGAGCAGACAGGACTGGTCTGATCTGCGAACCCGCAGGAGGCGGCAAGCTCCAGAGGAACAGAAGAAAGAAAACACACTCTATTATACAGTGTGTGTGAGGTACAGTATGCAGTAGTTTCACAGGCAACAATACACTTCATCAACTGGATTCATAAAGTTCATTGTCTTCAGTGGAAGTTCATATCCATGAATGTTTAGGTTAGTAAATGTAGACAAGTTTCTGATCTGTTTGACACAAATCACATCGGCATCTTCAACAAAAGATCAGCACTGGTCATGTCTCAGCACCTGGGGAAGGTTGTAGCCTTGATTGAAGTTCAGGGCAAGCTTATGATGGTGGATCAGATTTAGATTGTAATCAGATATATAAAATGTACACCATGTGAAGGTTTTTTCACCGTTCTGTCACTTGTATTGTACAAACACATCATCTTTCTATTTCCCGTAATGGTTTACACATTGTTATTCTAGGAACAAAATGGGAAATTCTACTGGTATGGTCTTGGTGGACATCTCACTCCTGACTGGACTCGTACCCCACATCCAAGATCTGGAAAACGTATGTTAATCATTACAGCACTTTTCCCCCCAATAAGAACAAGTGTAACACTCAGTTCAGTTTTTTTTTTTTTTTACTCATGTTCTTGTTTTCTGTGTAGAGCGTAAAGGGCACTGAGAAATACATCGACCACTATGATGTTCAACGCAACAAAGTCTTTCTTTACTTTAATGAGGTAACCTTGTCTTTCTTATTATCCTATCCTTTACTCTTTCATACGATTGTTACAGCTTTATGTGCGAGATTAGAAGAGACAAAAATTTCATATATATACTCAGCAATAAAAGAAACGCCCCTTTTTCAGGACTGTGTATTTCAACAATAATGTTGTAAAAATCCAAATAACTTTACAGATCTTC
>JAQQZT010000003.1:5584840-5596146 GCA_030068275.1 Clarias platycephalus
AATATTTATATGCGATTTAAATGCGATTAATTTCAATTAATTAATTACAAAGCCTCTAATTAATTAGATTAATTTTTGTTATCGAGTCCCGGCCCTATATATATATATATATATATATATATATATATATATATAAAATTATTTTAAAAAATCGCACAAGTATCACCCTTTTGTAGCAAACATTAACGTCAAATCTGGGCTCAATGGAAACGTATGGTAATGATTTCAATACATGTATAGTTATAATAGAAACAGAAGGGATAGCACAAACATCTCTAGGTTTGTTGTTTTAATGCTTGGTCGAGAAAACTTTAAATCTGTAGAAATAAATATTCACAATTCATATCCAGGTGGATGTAGTCCTGATTTCCAATTTGTGTACATTTGTATGAATACAAAGACATACACACGATAAATATCTGAAATACAAAACTACGGTAAAACACAAGAACATAAGAATATGGTGCAACATTAACAAGGTAGTCAAAAAACTGAGGGAGACAAATCAATATCATACAGTTAAAGAAAATAAAACTGCCTTCAGTATTACATATTACAAATACAATCCACTACATGCTATAAATATGTACAGGGGTTGGACAAGGAAACTGTAACGCCTGGTTTTAGAGCACAGTAATTCATTAGTATGGTGTAGGGCCTCCTTTTGTGGCCAATACAGCATCAGTTCGTCTTGGGAATGACAGATACGAGTCCTGCACGGCGGCCAGAGGGATTTTGAACCATTCGTCTTGCAGAATAGTTACTGGTGGAAGAAAACGTTTCCTGACTCGCACATCCAAAACACCAGTAACAATTTAGATCTGGTGCCTGTGCAGGCCATGGGAGATGTTCAACTTCACTTTCATGTTCATCAAACCACTCTGTCAACAGTCTTGCTGTGTGTATCGGTCCATTATCATCCTGATGCACGGCACCGCCTTCAGGAGACAATGTTTGAACCATTGGGTGCACATGGTCCTCCAGAATGGTTCGGTAGTCCTTGGCAGTGACGCGCCCATCTAGCACAAGTATTGGGCCAACGGGAATGCCATGATATTGCAGCCCAAACCACCACTGATCCACCCCCATGCTTCACTCTGGGCATGCAACAGTCTGGGTGGTACTGTACACCCACATTTAGTTCTGCAGTGAGTTGGGCAGCTGTGGTTTTATGTTTTTTGGACACAATCCGGTTAGCACCCGGACATCCCAGCTTCGTCTTCCGTCCACAGATATTCCTGGATAATGTGGCTCTTGATACATCACAAAGACTGCCTTGGTCACGGATGTGCCAGCGAGAGACGCGCACCAACAATTTGTCCTCTTTTGAACTCTGATATGTCATCCATAATGTTGTGTGCATTGCAATATTTTCAGCAAAACTGTGCTATTACTCTGCTACTTAAACCTTCCCACTCCGCTCTTACTGGTGGAATGTGCAATCAATGAAGATTGGCCACCAGGCTGGTCAAATTTAGCCATGAAACCTCCAACACTAAATTGGCCAGTGTTTCAGTTTCAGTGTCCAACCCCTGTATGTTATACTGTATAACATATTTAAAACTTTTAACCCTTAAGGTGACATGGCGGTTTAGTGGTTAGCACTGTCCCTTTACACCTCCATGGTTGAGGAGTCTGTATGTTTGTGTGCAGTTCGCACGTTCTTCCCATGCTTTATGGGTTTCCTCTACATACTCTGGTTTCCTCCCTCCTGACTGGCTGATTATTTAAACACCAAGCATGGGGAGAACATGCACACACAGAGGCGAGAGTCGAAACCCGGACCCTGGAGGTGCAATGCAACAGTGCTAACCACAAAGCCACTGTGCTGCACTGGAGTATCATGTAATATAAAAAAATTATTGTTCAAGTTTCTTATAAAAAAAAGTCTGCAAAGCCAAGCATTGAATATCTTTCACTTTTGAGCACTGTACTACATTATGCAGCGTTTGTGATAGAAATCTGAGGGCAAACAGCGCACCCTAAAGGAACATCAGTTGCACTGCAGCCCTAGATTTTATAGAGGTGCTCACTAGAGACTGCTTTGGGAATGCTCCTTGATTGCAATAGGATTAAGCGTCCTACAGTAAATGCTAAATGCACTTTGGTAACCTGCAAAATTACCAAACAGGTCTAATGGTCTTTACATTAGACCCAGCAGAAACCCTAATGTTGTACTTTTCTTTTAATGACATTGCGAATAAATGTGATAAAATGACATTGAGGTGTAACGTTTAATGAATGACTCAAATATTATAAATACAACCTCATAACACCAAATTCATAACGCTCCTGTAAGTTTCTAACAGAGTTTATAATTCTGATCAGAGTTTGGGACGGACACAACTCTTAATCTCTTAATGATACCTCGATGTCTTATTCTCTTGCATAAATATTACCATCATGTGCAGCTTAGCTCCCAAATTACTCTACTGTAATATGGTGTTTATTATTATGCAAATGCATAAAACTTTGTCAAAATTTGGTTCAATCAAATCAGTTCGGACCTTAATGATAGGACCTTAACAGAGCATAATGCACAAAAACCTCATACAGGATATGATTACTACAAGGATACAGTATCATACAGGAAGTCATACAGGATATGATTACTTTAAGTTATTACTGCTAAAGGTGGATCTACAAGCTATTGAGTCAGGGGGTACTTGGTATTGCCTTCATTTTGTTAACTAAATGACAAGGTGAAAAAAGTTGTTGTTCATCTGAGGTTGTACAGTATTTGCTTAATCCTGAGACTCAATATGACCAGATCATTTTTATGATGTTTTTACACAAAAAATACTGAAATAAAAGAGGGGACACTAACTTTTACAGTACACATGACTGTATTGTACTGTATATATGTAATGTATAGTAAAGCTATGTTGATAGACATAAGCTTCTGTGTCCTGTGAGCTTTCAGTTTCAGAATGAATACCTGATACTGAGGCTCAGGCGGTTGAAGGTGTGGGTTGCTAACTGGAGGTTCAGGGGTCTGAGCCGCACCTTAATCAGGTCACCACAGGTGGGTTTTGGGCAAAACCCTTAAACCTACATCCCATACAGTACATACCAGCGACCGCATGCCGTGCCAGTCCCAAGCCTGACTGGGAAATTGCGAAAGGTGTTAAACCTGTGCCATGTATTTTGGATCAAATCTTGTGGCTTGATTCCCACCTCAGAGACTGTGTGCATGAAATTTGCCTGTTCTCCCTGTGCTTGGTGGGTTTGCTCTGGGTACTCCGGTTTCCTCCCAAAGTCCAAAGACATGCATTAGGCACCAATTAGAACTGGTGTTTCCAAATTGCCCTTAGTATGTGAGTGAGTGCATGAGTGAGTGCGGAGGTGACTGTGTGCTTGTGCCCATAAAAGAGACCTAAAGCTTTTGTATGGCTGTTAATGCAGTGTTATGCACAGTTTACTCCTTTTTATCACCCTAAAATGACCAGTTTTTGATTTATTTTAAATTGCTGCTCAACCAGGGAAACATATAGTCATGCACCTCCTACAATTTTGTTATGATCATGCTAGATCCCTCTCAGAAATATCTGAATCCTTTTCCTACTGTGAAGATTCTTTATGGAAGTTTTAAAGGTTCCAGCTAAATACACCTCCTTCTAGGGTACTAGTTTTGTTGTTGTTGTTGTTGTTGTTGCATTAACTTGACCATGTATTTTCATATTGTTCATTTATTCGTACTAGAAACCATTCTGGGTGTATTGTGATTTAGTTCAAAGATGAGGATTGATTTGTTGAGCAAATTGATACATCACTGTTTTGTCAAAATGGAAGACTATAAGGGGTGGCATGGTGACTTAGTGGTTTGCAATGTCAAAAGTTTGCCTGTTCTACATGTACTTGATGGTTTTCTTTCCCCAGTCCAAAGACATGCAGTGGAGACTGATTGGTTTCCAAACTGGATTGGTGATTGGTTGTCTGGGTGTGTGTATGCTTGCGCCCTGCAATGGGTTGGCACCCTATCCATGGACAAACTCCTGCCCCCAACTACCCTACACTGGATGAGTGGTATGGAAAATGGATGTGTACATCGCTTGGTTGTTCTGAACAACTGGTCCCATTATCAACTTTTAAACCATGCTGAACAGCGCTTACTGTACCTCCAGGTGGCATAGCACCATTCAGCAGCACCTGCAAATGCTAAGATGTTTCATCAAGCTAAAAGTCACAATGATTCCAATAACTTTGGACAGCTCTACCCATGTTACTTGACACCTTGAACTGAAAACCGTAGTTTTCACACATTTCAAACTTGAAAGAAAGCCCTGATCAATTTTAAGCTGTACCAGAGATCAGGAGCCCACATACAACTCTATCAAGCACATAATCCCATTATCTGTTAGATGTGTCTCAGTGGTCCACATTACTGGACTTGGGTTCTCTATTGTTCGTTTTGCCTAAACGTTTAAAAAAGGAAAAAAATGGAGAGGTCTTTTTGACGAAGTTGTTATCTCCATTGACTGATGGATTTTGCTGAGAACTGGATAAGTTCTCTTCCGTCTCTTTACGTACTTCTTCTTCTCGATCCACTTTCTCCTCTTTAACCGTCGGAGTGGTGAATGGCACTTTAAAACCTATGGAATAGTTTGTAAGTGGCAGGGAGCTGTCCACTGATTTGAGGCGACCTATATTCCCAAGAGACGGAATCTGATGTACAGGGGTTCCATTTTCTGCCTCCCCGGGAACAAACTTATCCTCGTCGGCCTCAGTCCTGCTCAGATCTGGTGATGGGAAAGCGATTGTGTGTCGACGCCCGATACCACCAGGGCTTTTCGGAATTAAAAGCAAGGGGCTTTTTAGCAGTTTGGTTACATCCTCACTGTTTGTAACAGACACCCGTTTTTCTCCGTCCTCCTGAAACGTGCGTCGATGTGGAGAAGTGAGTGGGGAAACATGTTCCCCAGAAGACATGCTCCCCCGACTAGACTGGTAGCGCAGCACCTTTTTGGACACGTCCCTCAAATTCTGCACCTCTTTCTCAGACAGAACTTCTGCAGTCTCACTGGCAACAAAGGAATTCTCACCAGATCTTCTCTGCTGCAGACTTTTTTTCTCTGGCTTTTTATCATCCGCGTTCTCTTTATCGAGGGAGGACTGGGACATGTTCAGAGTCCAGCTCTGCTTTTTGCAAGTTTTGTCTGGACGGTTCGTTTGTAGTGAGTTCTCAGGGATTTTGACACTACTAGGCGAGGGCGTTCTTGGTCTCCTGCGAGACTCGGGTGGCTTTAGGAACCGATTGAGAACCGACTCCAGTGCTACACTCTCGATGTCTCTGTCTCGTGATGAGCAGGTGGCTGTGGAGCGCCGCTTGGCAGCCGATTGCAGTCGCTCCTTCTGTTTCCGTTTAACCTCGGCCATTTCACGTTCCATGTTCTCCTAAGGAAAAGAAATTGGATCCAATTTGAAATGTTTTTAATAAAAAGACGCTTTGTTTTCAACTATTAGCCTAAGTCTGGACAGCTATACAGATTTTTATTAGAAGGATTTACAGTACCTGAAAGGCTCGGGTGAATTTTTCACAGAAGGAACTGAAGATGGAACAGCACTCGTCCAGTTTAAACTCACTCGGCTCCTCACAAAAATATTCCGCCACAGACTCGGTGACTTGGTCCAGTGTCTGGAAGGAGGCCTGGGTTTCAGTGATCCTGGACTCAGCGTGCTGAGAATGACATGGGGTTAATTTAATTTAAAGATATTTTCTTCTAAATTTCGAGCAAAGTTTTAATCGGAAAAAAATTGTTCAGCTTTCTCATGAGATCAGGCCAGGTGGTCACACTCACTCACTCACTCACTCACTCATCCTCTATACCACTTTATCCTGTCTACAGTTTCATGGGGGCCTGGAATTTATCTGAGGGGACTTAGGGCAGGAAGTGTGGTACACCCTGAATGGGGTACCAATTCATCGCAGGGCACAAACACATTCACATGCTGCTCACTCTGGGCACTTTGGGAACACCAATTAGACTAATCTTTATGTTTTTGGACTGTGGGAGGAAACCAGAGTACCTGGAGAAAACCCACTAAGCATGGGGAAAATATGCAAACTCCATGCTCACAGACCTAAGGCGGGAATCGGACCCTGATCCCGGAGGTGCGCGACAACAGTGCTAGCCACTACGCTATTATGCCTTTAAATATTGAGCATAAGCAGTAATCATATACAGTAATATAAGCAGCATTGTAAATATTATTAATATTATGCTAATTATGTTATTTTATATTATATATTCTACTTAAGGTCCCTTAAAATTCATTAGCTTAAATTGCAGTTTGCCAGTGAAAATAAACCGTGCAGCACGGTTAAATTTTATATTGAAATAAATTTGGCAAACTTTTTGGCTAACTGTTGTGTCTGAGCATGTTAGTTACCTAACCATGACTTTAGTCTCATAATATTCTCCAATTTTAATTTGAAAGATCCATTGACTGCCACCAAACTAGTGTCTTCTGTCTAAGTGAACTCACCGAGAAAAAGTCTTTCATCTGTTCAGCCAGGTCCGCTTGTTTATCGGTGCCCTTTTTCAGCTGCTGGACTTCGCTCACTTTCCTTTGGAATTCTGATTCAGTTTCTTGTTTGTGGATTCTACAGTGGGGTTAAAAAAAAAAATTATCTCTTACAGATAAAACACTCCATGATGGAAGACCATATTATGCATGAGAAGCACATTTGTCCTCTAAAGTCCTGGTAAAGATTGGGTCTGGGTCAGCAAAACAGTTGAAACCCTCAATAAATCAATACAGTCGAGAAGGTGAACAAGAGAAGAGGCAACAACACAGGTTTCAACCAAGTGCATAGATTTCTTGGTGGGGAAAAAAGTTTTATTATTTTAGTTTTATAAAGCTAAGAAAAAGTTTTGGCCAGATAGCCAAATTATAGGATGAAAGATTTCAGGTTAGTGTGGTTACTACATTACAAACTTATTTTAAATTTATATTATTAAAATTCTTAAAATAGCTTTGTAAACGCAAATAAACTGTTTGGTTATTTAAGGTACTAACTTTCTCTTTTCCCTTTCTATTTTATGAATCCTTAATATGTGGGTTCATAAATTGTTGATGCAGTGGGAATGAAAGAGATTTTAATCCTGTTAAATGTTTATCAGGATGTAGTTACATATAAAATGTTCCTATACTTATATAGGATAATATAAATAAATATACTGTATGATATTTTACTGTGAAATACTACATAAAATTATTTAACATTATTCATATTAAAAGAAAGTAGTTACGATATATTAAATAGGTTTCTGTGCTACCTTGAAAGCTTATATGTTATCTCAAGAAACCATCATACATGTATGATCATTTTAAAGGCTGGATGTTTAAATGACGGTGAAATTTAAATATTTTGTATTGCATGAAAAATCTCTCTTTTTTTTTTAACTTACATTTAAAAAAAATATTTTAATAAGCAAATTTTTGAAAGACTTATTCACACATTTGACAAAGAAATGATGTAGTGTATAGTGGAGTACTCACATAGGTTCACATAGGACAGAATTTTCACATACAGTACATTACACACAAAAAAAACAAACCTTTCTTAGTAGGAAACCTGACTTGCATGACGATTGCATTTTGGTTGTAATGACATTGCGATGATGTTTAATGTTGTGACAGTGTTGTTTTGGAAAGTTAGAATGAAGTTTTTACACTTCGATAAAAATGATTTTGAGATAACGTTGGACTAATGATCCAAACACAACGTTGCAAATACAACCTCAAAACAACGAAATTTTATCCTTTATTTAAAGTATTTATGGCAATTAATGTCCATTAAAACAACACCCAACCACTTCCATGCTCCCTTACGTTTCTAGCATGGTTTAGGTACTGTATCTGATCCGAGATAATAATAATAATAATAATAAAATAAAAACTCTGGTGCAGCCCTTAAATATAGATTAGGGTTTTAATTTCTCTTGTATTATCAGAATTCCCCACACATTGTATTGTTTAATCATCATTTACAAAAAACTTGGATATTGCTAAATTTTTTAAGTTAAGAAGATCACATTTGTTGAATTTTGTACCTTGCGGCGTCTCCGATGTGTGAGAGTTGTTCTGGAAAATTCAGCAGAGAAGCGTCACTCTTCTGAGCTTGCTGTGAGTGGAGCGTAAAGGTGTTTTTTGAGAGTATATTATATATAACAAAATGAAATATCAGCTAATATTGTTTAAAAAAAAAGGAAAGAAAAGAAAGAAAAAAAAGAGATAAAAAGTTAGTTTTACCATCACGACATAATGCATGAGGTTCATTCCTGGTTTGTTGGCTTTGGTGTCGGCGAGTTTCAGCAGCGAGGTCATGCGGAAGCCCACAGCGCTGCCGGCGTAGCCACCCTGTGAAACAAGACAAATGCTGATTAATCATCATGTATTAATACGAACTTCATATTTGAGCTAAAAGTGAATCGTTTCACTGATCTAATCTGATTTCCTTTTATAAAAATACTACAAGATAGCGGGTTCTCACAGCGTTCATGTAGTTCCCAGTCTTCAGCACGAGGCGGATGACGGAATGAAGGTCGCCACACTCCAACAGCTCTAAAAGAAAGTGTTAGATTAAAGACTAAATCTATTTTACATGTTTATTTAATTAAAAGGCTTTTTTTATGCAGATATTAAACATCTGTTCTGATGTTTCAGGGGAAGGATACGTTTTTCCCACCTTCTCCATTTGGTAGCTCTTATATGATACAGCAAGGTTAGCTAGAGGATCAAGACCCCAAATTCCCAAACTTTATTTCGCTTGTTTTTGTAATCTGCTTAGTCCTATTTTGTGTTTTTAAGTGACTTTGATTCTTAGACAAAGCAAGTACAATAAAGTGGATGCACAGGGGCTTACTGTATTTTTCACAATTTGTAGCCTTTCTGATTTAATAATTAAAGGGCCGTTCAAGTCAAAACGGGACGTGTGATAAAATTTCTTGTGATTGAAGGCAAAAAAATTATTTACATTTACAGTAAAACATCTGAACGATCCTGGCCAAGGTGGCTTGGCGACACTGTAGTCGTTCCCGTAAACATTCAGCATCTGATCCTTGGAAAATCGATGGACGACTTGTCGGAAAACTTGCAGAAGAGACACATCGGTCTTTGGGAACTGGAGACACAATCATTCACCAACACCACTTGTACATTACAGGAACTCGGCTGGGCATTATTCTCACATCCCCATACAGTCCTGACCACGCTCTAAGCCATTTCCACATGTTTCCTGGGAGGCCAGGGTTTCAGATGTACGGTAAGGCATGCAGTCCAATCATGGCGCTTTGAGCACTTGAGAACTTTCTACCTTGATGTTATCCAAGCACTAGTGGGATAAGTACATTAGTGTAGCAGGGGACTGTGACTGTAAAGCTAGTTTTCACTCTTAACAAAGTCCCGGTTTGACTTGAATGCCGCTCATACTTTTTAAAAGTATAAATCTCAGTTAAAATGTATTATTTTATTTATTTCAGCAGGGAGAAGAGTTATTGAAAATGTTGTCCAGTTTAAGCGTAAAATGGCAGCGAGTCAGTTTGGGAGTCGATAGTGCCGACTCATTGGTGTGATTAGCCAAATGATCTGACGGGCCAGAGTTGCATCACTAATGTACAGCAATGCGCTCCAGTGATGCTATTTCTGCATGTCATTTTATTTCTGAATTTTAATCAAATTAGTCAAATATGATTTGCTATTCGAGATTATTTATTTAAAGAACGTAAAAGAGGTCTAGAAATAAAAGCCTCAAGCAATAGAAGTCTTCCTTGAGGGTTGGGATGAAAAAGCATGAAGTCATAAAATACATCCACTGAACACGCCCCAGTGAATCATGTTAAGGTTTGTGCTGATGGATTAAAAACTATAAAGTAATTACAATATGACGTGGTATAAAGAAATAGCTTTGCTAATCATCTTCTCTGTAAAGAATTCTTAGTCATCCAGGTGAGGTTATATGGAAACTGAGGCATGGCCTTCATTTCAGGCCATCATTTCTTGTTAAGTCGAAAACGTATAACTACTCATTCAAGCGGCTTCTTCGCTTTGTTATTTGTTATAGTATAGCATTTGCATATTACCTAGTAGGAGCTTTTATTTGCAGTTATCATATTGAGCATTTTTGTTTTTACCACAAAGGCAAGAGGCAACAGAACGACGGCTGTAGTCTGAGGATAGAAATCAGGGTGTGGCGTTACCTTTCCCAGCAGTGGTCATGGTGGTGACGGAATGATTCACCTCATCCATAAAAAGGGGAAGTTCTTCTTTAAGAACTAAACATTTCAGCCTCTCTTCATAGCTGTCGGCACAAATGAAGACATTCGACTAATTACTGTACATGCCGGATCTAAACAAAACGCTCTCAAGCAGAATATCTGCTCGATGGGCAAAAGTTACAATGTAAAAATGACAACAGCAGATTAAATGAAGAGGAACGTAGAACATCTGTAAAAGTAGTGATGCGGGTGACTGAGCAATATGTTCTGAGGATAAATAATGCACTCACAGTGTGACTCACCCTGGAAGCTTTACAAGCTGAATCATGAACTGATCAGCCTCAGAAAGTGCTGAAATGTCGCCTTTAAATGCTAGAAGCTGCTTCACCTGAAAAAAAAAGTGGAAGAAAAGATCATGCAGGCTGAAGCGGATATTAAACACATCTTATAAACCACACTGTTTTTATTATTTTATCCGCATTTTATCAGTTCTACTCTGGTGCATGTTCTAAAAAAATCCTTCCTTTGTTTCCCGATTCAAAAGAGTAGATGAGCAAACTGACATGATGATAAACAGTTGTGTAGATCAGCCATTCTCATGAACTCATGAATGGCATTCAAGAATACCTTTAACCACAACCCTGGTCAACACATGCAACTGAAATAAACAAAGAATAAAACAATGTTTAAATAGCGTGGTTTCACTTTTTCTATGTAAATAGAAAAATTATAACTATACTATGCCACTTTGACATTTAATTAATTTAATTATATTTATTCTTAATTAATTACCCAGGTGTAAAAAAGAAAAATCTGCTTATATTAAAGGGATATAGTTTGGATTTTTTAAAAATCTGTCTTAAATCAAAATTGAGGTGCATGTAAGTACATTACAAAATGTCTTGTCATTATAAATTCTCCAACTCTGCACACCAACAGTTAATCACTCTATCGCTAACTTGAACTAGCCATACGGCTAACCAGAATTAGCCACACGGCTAACCAAAATTAGCCATACGGCTAACCAGAACTAGCTGTATGGCTAAAAATGTGAAGTTTCCATCATGCTTAAAACATGTGCCAAAT
>JAQQZT010000003.1:5636126-5661793 GCA_030068275.1 Clarias platycephalus
CATGATACTCGGTGCTCGTAAACCAAGACAATGCTCGTTTTTCAAGTCAAAATGTATTAAAAATCTTTGCTCGTCTTACGGAACACTCGTAAACCACGTTACTCGTAATCCGAGGTTCCACTGTACTGCACAATTATAATTTCTCCGTACATCTTATAAATTAACCAAATAATTTATTTATGAAATACACACATTTTAATACTATACATTTTTGTAACTGTATCAGTTTTTGCTTAAATAAATGTTAAATATTATTTAACCCAATATTTCCCAAGTGTACCAGGGTAACGCACAGATGAAGCGATGCCTGCTCCGGTGACGCCACAGGGTGTTCCGAATGGTGGAATTTTGTCTAAGGAAGTTCTGATATCATAACTGATATCCCCTGCACACTTTAAAGGACACTGTGGAATGGAACACAGCCATAAACACTGTAAAAAAGAGAGAGCTTAAATAATGATACGCATCAACAGTCCAAACTGAACAGAAGCAACAATGAAGCACTGAGACAGTGAGAAACTCAAAAGTCCCAAAACACATAAAGAGTCCAATGGGTGCACCCACAGTAGTGCGCCACTAGGGGGTAACCCTGACATGAATGAGGTACAGGAACTTTTTTTTTTTACTCATTGAATAATGAGCAGGATTGTAATCCTAGAGAGATTGTTTTTGGTATAAGAGGAACAAGGACATGCTTTTATATAATAACTACACATACCTGCGCCTATGGTTACATCACTCCATCCTGTCCCCGAGTGTTTTATTGCTCACTTAGAGGTTTATATAGCGGCTGAATACTTCCTGAAAGCATGGAACAAAATGATGTTTCACATAAACATTTGCTGGTTAATGAGTAATGTATAAGCACTGTGAATGTACACAAAAGATGCTATAAATAGAGATTAGTTTAAATAGAAATCCAGAACATATAGTAAAGAGTAAACTCAGGCCATCCTCCAGCCCGGGCCCTCGCGGCCCTCATGCCTGCTTAATCCCTGGAGCGGTTATAAATCCGCCTATGTGTTATGTATGACTTTGTTTTCTGACCTTCCTCTTGGCCTCCTCATCAGATAAAAAGATGCTTCATGTTTACAGCCCAGACGTCCGTCGATCGGCACGGCTTTGACATCGGCACCTGGGAAGCTGTCCTCTAAATCTCGACGACGGCACACATCTGTCGACCTTCCCGTCCTAACCTTTGCACCTCTGACTTTACCAGATGCGGCATTTTAAAAAACACCGTGTTTTCTTTTGCCCCTTTCGCATATGTACTTATATGTTTATAGGGTGGAAATGTCTCTTACGGTCATGTGATGTATTTTACAACCACTGTTGTATAACTTTTATTACAAGCCTACTGCAGTCTTTTTTCAATGTAGTTTTAAGTGGATTATATTGTATTATACTGTAGGTGCACCTCGTGAGCGAAAGCAAGGTTATTGTCGTCTTACGAAGAGGAATGCAGAACACACACACACACACACACACACACACATCTGTGTAAAAGCCTTCAAAGCATCTGGAGAAAGCAAAACCGCTTCCACAGTGGCAGGAATTTTTAAAGTCCACCAGCTTTTGTGATGACTGTAGGTGTATAGTAGCACATACATATGTACATACAATACATAACATACATAAAATGTGTGAAATAATCAATTAATCAATTAATTTTAACAGTTTAAGAGTTTAATTTTCTAATCACACATTTCTGTTAAAGCACTCATTGTTGTTTCCATAGTAACAAGATACACAGATGGCACATTGAGCTCCGTATTAACATAATCACAATCATGTAGGACTGTTGATGTGTTCATTCTCTTTTTCGTTTTTTTTTTTTTTTTTGAAGGAGACTCCAGTGTCAGCACATTAAATCCAGATGACAAATGAATGATTCCTGTTATAACTTATAAGGCAACTCACTTTTATTTACCCTGACAGGCCACTTCCTTACACCTGGCAAGTACTGCGTTCGAACCCTTTACATTAATGCACTCATTAGCGTTTCCATAGTAACAGGATACACAGAACTTGTATGGCACATGGAGCTCCGGGTCAACACATTAGCAATCATGTACTGTAGAACTGTTGATGTGTGTGAATGACAATCAGGCGTCGACCTGCCAAGCCGACAACTTAAGTAGTTGCCGTGGAAACAGCTGATATACTGTATGTCCAAGTGTTTGTCGCCCGATGGATAGTACTGTTTAATATGTTTTATAACAGCAAACAGTGCACAGTGTTTATAAACTGCAGTTCAGAAAAGAACGTGTCGCACAGTTTATATGCGCGAAATGAATTTCACGCTTTCCAGCACCAACCTCAGTGGGAACCAGCACAGATAATATATGGGTGTGATGGCACCACTCGTACGGGCACTTACTTTTAAAAACAAAACTGTTCCTGTATTCTCTCAATCATGGTTTGGTTTTAACTCTGGCCTGAAGCAAGATGGAAAGGATTGACATTAACTATTGATTAAATATTGACTTTAAAATGTTAAAATTAACTGGGAATACATGCTTATATGGATGCACATGTCTCAGTAAATAATAATCATCAAGTTTAGTTCAGTGTAGTACTTTACAGAACATTCAAAAATGTGTAAAATGAAATCAGGGGAGTCAGTTTTAATGTGTCTGATGCTGCTGTAAAAAAAAATAAAAAAAACTTGTCTTATGTGTAATTTACAGGTTAATGATGCATGTGACGTGTTGTGGGAGAAATGGGAGACAGGTGCTTTCCATGGCTCGCACATCAGTTAGGAGGGCCCCTGTGTCGGATTTTGTTTAGGGCCCCAGAAAAAAATAGGATTCTGGTAATGGAAAAAAACTTCTTACTTGTTATAATAAAACAAGAAGTAACTCATTTCATTCACTAAATATAAATAAATAAAATGTAATATAATATGATGAGCTTTTATTCCTAAGGGTTGTTATTGAAGGCGAATTGCTTTAGTGTATAAAGAATAAACCACTGAAATAGGAAAATAATCCACTTTGAAGTGATAAAAGTAACAAATTCGCATAACACCATTACATCATTCATTACTTTCCTATTACAGCAGAGCCCCAAAGCTGTGACTTATTCTGTTTTAAATATTTGATATACCAGTCTCTAATGGTTACCTTCTGGAAATACGCTGTCGTTTATTATTTATTTTATTTTATTCATTTTATTATTTTTCTCCGTACATCTAATGGACTTCTGTGATACTAGAATTTATAATGACGCTGTGCTTCGGGCTGTCTGTGGGTGGAAAAAGTACTGAGGGAAAAAAAAAAAATCTAGATTGGATGATCAAATTTTGAGTTAATGTATAACAACTCAGTTTGAGTACATCATGGATCTGTAGATGAATATAAACCGAAAGGACATGGAAATCAATAAAACCATTAGATCCTGTCAACAAATTAATTAATGGATGAGTCCCATTATACTGTAGCTCATGAGGCAAATGACTATTTACACTCACTGGCCACTTCATTACACTTTGCTACCATTTTGTGTAAACCATAAATATGGTTGTCCATAAAAATGAATCCCAGTAGATGATTAATTTTAGAAATACTCAGATCAGGTATTTAGTATCTGGTACTAATGTCCATGTCACATCCACTCACTCATTCACTCACTCACTCATCATCTATACTGCTTTATCCTGTATTCAGGAGGCTTAGTGCACTGGACGGGTTACAGCCTGGACCGGGTGCCAATCCATCACAGGGCACACATGGGCATGCACTATGGGCAATTTGGGAATGCCAATTAGCATGTCTAATTTGCATGTCTTTGGACTGTGGGAGGAAACCGGAGAACCTGGAGATCATGCCAGCTCCATGCACACAGAGGCGGGAATCGAGCCCGGCCAGGAATAGAAACAGGACCCTGGAGGTGCAAGGCGAAAGTGCTAACCACTACACCACATTTCCTCAGTATGATGCTTGGTTTAAACTTCCACAGATCATCTTGACCATGTCTACTTGTCTAAATGCATCGAGTTTCTGCCATGTGATTGGCTGATTAGATATTTGTGTTAACGAGGAGTACCTAATGTCATGGGTACCTAACGAAGTGGCCGGTGAGTGTATTTATGGGTTCATTTATTCATTTATCTTTCATGAGGGAACATACATGTAGTTCATTTCTATGATGCTTAATACACACTGACAAAGTGTTCGCTCCTGGCAAGTTCTCCAGCCATTTTTACACAAACACTTTATAGACCACTAACATGCTAAACTTTTTCCTTTTTGCTTCCTCTCATCTTTTTTTTTTTTTTAAATCCCAGACCCATTTATAGAAACATTCTCAGGTTCTCAGGTTCATGTCGTATTTTTCATAAGGAAATCTTTTATTTGCAGCTTTCTATAGGACTTCCAAAACATATACATGTTGTGAAAAAGTATTTGTCTTTCTGTTTTGCTTCTGTTTTGAATATTTCTCACCTTTAAAGGATACAGATATTAATATTAGTAAGTCAATACAAAATCTAGTTTTTGAA
The DNA here is from genome assembly GCA_030068275.1 of Clarias platycephalus. Taxonomy (NCBI): domain Eukaryota; kingdom Metazoa; phylum Chordata; class Actinopteri; order Siluriformes; family Clariidae; genus Clarias; species Clarias platycephalus. The sequence goes on from JAQQZT010000003.1 coordinate 5,640,628, forward strand.
TAATGATTTCAATAATTGGTTGTGTCAGATTTGTGATAACTGGCAATGAACCTTTCCAATCGCTATGGAGGAATTTTGGCCTGCTCTTTGCAAAATTATTTCAATTCAACCACAGTGGAGGGTTTTCAATCATGAATGACCTCAATCGGATTTAAGTCCAGACTCTGACTAGCCCACCCCAAAATCTTTTTTCTTTTTCTTTTCTGTGCCATTCAGAGGTGGACTTGCTGGTGCGTTTTGGATCATGGTTCTGCTGCACAACCCAAGGATGCTGTGGAACTGATGGCCAGACATTTATTTAATCCTTCAGGATTTTCTGGTAGAGCAATCGCAGAATACATGCTTCCATCAATTCTCGCAAGTCTTCCAGTTCCTGAAGCTGCAAAGCAGCCCCAGACGATCATACTACCACCACCATGTTTTACTGTTGGTACGAAATTCTTTTTATGAAATGTTCTTAGTTTTACGCCAGATGTAATAAGACGCACACAAAGAGGTTAAACTTTTGTCTCCTGCATGTCTTTGTTGTTCTGAGTTCTTTTATGAGCTCCTGAATGAGTTGTTCACTTGGAGGGATTTTGGTAGGCCAGCCTGAGAAGGTTCACCAATGTTTGAAGCTTTCTACATTTGTGGATATTGGTTTGCCTTTTAGTCTTAAAGCCTTAGAAATGGCTTTGTAACCCTTTCCAGAGTGATACATGTCAATTACTTTGTTTCTCATCTGTTTTCGAATTTCGTCAAGAATGAGATCCTGAGATCTTTTAGTGTGTTTTACTTCGTCAGACAGGTTCTATTAAAGTGATTTCTTGATTCGACAGGTCTGGTAGTAATCAGGTTTGGGTGTAGTGGTGGCACGGGAGGGATGACTTTTTCACAAAGAGCCGGGAAGGTTTGGACAGCCCTTAATAAATGAAATTATAATTTCTTATACTTATCTTTATGCAATACTAAAATATGTTTAATGCTTTCAATCATTTAAGTGTGACAAATATGCCAAAAAATAAAAAAGGAAGAGGGGTAAATACTTATTTACATCGCGTATACAACATGCTTAACAGGAATTTAAAGAACTGCTTGCGTAGACACAAGGCTTCCTCTTCCACTGTTATAATGCACCCGATTTATATTTCTCAGAGCTGTTGTGCTTGGCACCAGAGCACAGATGAGAGGCACACATGGGGACTCATGAGAACTGCTCAGAAAGTATGTTCATCCCTGTGAGAGATTAAAAAGAAACAAGATTAAGTCCTGTTTTCAATGAAATACATGACATGAAGTTAGTCAAATAACCAAATGTCAATTATCTAATCTGTGTAACATTAGTACAGGAAGTGTTCTGGGTCTGAAGTAATGATTTGGTTTAAGATTAAAGCATGGCTCGAGACAAACATCAATATACAAGGCAGTCTAAATAGAATGAAACCCTTGATGGTGTTCTTTTACAGAAAAAAAAAAAAATCAGGGATGGTGGAGTGAGATGCTGCCTGATGCAAAGCATGTCACTCAGAAGTTGATTAGTTCTCTAGGAAAGCATGTCCTGAGGTGTGTTAATCATCTTGTCAATGCACATTTCCCCCCCCTCAAAGATATAAATTTTTAATAATTAATGCCAGAAACAATCCTTCCATGAATATTAATTAAATGTAGAAAACCAACAACAGTTACGCACCTTTTGCGTAAGATATGTGTACTGTGTATGTTTCTGATATAGAAATGATTAAATCTTAGAACATACAGTATTAGAGCTGAATTTCCAGTCAGAGCTGCTGTTCTAGCACATCACTCCACACCTTCTGACCAATCAGAAGCAACCGTTCGACAGCTCTGTGGTACCAACAAAGCATAGCAGACGCTTTGTTTTCGCCCACCAAGAATCTATAAAATATTACCGCAAACCGCTCACTATTCATCTTTAAACACACACATATGAGCTCGTTTAACTGCCACTTTCTCGGAAAACAGTTTTCAGTCTTTAGGCAAGGTCATCATCATTTGTTTCTCATTTCGTGGATGAAGAAAGTAATGCCTCACTCATTACTTTTGGCGAAGTCCTAAAAGCTTTCCGCAGTTCCTTTTTTCCATTGGAACTTATATCATAGTGATACCTTTTACTTCTCTTGTAGCCGTGATAGGAAAGTACAGTTTGTCCATTCTCGAGGAAAATATTATTATTGTAATATTAAACTATGCAACTCTTGCTTTGAAATATACACCGATCCGCTGTAATCTTAATTACAACCATTAGTATTATAATCGCCTAGGTTTTAGGTTCCCCTTTTGCCAACAGGCTGACTCTAGCTCCTCGGGGAATGGCTCCACAAGACCTCTTTGGGTGTGCTGGGGTGGCTGGCACGAGGACATTGGCACTGGATCATTTGGGTGCTGTGGCTTGCATGGTGGGACCTCCATGGATCGGAATTGATTGTCTGGTGCTCAATCGGACGGCGATCTGGAGAGTCTAGATGCTGGCTGAGTCAATGGCTTTGGGCTCTTTGTCTGCTGGGCGGTGTGTGGCACAGTGGGTTGTTCTAGCGCATTTATATCTTGGCTTCACTGGTTAGTGCTGCATTGGTTTTTCTCTTGGATTAGAAGAAAAGCCTTGTGTGCATGGGTGAGACTTGGGTAACCATGATCCTGTCACCAGTTTTCTGGAGATTTCAAAACTATGAACTAACACAAATGGAAATAAGTACTTAATTAACAACAATGAAACGTAGCAGATGCATCTCAATATCAACAGTTTCTCCATTTGTGGATATTGGGTTCCAAGGGGCTTATTGTGTATTTTGGACGCCTTCAGCATTGTTTTACAATGTAGAAAGAAATACAAATCAGGAAAGACCATGGAATTCAAAAGTGTGTCCAAACTTTTGACTGGTACCCTATGTAGTTGGTGATCAAAGTAGTTCAGTTCACCTGGTGGTGGTGTTGATGTCACAGCTGTTCAGTGTATACCGTTCTACTATACCTAATGTTCTATGGAGTTTATAGAGAAAGTATGAAATCAAAATCAGCAGTTTCCATAAAGAAATAAACATTATGTTGAGATATATATTAGAAATATAAGGTGTTAGACCTCATAAGTAAGGACGTTGTGTCCACCAAGATGTAAAGGCATTAAAGGTGCCCTAAAATGTGGCATTTAGGGCATTAATGTGCCCTAAAATGTGAAATATGGCATGTCTTTTACACTTTGAGAAGTGTGAGATCCAAAACAAGAGGATGTGTTTCCATACAGAAAGAAACATCAGGGTCGATTAGATCTCTTGGTGTTAGTTTTGCAGACGCAAAAAGCGAAAACCGGGACAGACAAAGAAGTGTTTATAGATTTGCCACCCACGAAAACGCTCGCCAAACTAACCTTCATTAAAGGTCTCATAAAACAACGAACCATGTTGACATTTTAGCATTTGAATGTGGATGCAGTAACCACTTTCCAAAGTAATTATTAGTGACGTTTAAAAAGTCATGAAAATGAGACGCTTGTAGCAAACATCGCCTTGACCTAAAAGTCGCATGTTTTCTTTTTTTTTTGGTGTGTGTGTGTGTGTGTGTGTGTGTGTGTGTGTGTTTGTTTTCTAAACCCATCCAGGCTTGGAGTCTTTTCTGAAGGCCATATGTAAAGGCAGCTGTCAATTTCGGAAGGTTTTGAAAGACGCCAAACTAATTTCTCAACAGCACATCATTTCCATCTGGGTTTTTTTGGGGTTTTTTTTTGTGCGTGATACCGAATTCCGTTCACGCAACACAGCTTGCTAAATCAATTCAGCCCTCTTTTATAAAGGGCGAGAAAAGAGTCAATTACTTTTTCGATGCATGATGTCTTGCACAGACTTAATAGACAGGAAGACCCTGTTTCAGATTGCAGTAGAAAATGGTGGAATATAGGTAGAGCAACAGGGCTGTCTGAATGGGTTCATGCACCTAACTGCAAGGTGCTGCATGCTTTCTTTGTGAGACGATAAATTTCCTCCACGCGCATAGCTGCTTTATGGGCTCCAGGGATCGCTGACCTCTACCCTCCGGTCAAATGCTGCGTGCATGCCCTGCTGTGTCGATATCCTGTTTTCTCGTAAAAAAAAAAAAAAAAAAAAAAAGAGAAAGAATGAAAAAAAAAATTTTTCAAAGCACATTTGCATTCCATGGTCTAGTCTGCCAAATGCCAATCAAACATGGACCTATAACCTAGCAGTAATCCTGGAACCGACTCAGGACCACCTGGAAGTCTGGTTCGCTGTGTACCGACATGCTGCTTTTATATACAAAAGGATAATTGCATGATATTTGGACTACAAGAATAACTGCATCATATTTCGGCTTCTCGCTTTGTTGCAAACCATTAAATATTCCCTTTTATTAACAGTGACAGGATCTGGCTTTGGCTTTCATTAAATATCACAGTAAACAGAGCAGCCACCGAGGAGAAACAGCTACAACAGTACCTTTTTGTGTATCTGTTTAAAAGATAGACCCTGGAAGAAGAAAGGTTTTATACCTGAATAACCTTTCCTTTGTGAGGAGCATATACAGTAGCTTGTCAGATATGTGCTTTCCCCCCCCCCTTGTTACTCACATACAGCAGTTAGCATTCCTAACACAGCCTGGATTCGATTACTTTGAAATAACGCAGAATGAGCACAGCTGTTATTACTGATATCAAAAATGTGGACTAAACACATTCATCAAGTTTCTTGTTTACAGTATGTCACATCTAACTCACTATGTAAGAGGAAAAAAACACACTTCGGGATGTGCTGTTGTAGAGAAATCATCACTGAAAGGAAGTTGGACACGACCTCGTGATAACAAAGTCACTATTGTAATCCAAAGTTGATTAATTTCCAATGGCATCATGTTCTGAAGGGGATTATTTGTTCTGATTTCCAATAGCTATTAAATGAATAATGATGTTTTGTTTGATATCGTTACAAGAAAACAAGATCGCTCCTGTAATCACTTACGATATAACAGCTATAAATTCGTCTTTACCTTATCACTGTCTCTTCTTCCTCTTTCTTAGTGCAAAAATGTTATTCATTTCATCCACAAGTGTGGCATAAAAGAACAGCTTGGTTGCTTAGTGGTTAGCACTGGTGCCTTGCACCTCCAGGGTTGGTGGTTTGAATCTCCCTGTGCTTGGTGAGTTGACTCAGGGTACTCAGTTTCCTCACACAGACCAAAGACCTGATGTGTAGGCTGACAGGTGCGTCCAAATTGCCCGTAGTGTACTACAGAGTGTGCCCTAAGTTTCCTGGGAAAGGCGTCATGCCCTCTGTGACCCTAACACAAGGATAAACAGTATAAAAAAATCAATGGATGCTAGAAAAGGTGTTCAAGTCAGACAGTTATGAGAGTTAAATCTCCAATTTACAATCCCCAGCGACACTAATGCACTTATCTCAGCGTCTCACTCATGCTTGGATAGATCGAAAGTTGTCTTATTATGCCGGAGCCATGATTAAACCGTCTGCTTTATGTCTAAAACGCTGGCCTCCCAGGAACTCCTTTAATGTGGCAAACATGTAAAAACAGGTTGGGGTGAGGTCAGGACTGTACGGGAGATGTGGCAATAACTCCCAGACAAGTTCCTGCAACGTGCAAGTGGTGTTTGTGAATGAAAGTGTGTTCAGTTCCCACAGACAGATGCGTCTCTTACTGTAGTGGTCTCTGAGCCACCTCGGCCATTCATGGACATACAGTACGACCTTCTTCAAAACGTTCAAATGTTTTACTCCAGCTTTAAAAGCTTTGTTCACCAGAAAGTTCATCCTGACACCCTTAGTTTTAAACCTGTACTTTGTCTCTCAGCCAGCAATGCAGTCGGAGCATAATCAACACCTTCAAGCCAATTTTTTAGTTTCACGCTAATGATGTTCTGGAGGTACGTTACAGATACAGAAGAGCACTTTATTTAAATCGCTTCACCTTTCATCACGTACCTTTTTTCCTGCTTTATATTCTCGCGAAAGTCAGAACCAATTTCAGATTTGAATAAGGAAATTATTCTAATTATCTCATTTAGAAATATTCAGCTCAGCACAGGAACAAAATGCACCAAGCTGCTCGGGATGATGGAGATCCTCATCACTGGCTCTGCGTGCCTTTCAGTTCAATCACTGTGAATTGAAGTCGTGTCAGTATGTCAAAATTGTATGAAAAGATAAATATACATGCTCATGTTCTGCAGTTGGTGCTCACAATTTAGCCAGCTTATTAAAACGTGGCAGTGAGACAAAGCTTGCCAATGTTCCCTTTCAAATCGAAGTTACAGTGTATCCTCTATTTGAGGTCAAAAGATGTCCAAGAGAAGACCAGAGCTTTCCTGCCCTGTCTCTAATTATAACCGTTCAGCTAAAACATTCAAGCGCAAGCCAAATATTCAAGTGTGTTTAAAGTGTCCGCTGATAAATTCAATCTAAACACCCAAGCCGTATGAAAATGTCTCAAGTCACGGTGTGAGCTTCACCGTGCCATTCGAGGCAGCAGAGCTGAAAATGAAACCAACACAGAAGGATGGAATATGAAGTGAAAGCAGATGAGTCTGGCAGATTTTTCACTCTAGTCCCAGCTCTCTTGTCTGGATGCTTCTCCATCCAGCTGGGTTCGGTCCAGAGCTACTAAAGAGCAGAATACTTGACCCTCATCAGGTCAGGACTGACTGACAAAACCGATGCATGAGCACGGACTAACGCTGGGTAAAGCTGGAAATAATCTGAGATCTTTCTTTGGTCTTGTTTAAGTTGGCAGAAACAGTCTTGGCTTTGAGATATCTGATTGATAAAACCAGTGGTTCGTAATCTATAAGACATGAATTCAGGAGGCTGTAAAAGTCTTGGACTGGACACTGTGAATGCTCGGACTGGGATTGAGCGAGCTGACTTTTCAATAATATAATTTGATGCCAAAAGTAAGGTGTTGAAATTATCAAATTATCACAGAACTTGTGTTAATTCCTGCATCTCCATAAAAAAAAAATAAAAAAAAAACAGCTTGCTGCTTTCTAATGGAAATTTCAGCCTTTCACATTATGTTTTGTTTTCCATTCACATGTCTGCATGAGCCAAATCTTGTTATTCACCCCTCCCGCCCCAACTTCTTGCTGTTTTTCCAAAATCTGCCACTAAGAAGGGAACAGAACAGGCGGCAGATAGAAAGTGTGTCTTTTTGTGTGTTCAAGTAGAACGTGTGAAATGTTTGAATATGAAAAGATCACACGAACACACTACGCACTGGCTGCTCCAGTGATTATGAGTAGCTGTGAGAACAACAAGCCATTTATCGAGCTGGACTCACGTTTATTACTGTAAATCAATCACAGCATTCATATTTACACTACACATTTGGTATTTATGAAAATCCAGTTAGAATAAATATACACTATTACATTTGCAAACATTTACATACTGTATAAATGGTTTTGATTGCGATTGGCTTGCAGTGTATTAGTGCCTATACTGTAGGTTGGGTCCTCAGGAATGTCATTTTCCCTTTACAGCAATGACCAATGGCTTAAAGTCATAGTTCACTGTATCTGACCATCGCTAAATAAATAATATGAGAAGGAAAAGTTAAAGTGTGTCCGTGGTAGCCAAAAGGTTCTGAAAAACGCGCAAGTGCCAAAACATATGCACCTTGAATGACCTCTAGGACCTACAGTACGCCCACTATGACCACTAATGTTTTACCGCAGCTGCGAGTCTCATCACCGTATTGTGTTTAAAGTCTTCTGTAAATGTCAACCGCTTTTACACCTTCATTCTCCAGAAATTTCCTCACAAGTCCCGGTTTGACCTGAACAATGAAGACAGGATTCATTGAATTTATCATTGAAAAAAAATAATAAAATTGTCAAAAGACACATTATCACCGTGTTTAGAAGTTAGCATTTCTGCTAGGACCTAGAACACACTTTCTAGACATCAGACAATTGCATGGCCCAAGAGCAAAGTGTCTGGAGTTTTTATTTTTATTTTTTTCAACTCCAATATCATCTTCATTCTCCAGTTTTATTGTAGTGGAAATTTTCCATGTTACATGTTACAACATCATTAATGAACATGCACCTAGCAATGAGAGAATAAATACAGACAACCCATGAAAGTGGCAAAATGTGCAGTTCCTCAAACTTCCACTGGGGGCTGGTTACAAAAATGCCATAAAGTTTAATCCATAAAATGATGCATGATTATGGACGTGGTCGATTTGAGTGACAGCTGCATTGCAACGGCTAACCACTGAACTGGAATCCTTGTGGTTTAACTTACCAGAAGAAATATAAGAGTTGACAGGCAATGACATGTTTGGTATTGATGACAGAATTCAATCAAATGCAAAATAAGTTTAGCTTAGAGTTTTAGCTAAGCTAAAGATTTCAAGATTCAAAGAACTTTATTAATCCCAGAGGGAGTTAAGCTAGCTAGCATGTAACTGAGGTAAGTAGGTGAGTTGCTACAGTAGCTAGTATGTGCTAACTGAGGTGAGTAGGCATAATTTAACCAACAGCTAGGCTTTATTCATTGTGCACATTTTCACATTTATGGATTAACATTATTTATCTGATGACAGATACTGTAAATTGATTAAAAAAAAAAAAAAAGATTGATATCTGAATAGGAAATATAAATGATATGCACAAGCAAGCTAATGAGACCTTAGTAGAAGCTAAAGTGTAGTTATTATAAGCAAGAGTGTACTGATAATGCAAAAAAAAAAAAAAAGGTGTCAAAGTTTTTGCAATTGTTACTAAATTACTCAGAAAACGCATTATATCATTACATTTCCATCCATTGATCCATTAACCTCTGTAGTCCAACTAGGGACCGTGGAGGCCAATGGTGACTATTGTATTTATTCCTATTTTTACAACCGTGATAGGATCTCTGGTCAATATTTACACAGTACAGGCAATTTGGGAGCGTCATTTAACCGGAGTACCAGGAGGAAACCCACCAAGCACATGCAAGTTCCACGCACGCGAAGCCCGAGGCGGGACTCGAACCCAGAACCTGACGGTGCAACGCGAGAGTGCTAACCTCTAACCGTGCCGCCATCATTACATTTAAAAATACATACAGTAAGCACTGACTGCTAAATTTCCATGAATTTTACCATCCCGAGAAACTTTGCTTAAAACACCACCCCCTATACTGCCGTACAGTAGTGGTGTCCAGGTACTGTCACAGTATTTCTTATCCAGCTAGTTAACAGAACATTCCTGAAAGGATTGTTTTATTTAAACTTGGAGGTTCCTAGACGACTCGCAAGGTTTCGTATTTAGGACAAGTCATCCATCTATCCCTACACGATCCCTGAGCTGCAACATGGAAAGCTGAGGAGAATGGAGAACGATGGTGGATGTAGGATGGTATGTAGTTCATTCTCACCTTCACATGCGCACTGTCGTGTTTGCTAACATCTACGAGCGTCTGAGCGCGTTCAGAGTGTGTCTGACATGAACCTGGGATCGCTTAACAGGCCACAGACCAAGGTGCTCTATAAATCTTTACTGCTTTTTTTCTGGGTTGCTGGCAGAGAAACGTTGGCTACCATGTGAGAGCTCATACATGAGTGTGTGTGTGTGTGTGTGTGTGTGTGCATGTGTTTAAGTGTCTTTCTAAAAGAAATATGCTGATAGGTTTCACTGGGTGCTATACAATATCATATGAGAGCTAGCTAGCGCCAACGTTCCGCCCTTTTAAATGCAAATACCCGGGCGTGTCGAAGGTCTGTGGATTTTGTTTTAAATGTATGTTATAGTCTAACCGTTTTGTGAGGTGAACGATTGCTCAAGCCAAGACAAAAGAGAGGAACATTTGAGGTTTGATTTAAAAAACGCTTCTTTTCGTACAAAATATCAAGTTCGTGTCTCACCATATCATTTGTGCCTGCGTTGCATTTTGTGGTGGTCGTGTTCTGCTTTTTCCTTCTGTACTCCGAGCTTCTCCTATTCTTATGGCAATGAAACGATGTGAAAATATTGGAGGAATTCTGCTGATTTAATGTCCATATCAACATCAAGCCACATGCAGTCCCACTTGAAATGACCGTGCTAACGTCAAACATATTTTCCCATCTTTTTAACGAGTGTCGACGGAGGTTTCTTGTTGGCTGAGATACTCAGCAGCTCATTTTCATTTGCTGGAACAGATTTTTTTTTTTCACGGATCTTGAATGCTAGAGGCGGAGAGAGTGTAATAAATCTCACAATCATCAGGAAAATCTAAATGAGTCAGTCTACATCGATACTTCTTCTCAAAGTAGACTTGCCAGATCAGTGAACGTCAGCTTCGCAGTAATGAAAATTGCTCAGTAGCTTGGATAATGAATGCTTGCTATGAGCCTACAGGAGCACAGCGATGCCAAGCAAATATAAAAAACAGATACGTTTCTAAAAGAAATTGATCTATTTCACTAGACAACAAAAACAATGCATCTGCATAAAGATTGCTTCACAAAAAGACTCGGTTGAAACAAAATAAAGTATTTTTGCACTTATGCACATTATTTAGGAGCTACTAATAACTTTCTTGGCTATTGGCTTAAAGATTCTAAGACAGTCTAAGACAGTTACAGATTACATTTTATTGCATGATCGTTCAAAGCAGCACTTTTCCACGCCAAAACAATGAAGCACATTATGGGAAATAGGCACAGACTGTTTACCCCAGAATACACCAGATGAAAAACAACTGCTCTAAACTTTTTTTTTTTATTACAGCGGCTACAATGAAAAGCGTCTCAACCTGGAAAATCTCATTTCAGGGCGATCCTGCTGGACATCAGTTCCCTGCCCCCTGACCATCAGACATCAGAAACATTATCCTGAGTAATTGCTTGAGTGCCTACATGCCTGGAACAACAAGTGGTGCTCGATATTGGAACATATAAGGTACACCTCATCTCTTGTAACCTCCATTGTGAGAAATTTGGCTTTCTGCTAAAAAAGAACCATGAAATTCCTGAGTGGTCTACCCTGCGATGGTCCTTTTTAGTATTTTGTTCTCCCTAAAGAAATAAAAGAGCTATTGTATTGTCTTGTATACTACTTTGTTTAATGATTCTACTTTGTAATAACTAATTTTTCACTTTTTTAAACTTTAACTTCAAACTCATTTCTATAGTTTTTGGATTTTTAGAAGAATAACTATTGTTAAAAGTTCTATAATAATAACACTGCACTGAAATTCAATTAATCTCAACCACCTTGGGTATATAGTATGCAGAAAATGTAACATATAAAAAAAAACATGCCATTATATTTTAAGCATAATTAAATTTATGGGGTTGTTTTTATCTTGTATTAGAACTTTTAAGTACACAGGAAGTTTGACCTCATTATCAGATAGGGAACCTCAGTACAGGGTTCTCACTCACTCTTTGTCTATACTGCTATATTCTGTATACAGGGTCGCTGGGGGCCGGAAGCCTGTCCCAGGAGACTGAGATCTCCTCTCGCCAAACCATTGCAGGGCACACACACACTCATTCACACACTATGAGCAATTTGGAAACGCCAATTACCTAATCTTCATGTTTTGAAGTGTATGAGGAAACTGAAATACCTGAAGGAAATCCAATAAGCATGAGGAGAACATGCAAACTCCATGCACATAGACATGAGGCAGGACTTGCCACCATGCCACAAACAGCTACAACCATTTAATAAAAGAAAAAAGAAAAAAAAAAAATCAATGTTGCAAACAGTGCAGCGAGCAAAACTGCCATTATTTTCATTATTATTTTTGGGAGGAGTACACTTTTGCAGTACTTTGGGGTGAAGTATGTGTTTTCTCTTTGTTTTTGTTTCTAAGAAAAGTTCATTTATCACAAAGAGATGAATAATTATCCGGACACAGTCTCTCCCAACAATTTCCAGGACATTGTATATGAGTTGCAGGTCATAGAGCTGTTATCGGTATGTGTGAGTCTCCTAGAACTTCCAGGACACATGGAATGGCTGCAACGGAACTGGAATAAATATGTAAAAACATCCTATTGTAGCGACCATTTTGGAGAAATAAAAAAAAAGTCTCCGGTCTGATCAGACTAAATTTTAACTTTTTGAGCTTAGCAGAACACTTTATTTGATGGAAACCCATCAAGAACACCATCAGCAAAGTAAAGCACGGTGCTGGTAGCATTGTGGTATGTGCATGCTTTTCATCAGCAGGGATGAGGAAACTGGAAACTGGTCAGGGTAATGAGTTGAGGGGTAATGTACTGTATGGAGCCAAATTCTGGGCAATTCCAGAAGACAAACCTCTTCCAGTCTCCTTAAGAAAGAGATTTCCATCTGGACAATGACACTGCCAAAGCTACACTAGAGTGGCCAAAGAACCTGAACGTGTTAGAACAGCTCAGGCACACCCAGACATCAGTCTGATGGCACAACATAGACTCTTTACTAAGAAAAATGGGCAAACAAATCTCAGGACCCAGATGTGCAATGCTGCTGGAAACATATCCCAGAACAATTCTAGTCCAAGACGAAGGTGTTACCAAGTAAGGCAGTTGGAAGCTTATGCAACCAACAACCTTTTTTTTTTTTTTTTTTTTTTGTAATGAATATATTTCGCACTTTCAAAAACCTTCAATGGTAAAATTTCTATATAAAATGTTGCAAGTATCCTTTTTATTCGCTATTTTAAACAGAGGATATATTTTATAGAATAAAGACGAAAGCTAAGAGCGTGAGGTAATAAAATAAGCCATTATATTACATACAATATTACAGGAAAATATTCCTAGAAAGTCCGATAAAAACCTTGCTCTTGCACACTAAGTTTATAACCATCTGGAATTGGATTTTTTTTTACATCCGACATCCATCCATGATTTGGAAAATATTTAGGAATTGGTTGGAAACTTTTCAATGTACCCGGCGAATGTTACACTTATGAGCTACAGGTACAGTTGGTCGAAAAAATTAGCGTTTTAAAACTTTGGAATATTCCCATAGCCTTAAATTTCCAGGTTCTCACATTCCCAGTTTGTTGTGGTTTTACTTTCAATTTCCCCTAATCACCTTATCAACATGACCTCTGCTATGACCATTTTGGAAAATTTTCCTATAACAGGATCTGAATTTCTGAAAACAAACATCGACTTATCAGATCGGAGTCCTGTTCGTATGTGGTCTGAGAACGGCTGGATATCTGATACCCGACAATACAACTGTACTGCGATTGAGACTTTACTGCGCATATCACAACTCCAGTCACACACACACACACAGATCTCTGAAATGGCACTAATAGCTGTAAAAACAGCATAACAGCTTTGTATAATGGTGATGAAGGCTTGCAATGCTAGTTTTGCTTTTTATCGCTACTGCAGTAATGGTGTTTTCGTTTCTGGTCATGACGCAGGGAAATGGCAATACATATGACGTTACCGATTTAGAAAATGCACACATGTTGGTCAAGAGGTTTTTTTCTACTAATAACATATGAGTCGCGTACAACACGGGCATGAAGGGTTTTGATGGGATCAGAGATGAAAATCAGTATTCAGAAATTAGTATTTGAATGCCAAAACAACCCTGTTAACTTCTGACTTCTTTTGCTCCCCATTTATTCTGGTGAATTAATTTCCTGCAGTACTTGTGTGGATCAACATGTATTTTATTTATTTATTATTATTATTATTTTTTTTTGGTAGAGTAAAATCAGTCATGCCAGCCTTTGAAGGTAATCTCCAGATATAATTCTTTGTTTTTAACTCTTTTTGCCATAATTCTTGTCATAGAAACGTTCAAGCTCTCAGGTTTTCTGGATGTTCCAGAAAGCTTTTGTTTTCTACATAACATATACGAAGGGCGTTCAAGTCTAACCAGGACTTTTAATTGTGTTGACAGAACACAGTTATTTCTCTATATAATCCTCTGCTACAATAATGCAATCCCAGCGTTTCACAAGAGCTTGGACAAGTGTTCTGCTGGCCGCCCAGGAACTGCTTTAATGGCAAAAACATGTGGAAATGGCTTGGAGTGAGGTCAGGACTGTATGGTGGACGTGGCAATAACTCCCAGCCGTGTTCCTACAGTATAATGTGCAAGCGGTGTTGGTGAATGATTGTGTGCACATTTCCCATTAACAGATGCATGTGATCTGCAAGTGGGTGACAAGTTACAGTATGTGTCGATTTTCCAGGGTTAGACGTTACAATTGCTGAATGTTCACGAGAACGACAGTGGCCTCCTCATCATTCATGTATATACGGCCTTCTTTAAAATGTTTTCACCATTCACATATTTTACTGCAGCTAAGAGTCTCATCACCGCACTATGCTTGAAGCCTTCTGGAAATTACATCTTCATTCACGAGACATTTTATTAGAAGTCCCAGTTTGACTTGAATGTCCTTTGTATAAAATGTCCTGCAATAGTTTTTTCAAAATACTGAGCTTTTAAGCACTCAGATGCTAGGTTCAATCCTGAGCCGTGCAGATTGTTGAGGCTTTTCTGGTTTCTTTCCACCTCCCAAAAACATCCTGCTAGACAGATTGCTACTGTAATTTGCAGAAACTAAATCGACCCTCCATGCCGACTCTTCCTTCTCCACAACAAAGCTACAAGGCTGACCAGGATATGCTTGCTAAAGACAAATTAATTTTAGTTGTAAGATTTTTGTTCAACAAATACTGTAAAGTCATGCATCATTCCAAAGGATGTGTTTAGATTAATGCTGTTCTAATATCACATCCTAATTTTCTTAGCAGTACTTTGCCTAATGTTCTAGTAACATTTTCAGCTCACTGCTAAGAGCATCCTTTATAAAAAACAAAAACCATTAGACTTCCAATCACAAAATAGTTAAAAAAAATAAATTAAAAAAAGTAAGATATGGGTGATTGTCTGGAGATGTATGGTTTAAAAAAAAAAGGTTTGTGGGTGCTTCCTATTAATCAGTTGTGGCTTTACGAGGGATTGTAGAAGATGGAAAGAATTCAGAGAACTTTCAGAGCGGTAAAGCTCTGAGAACCTTGCTTGCCACTCAAAGGTCAGCTGAAGACGTGACAGTAAAGCGTGTGAGTTACAGAAAACTCAGAGAAGAGACGTGAAGGTGACAGGGTGTGAAAACCCGTCACGGAGAACTGTATTGGTGAAGAATGGTCAAGTAGGAAATATATTATCTACTGTAAAATGGAAAAGTTTTAAATGTGGTCCGTCTTTCGACTTTTGGTTATTGCATGGATTCATTTGCGACATGTGTTACTGGCATCAGGATATGATTTATTATACCATGTATTAGTAATACAATTTTAAATGACAGTTTTATCCATTTTTCTGGAGCAGACAATAAATTCCTTTATACAGTGTATGCCCACAATTTGTCTTTAGAATTGCCTGAATAACTTTGTATCCTCTGAAGAGCCCGTGGCTTCTCTTAATGTTTCACCGACACCTCCTCCAGCCCTGTACAGTATGTCACTGATGTTTATGTTCTTGCAGATAAATATACGTATTGCATGAGTGAATTTAAACTTTCCAGACTGTGCATCTGAGGAAAATTCGTTTTAATTAGAACACTGACCAACTACTTATATGGTTCAGCCCTGTGACTGTATTGTTTAAGATTGCAATGTATTTTAGCCTTGGACTGAAACATGGTGGTGGTAGCATCACTTACATGACTTTTGACTACAGTATCTTCACCCTTTCATTCACTACTAGGCAGGTGAATGAATTAAATAACATTTATTTAATAACACATTTAAAGCTTGACTGAAGTTTCTGGGGGTTGGTGGTAATGGTGGCTCAGTAGTTAGCATTGTTGGCTCACACCTTCAGGGTTGGGGGTTTGAATCTCACCTCTGGTCTGTATACTGTACATGGAGTTCTGTCTGTGGTTTGTGGGGTTTTTTTTGGATCCTCTGGTTTCCTCCTACAGTTCTATGGCATGCATTACAGGCTATCAGTGATGCATAGTATATGACTTGGTGTGTGTTTGTGTGTGTACCATGTTTTACACCAACCAGCCATAACATTAAAACCATTAACACTAAAAGCTCATAGGTTTGGGTTTCCGTGTGCCATTGGAGCAGATTTTGGACCTCTGGAGGTGTGCTGTGGTATCTGGCAGCGGATTGCAGGGTGGGGCCTCCGTGGATCGGACTTGATCGTCTGGTACGTCCCATGGATGCTCGATTGTACTGAGATCTCGAGAGTTTGTAGCCTGGATCATTGGTCTTGGGCTCTTTGCCTGGTGGGACTGATGCTTAGTGGGTTGTGGTTCACTGGGTGTTCTTCGTTGCCAGCTTGGACGTCTTTGGGCGATTTGTGCTGCATCTGCTTTTCGGTGGAATTGGACTGGATAGGCTTGGGTGCCCATGATTCTGTCACCTGTAGAGTTGGTGATTAGTGTTGTTTAGTTAACCTAGCGGTAGTGTTGATGTTATGGCTCATTGTGTACTGTACCTCATCCAAAGGATCCCCTGCCTTTTTCCCCTGAGGCCCCTAAGATAAGCTCTAGGTCCCCTGTGAGCCTACACAGCATAAGTGGTATGGAAAATGAATAACGTTTATGATTTTCGTTTTTGTTACGAGTTTTGCACGAACAGGACTAGATGCATTCTATTCCTCTTGTTTTGTAGTTGTAAGGAAACGTTCATGGATCTACATCAGCATCAATGAGCTGATTCTATCTGTTATGACAAAAACCACAGACTAAGCAGCATAATTAAAAAGTTGAACATTTTGTCACAACTTCATGGAAATGAATAGATATCTAGGCCAGGTTCTGCAAATGAGGCCTAATAGTACTGTATTCTCAACTATACTTATAGACGTTTACTTTTGCTGGCTAAAGGAAGTCATCATAATTCAGCAAAAACTCACTGCGTAAGAAAAAGTGTATAGGAGAAAGCTTCATCAGTATGGTTGAGGTGTGTGTGTGTGTGTGTGTGTGTGGTGCTTTTGTTAGTAATGTGATACAGCTGCACTTCAATTTTGCCTGCGTTATTTTGAACTTTAATGTGATTTCTAATCTTGCTGTTGTCTTACTCTTTTTGATTCACTGTTCCCGAAATCATATTCAGTCTGAGCTACGACCGAGACGCCACAGCCTATGTGCTATATATAAATACAGTATATTTATACTTTCACATGGAAAATCCATCTACAGCCACCTCCATTTTCTTAATGGTGTTAGTGTAGTGTTGGCTGAGCGATTCCATACAGCCATCCATACATAAGAGTCCGTCGAATGCTAATGCTCAAAAGTCTAACTTTCCCCTAATGCCTTCGCGTGTTCCCCCAGTGGCCCACCCTGCCTGCTTTTCCTCCTCGCTATAGCACAGTGGGAGAAACCACACTCCTAAAAACCAGGCCTCCATAAACCAGTCATCTTAAGACCCCAGAAAGAAATGGTACCGATTGAGCACGTCTGAAATCACACTCACAGGAAGGCAGCGCTGGCATTTAGTATATCCTTCAGTAAATCAAAGATGCAATTAAGTATTTTCACATGTAACAGGCCTCCAGTTTGTGGTCCTAATCTTTAATTCTAGACTCCAGTTAGTGGCAACTTTAAAACAGGTATAAAAATGTTGCCGTTCTACCAGACATGGTACGCTCTAAAAATGTAGCAGATGTACGTTCTTAAAGGCTGTACATTATAGCAAAAAAAATAAATAAATAATCATTTCGTGTGAATTTGGCAGTAAAGCAGTCAGGAGTGTAGTCCTGATTTATAGCTATTACTGGCGCTCCCAGAGCGCGCTGAAGCATAAACGTTAATTGGGAACAGTCGATCACAGCCAAAGAGCTTAAAAGCTGTGGATAGCTGACAACTTCATTAGAAAAGATTAAAAAGAAATCAGAAGTAACTAATTAAATGAACTCCTCCTTATGGCCACATGGAACGGAACAAAAACGTGGTCCTAACATTTCTGTACAGCCTGATATTGTTTAAAATGTCCACAAATGCAGCATTTTTTTTTTTATTGCCTTATGATTCCTCTCTGGTGGGCGGTAGAATCACAACAGTTAAGGTAATGGTTTGGAGTTAGAACGCACCTTTGGGTCCTTAAGCCTGATTTATGCTTCTGCATCAAGTCTACACGGAGCCAACGCTGTAATCTACACAAGTGGTCTATGGCGTTGTGAGCATTTCTACTTATGCGCCTGTGTGTCTCTACCAAACCTCTAGTTGGCGGAAGGGTTACTATACTACTCACCTGAACCTCTTTCTGAATGTCTTTTTAGTGTAAAACAATGGTGGATCTTGTTGGAGTTGTAGCCAATAGAGGTTAAGCGAAAGTGCTGAAATTTAGAAACGGGAAAAGACCTCTAAGGAGATGACCAAAACCATATTCAATTAAATAAAAAATAAAACAATGGAAGCATAGAAGCCGGAAATGTGCTGCTACCATGCGGACCAATCACAGTTGATTTGCTGCAAAGTGTAGTTACATTTCTGGAGAAGTGCACGTCAGGCTAAACCATAGTGTACGCGGCTATGCGAGATCTACAGCATAGGCCTACAGCTATGCGAGACCTACAGCATGACTTGATGCAGCAGCATAAATCAGCCTTTAGACACAGCCATCTGTAGGAAACCTTAAGCATCGGTGTGCTTTTCTATGCATACAAGTTTCAATCTTGAACCCAGTAACTCTTAACTCGAAGCTACGCACACATAACTATATATAATATAAACAACCCCCAAAACCCCTTAAATGTCCCATATTTTAATATTTCTTGAAGTTAACACAGGTCTCAGCGGTCCTCCAAAATGTGTGTCGGTTAAATCTCTAACTGAAAAACCGTCAGACGATGCTTTTTTTCATACCTCTAACCCCATGGTTTCACTCCTGTCTACATAAAAAAGCAACTGCCGAGCCTCTTCCAAACAGAAAACAGCAGAGCTTGGGGAGGGTATCTTCTTATATGAGGTCACATTGGGGGAAAATCTAATGTAGTTGACCCCAATCAATACAAAAATGGAAAATGTTATTTTTTCTCAAATTTTTTTGTATTTATATACAAACACTGCAGAATAATCTAAATGTCTAAAATGCCTAAAAAGTGAATTTTGCATAATAGGTGCCCTTTAATGTGGTTTAGTGGTTAGCACTGTCACCTTCGCGTTCCACTTTCCACAGTCTCTGGTCTGTGTGCATGGAGTTTGCATGTTCTCCCGGTGGGTTTCCTCCTGGTTCTCCGTTTTCCTTCCACAGTCCAGCTTAGTTTGATTGGCGTCCCCAAATTACCTGTAGTGTGTGAATGTATCTGTATGTGTGTGCCCTGCAATGGATTGACACCCCGTCCAGGGTGTACCCTGCCTCGTCCCCTGGGATAGGCTCCAGGCCCCCCACGACCCTGTACACAATATAAAGTAGTATAGACAGTGAGTGAGGTGCCATTTAAAGGAAGCTACATCTAAGAGCATGGCAGTTGGCTCCATGATTGCTTTTACAACATCTATATGATGAATTCTTCGTTTGAAATGAGTTTTTCCTCATTCCTTGTATGGCAATACTCTCTATGGTTCGCCACCAGATAAATCTATAAATTCCTCGGATGTCTATAGAATATGCGAATGGCTCATGCTCATTGATGTAGTTGCGCATGTACCTCTCAAGCCTCCCTCAGGCAGTCTGCCTGATGATTGGCCCACATATTACTTTGTATTCATCCAGGGCATTGGCTTAGGACTTGTATATACCTCTTTGTTTTGTGAATAAACCAGAGAACATGCCTATATGCTCCATTTCGGGTGTGTATGCTGTATATCCGTTCTTTGTCAATTCTATTAATTGTAACTTGTGAATGGCAGAATAAAATCGCCTGTCGTAAAAGTATGTTTTACGCCATACTCTCTCAATTTGTCCGGTCCCACCTCTACTGGTTCTCCTGATCACATGACCGTAACAAACCGAGAAGAATAATGTCTAACATGTGGTAAGTGCAAAGACACCTGAAGCCTCTACATCTTTTAAACTGCTGCTCATGCTACAGTACATCACAGGGAAGCGTGACACACTCAGAGGAAATCACTAACTGCTCTCTTCTGCATACACGAGCTCACAGATGTCCATTACAGACTAGAGATTCTGGGCCCCTTGAAAGCCTAATGTACTGGGCCACCAACGTTGATGAAACCAACTCTTTTCAATTTGCCATAGCCTTTTTTAAGAGTCCACTGTCACTCAAGGGCTTCTGGAAGCACCTCGCTCTTCCCCGCCCTTTACGCCACCCCTGACGCACATCTAGAGAACATGGTCAGTTTTGCTCTCTTGGCCTCCTGGCTATTTAAGGTTGTAGCATCATCGGTTTTTAAATCGAGCAATGGATTTTCTCCTTTCAGAAGCGCCTGAATTTTTACTGAACATCAATTTAGTAGACAGAATTAGAATTAGCCACTCCAAAAAGGACACTGTACAACGCTGCCTTCACGTTTTGGCCAAGTTCTAATGCACGATTGTGTATCCGCTACATTCACTAAATAAGCACAAAGAGAGATGGAAATTCAGGTTTCCCAACGGTCATTTTGAAAGAACAACATCATGTGTAGGTCTTGAACAATTAACATCACCATTGGCATGTCCTTAACAGCTAACAAGGACACTGCAGGAGAAGAATGGCCTGAGGGAGAGAGCAGGTGCCAGTGCAACATGATATAAAGACGGAGTCCAAGATCTTTTCAGCAAGACATTCACTCATACTCACGGAAAAGTTTGCCAAGAAAATTCCACAAAATAAAGAATAAGAAGCTTGTGGTAAGGCGTATGAAAAAAAAAAAAAAAAAACGGGCAGACCTTATGCTTGAAAAGTAAGAGTGGGAGTGTTGACTAGACACCCTGTAGAGAGACACTCTGTCACGTCTGTCAGCCAAAGCTGTTCGATAGCAGGCTAGATGAGGAAAAATTCATAAATGAATACAGCTCGTATCGTGTTTCACTAGATTTGGTTGCTCTTTAACATTTCTTTATGAGACATTTGTCTAGCTTGTGAAAAACAGGTTGGATAAATGATTTTTTTTTAGCAAGTTATTAAAATATTCCGTCTAACAGCCTTGTTAATTCTCTAACTTGTCCTAGCCAAAAATCACAGGGAAAAAAAAAAATCATGTTTAATAATCATCTTGCTGAATTAATCAACTTCTTCTGATTATACAATTTTGGTACCCTTCACAAGGTGACTTTTTGACATTCTCTTCCCATA
>JAQQZT010000003.1:5667160-5682448 GCA_030068275.1 Clarias platycephalus
TAGAATGTAGAAAATAAATCACTAAACAAAAACAAAGACATTTGCAAGTGACCCCAAACTTTTGAACGGTAGTGTATGGAATTGGGTAATGAAGGAACAACCACAGTCAGTTGACATGAAGGGCAGCTGTTCTGAAACAGTTCTTGCAAGACCAGTATTATCAAGTGCATTTGCAAAACCCATCATGCACCATGATGAAACTGGCTCTCATGAAGAAAATCCCAGAAAAGCAAGATCAAAACGTACAGTACCTCTCCTGCAGAGAAGTTCATTTAGAGTCACCAGCCTCAAAAGTCACCAATTAATAACAACACCTCAGATTAGAGCTGTTATGAAGCTTTGTAGAGCAAAAGTCGCAGATACATCTCAATATCAACTGTTCAAAGGAGATGATTGCATATTTTGGACGCCTTCAGCATTGCTTTACAATGTGGAAAGAAATTTTTTAAATCAACTTTTATAGTATGTGGCGGTGTATAAATATTCGTAAGGCGCTTCTAGGGTCTGGGTTCGATACCTGCCTCCCCTTGCTTGGTGGGGTTCCTCCCACAGTCCAAAAACATGCAGATTAGGCTAACTGGCATTTCCAAAAATGGGAATAAATACAATGATCATGATTGGCCTCGATGCTCCCTAGTTGGACTACAGAGGTTCTTAGATGGGTGGATATGGTAACATCCCTAATCCTTTGGTCTTTACTAAGCTTAAGGTATAATAAACAAATTTGCTGGAGGTTATGGTTGAGTTTAGATCTTTGCACAAGATACAATAATCTTGATGGTCTGGATTTTCTTTAATACAGTAGATCTTACTCCCATGTTTAAACTGATGAGTTAACTGCTAGTGAATCAGAAGCTGGGAATTGCAGGATGTAGATTACACAACCTGTGTTGACTCAAATCGCTTTCTGCTTCGCATCCAGCAATAGTCCTGATGTCAACAGATGATGGAATGTTAGATTGCTCTTTCAAAATTTTCTCACCATACATAACATTTTAGTACTAAGATCTGAAAGATTAGGACATGGCCTGGATACACGTTAGATTTACTCTTCACTGGAGTCTGTATGAATGTGGAAGATTTTTGCTGAACAGCACTTGAATCACAGCTCTATGGCTGGGTCACGATTTGCATTTCAAAGTACTCACTTCATCATTAACACCAAGTCGAACGCCATGAGTCATCCTGATATTGCTCTGCAGCAACGCAACCTAAATATAATGCTTGATGTATTTTCAATTAAAGACAATTAAAACCGGTGTAGGCATGAAGCAGAAGGTGAAACCCATCAAGATTGAAATGAGAAATAAGCAGCAGTAAGGATTAGTCATGCAAATGGAGAGCTTCGTACTATTTTTCATTATACAAATTAACACCCCCCTTATTTTATTGCTTTCCTCTCTGTGAAATAATTAAAGCATCTAAGGTGAACAGCTGCAATAACAGACCTGATCTTTACAGGGAGCAATGTGAGAAGTCAGATGCTGTTTTTCCATTGTGCTAAGCAGATACACCTGCACCTCATCTGACGTCATTGTAAAGAAAAGCTCATAATGTATGTATCTTTCACCTTGGAATTAAACATTTCTTTTTAATTAAAAACATTTATGACATGCTTTTTTCTATTTTCAGCATAAAACAGACATTATACAAATATTAGTTCAGGCTGATCATTCTGATTGGATGAGAGGCCTTCCGCGAGTGCTGATATACTGTAGAGCATAACAGCACTGGGATGTTTAACTATACATACATAGCACTCCACATCACAGGTGTCCTAACAATCGCTAATTACTGTACTCTAACTCAGTCGTAGTATGGGTGAAAGTAGGTCTGTCTGATCTGCAGGAATGGAAAGAGGGAAGACAAACTGACTGCCAAAACCCATATTCAGAATCAGTCACATCTGCTACTGTTATGTCATCTTAAACAACACTTTGTCTCCTTAGTAATTACGTCTAAGTCATTCTGAATTGCCTCTGTGTTGTGAACTACAAACATAATTAGCCTCACAAGGTTGACTCCGAAATTTCTCCGCTCAAGGGCACTACTTAATGTGTGGAACAAGGGATTTTAATTTACAGTACACGCTACATAGCGCACTAGCTTTCCATCTTCTATACAGAGCTTATAATAATAAGTTGCGACACAATGTTAATATTTCATGTAACATTGTTTTACATGTTTGAATAATTTAAAAAAAGAAAGAAAATGACCACTAATTATCACTAGAAGTGGACAGAGATTTTCTTTTAATCTAACTAATCTTAGTAACTGCTTGATCAAGGTTAAGGAGGTTAGAATTAGATTGCTACCTTTTGAAAAATTTAACCGATAAAGTTTTTAGGAAGTATTGCACCAGCGGTACAAGCAACATTAAAAATAGAAGTCTCATGCACATCTCTCGAACATCTGGAATTATCACCAGATAATCGGAATACAAAATAAATACAAAACACAGAGAGAGATATTTACACCACACCACTCACAATGACAACAAGAACAACAACAACAATAATAATAATAATATGATTAGTATAATAATAATAATAATAATAATAATAATAAGTATTATTATTATTATTATTATTCTAAAGTATGTAAAATGTCCTTTATGTATACCTTTAATTAAAACAACCAATAACTGGTGTACAGCCCTCTAGCATTACCTTATAAAATATGCATGCGTTCCTTCTGAAAATACTTATACTAATAATTATTTCTTCAGAAATTACTAAATGACTGTATAACAATTTTTTTTAAAAAGTACCTTATAAATATTTTCCCTTGTGTAATATGTAGAAAAATAAGGCATACACTTGAGAGTACAGTACCACTTCTGCGGCAGTCGATAGTACTGGAACACCTTGAGAACAGATGTTTCAATGGATAAACTCCATTTTTTTTGTACACAAATGTTCATCCGTATTTAATCTGCAGAAATTGCTGCATCTTGATTCCACCTGGTGCTTACTTACAGTTCCTCTCACCACTGATGCTCCAGTTTATTTTCAGGCTTAGCCAACTGATCCATCCTTCACGAGCCTCAGAGGTCAGAAACCTTGTGCCTTCTGTTTGATTAGACGATTAGATAAAGTAAGCTTTTGCTGTCCAGTTAAAACAAGGTATTGATTTAATTTAAAAGTAAAACCAAATATAGAAAACAGAAAATGTTAATGTCAAGTTCACCTCAGACCTTATATGAAAATCCTTGTAGAGATTGAAAAACAAACCGGTTGTCACTGCCGTTAAAGGGGGAAAAAATAAATAAAACAATGCGCGAGAAAAGCCTGGCAGTTCTGGGTTATGAATAAATTTTAATCAGGCACTTTAACAAATACAGTACAAATGTACTCTTGTCCAGGAGACTGTAAGGAAATGGTCAGTAAGTCCTGATTAACATTTACAAAAGCAAAACAAAACAAAACAAAACAACAGCTTTTAAACCTTTGGGTTGTGAATTAAAAAAACTGGAGAAGTGACAAGCGAGATTTTAGAGAGCAACATTATTCATAGGGTAGCACGTAGTCAGCTTTATGGTGACTTTACTGAGAACACAATTCAAATAAATCATGAATCTAAACATCTGTACATTTATTATAATTTTTTTCTCAAAGACATCATAGATATGGCACATCCTGAATTTCACAGTTAATTGGATTCAGATGTTGCTTGGTTATGCAACAATACATGACGAGCTATCTATAAGACACCTAAAGAAAAGCAGCACTGGCAAAGAAACAGAGCAAGTTATTATAATACAAACTCTCACACACACACACACACACACAAAACAAAAATAAAAAACAATAGATTGGAATAGTGAGACTTACTGGTCACCAAAACTGACTAACTCTATTAGTTGGGCAAAATCAGTTTAACTACAATGAGCAGCTAGTTATTATTAGGCACACTGGGATTGGGCAATGAATACGAAATGGCAAGTGTTATAGCTTGATCATATTTAAATGCGATAAAAAAAACTAATAAAACCTTTTCAAATAGTGGGAAGTGCTACAAAAATCCAGAAATACCAACACCAACAACTAACTAACAACAAAAGGCTTAAACAAAAGGCTTCTTTAAAAAAAATAATTAAACTCAGATTAACCAGTATTATTTATTCTGTATTAATCTTTATTAAGAACTTGCTAAATAACTAGAGACTTATGTAAAAGTGACTAATAAATTACATTATTATTTATGATAATGCACAAAAAATTCATAAAGCTATACAAACAACTGAGCATAAAATAAAACATTTCATAGCATTTAATAAACCATTTTAGTCTCAAATTATTAATTTTTTTATTAGCTAGTGACAGCTAGAGTCTGTATAAGTCATCATTTAAATTATTATTTAGTATACTGCATGTAGCATTACAGTATGAATGTATTAGACAATTATTTAGATTTTATTAGCTTTAACTATTATCTAAACTCTAACATTGAAAGACAGGACTACAGTAATTCTACATTATTTCATTATTCATTTATAATCAGTAGTTTGTATAACAAAGATTTTAATTGTTTATTGCATATAATTTTTTTTCTTACAAAAAACATAATTATTAGTCATTTTTACATAAATGTTATGTATTCGTACGGGAATTTACAAATACAACGCTATACATATCGAATAACAATTTTACAAGTGTGTACTTTTGGCTTAATCCATTCTTAATTAATCCCCTATGGGTCGATTAGAATAACCTGTTACCCGAAATCTAGTTGAAGCTTGCATGCATGTGAAAGGAAGGCACAGCCATGTGTTCTGAACACATTATTAACACTCTGAACAAGGCATTGTTTAACTCCATGAAGGGCATATTTTCCATTGCAAAAGGCAAAAGTGATTGCAAGAAAGGCTATTCACAAATAGTGACAGAAATCCAAAAAACAATACATTCTTTTTTTTTTTTTTTTTTTTTTAATAATCAGATAGTTGGAATCTATGTTTTTGATTTTGTATGATATCACCTTTCAAGCTGAGCAGCATTTTCTATTTTTCCAAATGGAACTGTAAGTAAACACTGATGAAGCTTTCATTCTGGTAAACAGTATGAAAAAAAAAAAAAAACGGACTAAGAAAGGCATTATATAGTATATTATAGGTGAAACCCGTGGACGGAAATTGTGAATTTAAAAAAGTTTAATAAATTAAAAGGTATTGGCATGTAGTCAAAGAAAGACTGGCTTTCTCACCAACTGGTCTCCTATGGGAGGTTCCACAGGTAATAATAACTTACAAATGCCTTTTATGCTGTTTCAGAAAAAATATTAAATCGAAGTAAGGTTATTTCCGGTGACTTTTTATCAGTTATTCTAAACAACTACAGCCATTTAGTCAAGGCCATATTAAAACCATATTACCATCATTATAAATTGACAATAGCTTATACTCATGGACAAAAGAAATGTTGCACTTTAGAAAAATTATACAAAATTTTGTACTGTTACACAGCTACGGGTACAGTATAATTACCATCATGCTCATTACTTTATCGAAGATAACATAATTCATGTCTTTTTAAGAGGTGCCATGCACATGCAAAAGTAAAAAAAACAACAACAACATTCTGATTGCATATTTCCCCGTCTAGACAATGCTAGCTGTGAAAGTGCCATCGGAATGTTTCCACTGTGGATCGCTCAACATCTGGAAGGCCAAGAGTGACAATTCCAAGACAAAATAGATTGATTTGAGAGGTCATATAGAAAATGCTGCCACTCCTGCTGTTGACAGACGTTTCGTTGCAGCTAGACCCACTGGACATGCATGAACGTGGAACAATGTTGACTCTATATCATTGTCAACGTCACCTGAACTTTGAATTTCTGGTTCTGATGGACACAGATTTTTGCATAACATTGAACTTTCTTATTTACTTGACGAAAATTCCTTTTGTAAGAAATTCACACGTGCAATGTTTCTTTTGTCTATGAGTACTTTTTTGATAATTTTTCCAAAATTGTTCTTACTTTTGGTCTGCAGTGCAGTTTTACAAAGCTGATGCACATCCAATTAGTTTCTTCTTTTAGTTCCTTTTACAACATTCCTCAGAACTTTTTGCCAAACTGACAGAACTGCCTTCAGCAGCAAATGGTTAATTGAAAAGCAACATGTCAGATTGCTAAGCAGATTTCCAGTTCCAGTAAAGCACATTATTACAGGTAAAAAGTTTATTAAAATCAAGTGTTGACACAAGCTGCCATGAGAAAAAAATGGGATATTGACTAGAACGTGAGATGGATTTTTGTTTCTCCAGCATTGTTTTTAAATTTTTTTTATTTTTGAGACTTAAAATCTTTTATTCGGCAAAAATGCACTGGCCTTTGGTGTCCGATCCATTTTATGGAAAGCGGAGCCATGACTGCTAACTTTGTATGGAATACTGCTGTCTTTAGTAATATTAAGTGTTTAAACTTCATGACAATAAACTTCATGAGTTCTTATGTTTTTAAAATAAAGCTGCTCCTTATTACTAATTTGCTAGCCAGGTTAGTTGTGTATGTCCATTGTGTATGGGGAGAGCAGAATAAGTAACTACTGTAAATGCATCATAGTCTTATGTCTGGTCAACCTGTAAGAGATTTGGCCCTTTATAAATACTGAAGTCTTTCATAACATCAAAGGAAGAAAAAAAAATAAGAGCATGATTTTAACACTGTTAGAACATTTGCGAATGCCAGCTGTAAACTAGAACAAAATCTTACTTATTATTACAGTCACATATATACAAATTCAATAGTCTAACAGTTTCATCAGAAAACGGTATTACTTAATGCCATTTTCTAGTCCAAAAAACCCCCACAAATATCCGTACAAAAATATATCATACAAAAATGTCTTACTTTTAAAAACATTAACATCAAACTTCGCTCCCGTGTAAAATGTGCAAATGCAGGAGATAGCACATGTCTTTTGCTATCTAGCTATGTTTTCTGGAGAGAGCATTTTAATGAGTCACTGTCTGTGTCCTTCATGGTAATTCGATACTGCACCCTCAACTCTCTGGCCAGCCAGTGAGGCAACATGACATTTTACATGACATTATCACCATGTTGGACAATTGTCATGCATAGGGTCCTGAGTCAAGTAGGATGCTTTATGAACAGTAAAAAAAAACTTGAAAATGTTAAATCCTAAGCTCAGTCTCCTCGCTGTGCTCTACTGAGTGTTCATTTGTACTAATAATGGAGGCAGATGGGGCTTGGGTAACACCAAATGGTGAGATGGCCGGAGAACGGGCTGCAAGTGGGGATAGGGAGGGTGAGAAACTGGGTGACATGGCTACTGAAGAGACTGAGCCATCATGGCTGATTGGTGATCGTTTATGAGTGGACACGTGAGGAAGAGTTCGTCCGACAGCAGGTTTCGGAAGGACAGTTTTAGCCCCAGGATGAGCTACTGATGTGATAAGTGGAGGGGGGTCAATTCGTGGCTTGGGATCTGTTTTTGCTTTGGGTTGAAAGGGTCGACGTGGGTTAACTGGGGCATTCTCATCCTTTAATCGAGCGATTTCGGTAAACACATTTGCCAAAGGTTGGAACTGCGGGCACCAGTTAAGGAGGTAATCCCAGTTGTAGCTGCCTCTCAGTTCCTCATCACTAGCCACTATTGCTGTGAGAGAACCATCCACTATGGGTTTCCCATCCTCTGGGAATGTATAATCTTTAGACTGAGAGATGCTAAGCCCTCTTCCGACTCCAAGGTATCCCCCACCGTCATCCCGATACACTGCTGTCTGACCTGACAAGAGACTTCCACTTAGGCTACCCATCTTTTTTCCTTTAAGCCACTGGTTTATGTCCATTCCAGGCTCACCAGAGATGTCTGAGAGCTGATCAGCATCTTGCTGGATCCCAGAATCAGGTCCACGGGCAGATATATGCTCCTGCATAGAAGATGAAATACTAGAAACCCGGGGATACTCGTTGATCATACGGATCTCGTCATCTTCTGCTGCTTCTGCCTCAGCCGAGCCTCTTCCACTAGAGTGAGAAGGATCCAGTGATCCTCCTCGAGTGTATGGTCCTCCTCCACCTGCACTCTGGTCTTCAGCATATCCAGGTAGAGCTTGGTGATAAAGTTTTTCACTTCCATGGACTTTGGGTTCATCAAGAGTATCTAGTACTGTACCAGAGGTCAACATCCTATCTTGAGCCTCTTGGTACTTCTTCCTTCGAGATCGCAGAATGTAGAGCACCACAGCAATTATTATCAAGATCACTATGGCTGCCAAGGATACAGCAATGACACTAGCTAGCAAAATGTTCATATCCGTAGTTAAACCAAAAGATGTGTGAGTGACATCAATGACAATCTGTGCAGTAGCTACACGAGAACTCTCCAGTGGGCTATGCGCTATCACATCTAGAGTCACTTGCCGGGTCTCCCTTTTAGATCGGCCAGCGTGCCGACCATAAGCATCCATCTTAAGGGAGATCACTCCTGTAGAGATGTTAACCTCAAAATAAGGAGAGGTCTCAGCTAGGCTGTAGAGGACAATGCCATCTACACCCCCATCCTCATCTTTGGCAACTACTTGGCCGATGCTCTGCCCCTTCTTTGCTCCTTCAGGGACATGGAAGGCAATGTTTGAACTGGTAAAAACAGGGTCATACTCATCTTCTCCTGTCACATATACTTGAACTGTAGCAGTTGCAGAGTAGTTTCCTGCATCTATTGCCACAGCAACAAAGTGAAATGTGTTCATCTTCTCAAAATCAAAACTGAAGCGGGTTCGTATCTCACCAGAGGTATGGTTAACTATAAATGACTCTTTTCCATTTCCTAATTTATCCAATATGTGATATTTCAGGTGACCAAATGCCCCTGCATCATGATCGATAGCGTGCAGTATAGTGACGAGGGTGTTCTGAGGCTGATTCTCTCGGATACTTGCTGTAAGAGTTTTCAGAGGAAAGAAAGGCCGATTGTCATTGATGTCCTTGATCTCTATGGTAACAGGAGCAAGAGCAAAATGGCCCTGTCCATCTGAGGCTTGAACAATAAGTATGTGAGATGACTCCTGCTCGTTGTCCAATGACCTCCGCAAACGGAGAGCGCCAGTCCACTGGTCTAACGAGAAGAGCTTACTTTCATCTCCAGAGATGATCGAATAGTGCACCTCGCTGTTAGGTGTGGAGTCTGGGTCCAAAGCAGATAACTGAAGTACGTCTACTCCAGTCTCAGCACCTTCACTCAGGACAATGTTGTACTCTCCCCTGCTAAAGGATGGTGGGTTGTCATTAGTATCTGTTACTGTTATTACAACAGGGACGCTTGAGCTTCGTTGGGGAATGCCACGGTCTGAAGCAACAACAGTCAGATTATATGTATTCACTGATTCAAAATCAAGCTTCTCAGCCAGGACTAGAGTTCCAACTATCTGAAATCCACGGCCCTCGAGGAAGCGTATGCTACTTTCAACTTGAAACGCGTTGCCAGTGTTTCCACTGGCAATGGCGAAGTCAAATCCACAGTTGTCCCGAGACAAGTCTCCATCCACAGCCTCCAGCGTGAGGATGGTGGATCCTGGGGGCTCGTCCTCTGATACAGAAGCTCTGTACTCAGTTTGATGGAACACCGGGGCATTATCATTGACATCTGACATCTGAACTTGTACTGTGGTAAGACCAGTCAGCGATGGATTACCACCATCACAAGCCTCAATTACCACCAGGAAAGATGGACGATCAGAATCAAACTCGGTGCTCTGTTTGATGAAGAGCGTGCCTGTATGAAAAACAAAATACTATATTTTAAAACTAGCATTTGAATCAAATAGATATCGAGCCCATGAACACAAACACAATTTTGAGGTTTATAAAGACAGATAACAATCTTACCATTACTCGGGTCGATGTAGAATAGGTCTCTTGTTGACACAACTCTATATGTGATCTTGCCATTCTCTCCTGAATCTTGGTCAGTTGCAGTCACAGTAATAACTGAACTACCAGCTGGAGAGTGCTCAGCAAGTGTCACCTGAGGAAACAAAAACACAAACAGATGTATTCTTAGCTGTTAAAAAAACTTGGACAAAATCAAGTGGCATGAAAGTGTGAGTAGGTTGAGAACATTAGTATGTGTGATGGCACAATGTGATTTCTGTTCACAACCCCAATTATGGAACCTTGCAAAATGACTGCACCTGGTAAAGGTCTTGTGTGAAGACTGGGACATTGTCATTCACATCCTCCACCAGTATTGTTAAATTGGCCTCACTCTGGTGCATGGAGTCAGATGTTCGGACAGTCACAGTGTACCACGTCCTCTTCTCATAGTCCAGCAGGTCCGTTAGGGAGACCCCTCCTCCATAGCGATGTATCCCAAACTTCCCCTGGGAGTCTGTGTCCAGGTGTAGTGTATAAGACAGGGCAGGACCAGAGTCCACATCATTCCCTGTCACTTGAGTGATCACTGTCCCAATCAGTGTGTCTGTAAGGAGCAAAATGAAATTTAGATCCTGAAACTGATTTATAATGAGGTCACTTACAATAATACATGAGTAGGCTATTACAGCTTTTCTGCCTTAGGCTGTCATGTCCATGTATTTGCTTTTAATTTTCACAATCCCAGGAAAACACGATACTACATCCTTCTGACAGGATATGATCACCAAGATCTTTGGGGGGAGAGGCGGTAATTGTAATTGAGTTGACCTTTCAGCTCTGTTAACCTGGCTGTTTGCCCAATGCAGACCAGAGTGGTTAGATTTCACTGATAACATCAATGGTACTGAGTTCACCCAGCAGTCAACTCACTCTCAGGAACTCGCACTTCACGAGGAACCGGGATAGTAGGCCGGTTGTCGTTCTGATCCACTATGATAACAGTGAGAGTGGCAGAGCCTGCTAATCGAGGGCTACCCCTGTCGGTCGCCGTTATGACCAGCCTAAGGAAACACACACAAAAAAAATCAACATGAATCCTTTTATTTACAAGCAGAACATTGCTGCAACCAACAGATGTGAGCAACAACTGTGATCATACTTAGTCTGTGTCCAGATTTCTCTGTCCATGATGGCAGCTGTGGAGATACTTCCGGTGAGAGCATCGATCTTGAACAAGCCACTCATAGATGATGACCTGATGGAGTAAGTCACCTGTCCGTTCTGACCTTGGTCAAGGTCGTCTGCCAGAACCTGAGGAAATTACAAATTTGGAAAGAAAATACAGGCGGATTTACAACAGCTGCTCCAACGTAATGTGAGACTGGGAGCAATATTGGGTTTGGAACGTTCCTTTTATTTGGGGGGAAAAAGGAAAACAAGTGAGGCTGTTAAAAACAGCTGAGACTATATTTAAATCACTGGTAGTGAAAACACCAACAAGAAAGCAAATTTTTCAGCGATTTTGGTCCACAACAAATCTCTTTTCCTTTAAAAGGCATGGAGATGCTACACACTTTTACCACTCTAACCACTATTTAAAAAAAAAAAGAAATAGAAAAGTAAATAAAAAACTATACCTGAATGATGGGGAAATCATATCCCTGTGCCTCCCTAACATAAGCAACATAATTGTGGAGCTGAAAGCGTGGCAGGTTGTCATTGATGTCCTGCAGGATGAGGTTAACCGCCATGAAGGAGCTAGAGGATGCAGTTTCAGCTTTGATCACCAAGCGAAGTCGAGGGGTCTCCTCAAAATCCAACCCCTTGGAGCTCTCCACCCAAATCTCACCTAAATGTTCGAACAATGTACATTGGTGTTGGATGTTGGTTTTTGTTCCAAATCAGAAGTTAGTTGTGTTTCATTCAGAATTCCTATTACAACGTACCTGTAGTGGAGCTGATGCTGAAAGACTGTAACTTGTTGCCACTGAAAATGCTGTAGGTAATGCCACTCCGGGAGCCATCGGGATACTGAGCCTGAATCTGTACCACAGCAGTACCTTAAGAAAACCACAATCCAGATCAAATTACACCGCTACTACAATTTCAAATGAACACTGTGTTAATATTTAAAATATGGCATTGAAAACATATACTGTTAATACAGAAATGTGTTGTGAATGTACAGTTAGAGATTAAATCAGTGGCAGCTTGTTCATTTGGAAGGTAGAGAGGAGCCTCATCATACTGTATACTGGACACTACATGGCCAAAAGTTTTGTGAACATCTGATCAGCAGACCCATATTTGCTTTATGAACATACACACTACATTTAGTCCACCCTTTCCTTCTCTACTGGGAAGGATTTGCATTAGATTTTGATTATGGGAATTTGTAAATTCGGCCATAAGAGCATAAGTAAGGTCCCGCACTGATGTCAGGTGAATAAGCTTGAAGCCCAGCAGCAATTATCCCAATGTTCAATAAAGGTGAAGTTCACCCCTTCCTTGGCAAAACATGTTTTCATATAGCCCAATACATGACTGTGAAGGTGGGGGTCCAGACTTATTAATTGTATATCTCCATTTATTGTATATCTCCATGAAGTCCTCGTTTATAGCTCCATATATTTTGATAATTCAATTTGCCCACTTTTTAGTGACTATTTGTTTAAAAATATAGCTATTGCCATAAAAAAAATAATCAACAATGATTTAAGTATCTTACCTTTGGCTGCATTTTCTTGAAGGCTGACGTCCCTGGAGTTGCGACTGAAACGGATTCCATTGTAGCTCTGTTCACGGATATAGACCACCACAACTCCTAATGAGGACTGTGGAGGTGTGCCTTGGTCCATGGCCTGGACTATGAGTGTCCTCTGGTTTTGAGTAAGACCATGAAGTCTCTCAGTGGCCTGAATGTCCCCTGTCAATGAGTTTATAGCGAAGCCTTTTACAAGGTTTGCAAAACGATAGAAGACAGAACCATTAGCCCCAAAATCCTTGTCCTCAGCTCTCATGGTGGCCAGTACGCGATGATTGCTAAAGCTGCTGCTGGACACATTAATGATGAGGGGATCTGTAATGAAGATGGGTGCGTTGTCGTTCACATCGAGGACGTGCATGGTCACTTGAGCTGAGGAATTGCGAGGATTGCCAGCAGAGGAATCCACAGCAAACACCTGGAAGGAGTAGGATGCGACCTTCTCCCTGTCGAGTGCTGCAGCTGTGACGATCCGTCCACTATGCTGGTCCACAATGAACATACCTCTGGACTCTTGGCTCAGGAAGTAGACCACTTGGCCATTGGAGCCTTCATCCTTGTCAATGGCAGTCACTTCAAGAACGAATGTGCCTTCTGGGGTATCCTCATCAATCTCCACCATGTAGCTGCTACTGGTGAAAACAGGACTGTTGTCATTGATGTCCAAGATGCTGATGTCCAAAGTGGCCGTGCTGCTCAGAGCAGGAATGCCCTGGTCTCGAGCCTCCACGGTGAGGGTGTAGCGTGCTTTCATTTCTCTGTCCAAACCCTTGGAGGTGGACAGTACGCCAGATTTCTTGTCCAGGTGGAAGTCACCTGAAGGGTCCCCATCTTAATAAATAAATAAACCAGTGGAAATCATAAAATCAAGGTTTCAGCGAGTTCCGTAAATAGTAACTCATCTAGATTGCTTTATCGGTTATCAGGCTGTGAACCTGGGAAACCTGGACACAAAAACACTATGTATCTAAATGTATCAATCTGAAAAAAATAATAAACTAGCATAAAGCATACGATTTGTGACATTAATTGCATGACATAAAATATTACGTCCAACAAAACAACTGGACATGAACTGTCATGGCAAAGTGTTAATAATACATTTACATGGCTGTGTATACTGTATGTTCTATACTGTAAGTTTAAAGAAAAATCTGACCCTAGCAGTTGTTTTGGGTATATCGGAAGTATACTGATACTGTACTGTATCTCGCGCATTTTAGAATGAAAGCAATTACAGTACTATAAAGGAAAAACTAAATAAATGGCCACTAAATATAAGGTTCTTAGGAAAACCTTCCTAGACCACTTGACAAAATTACTAACTGCTGTGTGTCAATTTTGAGTTTATGATTCCACATAACACAATCACTTTTATGATCCTAAAGTGGAAGACACATGTAACATCATGGAAAAAAAAAAAAAAAAGAACACCACTTGTAAACATAACACTGAATTCATGGCTCCAGCAGCTATTACCTGTGATTTTATACTGCACGAGCCCACTGTCTCCCGAGTCCAGGTCGATCGCTCTCAGCGTGAACAGAGTCACTGGCTCCTGGTTTTCTGGCACTTCAAGACTGTAGTACACTCTGCCAAAAGCGGGCCTGTTGTCATTCTCATCCAGCACTGTGATACGCACTGTGGCCTTGGCAAAGTTTGATGGAAAACCGCCGTCTTTGGCATAAACTGTTTAAAACAAAGATTAACATGAAAAGGGATTTTCTTCTTCTTCTTTTTTTCTTTTTGCGTCATCATTTTAAAGAATTTCCTGCTCGTTTCCTACCGCAGCTGTGTTATGACATTAAATTGGCGTAACTGAACACATTTTCACTCATGAATTAAGCAATTACATGCCCGCTTGGCAACTGGTGAAAGAAGAGGCAGATTTTTTTGCTCACTATAATGCTGTAAACAAGCAATTTTCTCTGTGTACCTGTCAGAGTGTGGTCCTCTTTGGTTTCCCTGTCTAGGGATCTGGTGGTTGATATAACACCTGTCACTGGATGGATGGTGAAAACATCATCTCTCAGTCCTCCGTATGTCACTACACCATTGATCCCTGAAATAATAACGATAATGAAAAAACGATGTATGTGTGTGTGTGTGTGTGTGTGTGTGTGTGTGTGTGTGTGTGTGGTTGTGCGTTCGTGCAAATATATATATTTACAGTACCAGTCAAAAGCTTGGACACAATTTTGGATTAGTTTTCTACATTCTAGAACCATACTGGATTAAAAAAAATAATAATAAAAATACACGAAATTACGGAATTAAGTAACAAAAACAACAGCAACAACAGTCAGTTGCCATGACGCACCATGCTGAAACTGACCTGACTGATGAAAAAGACCAAAATTTACCTCTGCTGCAGAAGAGAAGTTCATTTAGAGTTACCAGCCTCAGAAATCACCAATTAACAACCAGCACCTCAGATTAGAGCCGTTATGGAGGATTTACAGATCAGAAGTAGCAGATATACATCTCAATATCAATCAACTGTTTAATGGAGATTATAGAATTTTTTGGACACCTTCAGCATTGTTTTACAATGTAGAAAAAAATAAAAATCAGGAAAGATGATGGAACTAGAAACCACTTTGACTAGTAGTGTGTGTGTGTGTGTGTGTGTGTGTGTGTGTGTGTGTGTGTGTGTGTGTGTGTGTGTGTGTGTGTGTGTG
>JAQQZT010000003.1:5694332-5706412 GCA_030068275.1 Clarias platycephalus
GAGAATCTACCAATGTAAATGGTCATGAAAATAAAGAAAACACATTGAATGAGTGAAGGTGTGTCCAAACTTTTGGCTTGTACTGTATATGGCAGCAACTAAATGCATTTAGGCATGTAGACATGGTCATGACATCTGTTGAAGTTCAAACCGAGCATCAGGATGGGAAAGAAAGATGATTTAAGTGACTTTGAATGTCACAAGGTCATTGGTGCCAGAACTATAATAATCTACTGGGATTTTCATGCACAACCATCTCTTTACAGAGACTGATTTGAAATGGAGAAGATATCCTAAAATGCCTTGTCGATGCCAGAAGTCAGATGAGAATGCCCGAAACTTGTTTCGTTTGATTATAACTCAAATAATATCTTATTGCAACCTAGGTACGCCAAAGAGCATTGATGAACACACAGATTGTGGAACCTTGAAGCAGATGGACTACAGCAGCAGAAGACCATACCGGGTGCCACTCCTGTCAGCTTAGTAAAGGAAACTGAGGCTACATCACCAAAATTAGACAAAAGAAAATTGTAAATATATTGCCTGTTCTAATGAGAGTCTTGATATCTGCTGTGACATTCAGATGGTTGGATCACAATGTGGCTTAAACAACATGAAAGCATGGATCAACTGTGCTTTGCATCAATGGTTCGTGCTGGTGGTGGGGTGTAATGGTGAGGATGATATATTCTTGGCACTTAAGACTTAACTGAGCATTGTTTAAAATTCCACAGCCTTCCTGAGTATTGTTGCTAACCGTATTCATCGCTCTATGACCACAGGATAATGTCCCATGTCACAAAGCTAAATTCATCGTACTGTACAGTGGTTACTTGAACATGATAATGAGTTCGCTTCACTCAAATGGCCTTCAGATCTCAATCCAGTAGAACACCTTTGGGATGTGGTGAAACAGGAGATTCTTATCATGGATCAAGTCAACAAATCTGCAGCAACTGTATGTTGCCATCATGTCAATATGGACCAACATCTCTAAGGAATATTTTCAGCACCTTGTTGAATCTATGAAGAATTAAAGCGGTACTGAAGGCAAAAGAGGTCCAAGTATTGAACCTGAAAAGGCTTGATAGTGTAAGTTGTATTTGTAATTAAATAGTTATACAGTAATATAGGACTGTGCATTGCTGAGAGTGCTTTGTTGAAAATTTATAGTAATTTAGTTAATTAATTTTTAACATATAGTTGTACGATAGAACTTACAATAATTCGCTAATTGGAAATTTACTTAAAGTCTGAGAAATATTTTCAGGTGCAAGCAAATAAAAAAGAGGAGGACTGATGTACTGAGAAGCATTAGTGACAGAAGGTTTTGATCCCACAGATGGCCCTCGCCAGCTGTTCATGCGCTTTCCCTCGATACCAGCGGTGACACAATCCCAAACTAGGAGCTGTTTGAGATTCCTCTGCTTTGCTCTTGAGTGGAATCAAACAGACTGAGCATCATTTATCACACTGTAATGATTTACTGCATTCTTTTATAATCACTGAGCACAGAAAATCTAGAACATGCCAAGCTGATGGTCATTTATCATGGTTCTACATTTCCAATTAATTAAGCTAATGTAGAACGGAACTGGACACTGTAATTAAAAGTTAAAAGTAGAGATAGTTTAAAAGTTTGTATGGGCTGTGTATACAGTACACTGATCAGTCGTAACATTAAAACCACCTAGGTTTCGTGTTCCCCCTTCGCCACCTGGGTGGCTCTGGCCCCTTGCGTTATGGCTCGTCAGAGCTTATAGGGTTGCGCTGTGGTGTCTGGCACCAGGACATTGGCAGCAGGTTCTTTGGATGCTGTAGGTTGCGGAATGGGACCTCTATGGATCCCATGGGACCTTGATCGGATTGGGACCTGGAGAGTTTGGAGTATGGTTGCAAGTTGCTGTACAAAATTAATTTGCTTTGCACTTGGCTGGCGAACAAAATGTAGAGCTAAGTGGGTCTCAGTGCTCATGGAACTGAAGTGCTTTTTAATACATGCTAACAGGATCTCTGAAAGCTCTCTACACTCACAAACACCTAAGAGTGTGCTAAAATCCATCCAGTCTGTTTTTCTTTGACCACCAGTATTAATTTTTAAATATGTGTGTTAATGAGGAATACATCTCATAGTATTATCTAGTATTGGATGCTGCTACTGAAGTTTGAGTAAATTATGAAGTTATCAGACCGACCCTGGCAGATACCCGAACTGGTATCGATTCTACCATATTTTCTTTCCCCTACTCTTTACTTTTCTAATTTATTTTTTAGAAAAGGTATGAGACATACTGTTTCAGCAGAAAAGCCACCCAGCTTAGAGGTTGAACCTGATGTCAGAGGAGGTAGAAAGGCAAAGTGTATAATGATTACCTGTATGTGAATTGATCTGAAAATGGCGATCTGGATGCAAAAGTCGGTAGATGAGGCGACTATTGAGTCCGGCATCTCGATCTGTAGCAGGCACCCGACCAAAGCCTGACCCAGCTGGCAGGTTCTCTCTTACAGCCAGGAAAGCTCGTTCCTGAGTAAAGCGAGGTGAGTTGTCATTTTCATCTGTCACTGAAACACGCACCGTGGCACTGCCTGTCGTTTTTTTCAGCTGCCCATGACCAGATGTGACAAGGACAGTAAGCAGGTACACCTCTTTAACCTCACGGTCCAGGGCACTCCTTACAAAGAGCCAGCCACTGTCCGAAACAATGCCAAAGCCTGCTGCATCTCCATCTGGTTGCAGGTGGTAAGTCAGAGAGACTGATGCTGAAACACCAGATCCTGAAGCGATCCCACCATCTCTGTTGAGTGCACGCACTTGCAGGAAACGGGTGTGAAGTGGCGTACCTTCCTTCAGCTCCACGCGGTAGCTGAGGGTGTCAAACACCGGCCCTTGGCTGTTCTCAGCCTGCACATGCACCACCAGGGTGAATGTGGCACTGAGCTGAGGTGCTCCCATGTCCTTGGCAAGAACCTGCAAATCATAGCGTGGCACTGTCTCATACGACAAACTTCCAATTAGACGGATTTCTCCACTGCTACGGTCCACATTAAAGGTTCTCTGAACAACACTTGAGAGCAAGTCGAAGGTCAAGGCACCATTAGCACCAGAGTCAAGGTCCTCAGCTTGAATCTTGTACACCACAGTGCCCATTCTTGTATCATCGAGAAGAAGAATGGATTCGGAAGATGATGGAATGAATGTTGGAGCGTTGTCGTTGACGTCTACCACTGTGATACGGACACGGGTTTGACCAAAAGCTGGCGGGTTCCCACTTTGCGCCTGAAGCTCCAGGTTCACAATGGGCTGGAGCTCATGGTCCAGAGGTAGACTTGTTCTTAAAACTCCTGTCTCAGGATCCACTGTGAAGTAACCAGTTGGGTCACCCGAGCAGATGGTATAGGAAACGTCCTTTGAGATCCCTGAAGACATAGAGAAAGAGAAAGAAGGGAATGACAGAAAAAGCTAAAGAGAATACAAGAACCAGAGCCTGATCAGTCCACAAATGTGTTCAGCACATAAAACTTTAAAACCTAAAGTTTTCTTTTTCCCCGCATCATATGCAACCATGATGGAGTACTTTGAACGTCCAAGGAAAATGGTTAAAAAACTTAAGTGGTAAAAAGGAATTTATGATTAATGTTGACTCTAAATGAGGTGTGTTCAATGACCCAGGTCTTATTTGTACAAGTGGTGTTGAGTGAAGAAAAAAACGATGGCTGCCTTTCATCACGTTCGGTCACACTGTCCGAAGGGACTGATGAATCTAGGCATGGGCCATGAGTTATTTCATGTGTAAGTAGCACTCTTGCTATGCCTACCTATGGAACTTTATAGTAAGCGCTTTGTCTTCAGCTCACTCACCGTTTTTGGTGCTGGCACGCACCGTGCCCACTTGAGTTCCACGTAGGGCATCTTCAGACACCGTGAAGTAGTACTGGGTCTGTTCAAACACAGGAGGTGCCACCAGACCAGCCACGATGCTGATGTTGACCTTGGCATTTACCTGAGCCTTGAGACCACCCCCGTCCTGGGCAGAGACCACCATGGCAATGACCGTGTTTGCCTTTCCATGCAGAGAGCGTGATAGTGATATCACCCCTGAAATATAAAACACCTCAATAAGTTCCAGCAAATTAATAGTCAGCTTTTAATAATGTAGTCCTTTAAAAAGATGTATTTTACAATTTGAATATTTATATGTACATATGGAGCTCAGCTCACCGGTGTCTTTATTCAGGGTGAAGAAGGGCGAACTTCCCCCAGGCACTGTACGGTATGTCACCCTGCCATTCTCTCCCGCATCAGAGTCATGGGCCATCACCCGGGCAACAGAGGTGCCAGGACTGCTCTGAGTACTAAGGCTCACAGCATAGTGCACTGGATAGAAGGTCGGCCAGTTATCGTTAACGTCCACCAAGTCGACATGCACGTAGGCAGCAGAGCTCAGGCCACCCTGGAAGAAGAAAATACGGCACCATCTTAAATTTGTTTATGTCTTCCTACCTTTAACCCTAGTTTGGCAGAACATTGTAGCGGTAGCTTAGTGGTTACGGTGTTGGAGTACTGATCAGAAGGTCCCGGGTTCAAACCCCCAGCACCACAGAGTTGGGCCCTTGAGCAAGGCCCTTAACACCCTTAACTGCTCAGATGTGCAATGAGATAAAATGTAAGTTGTTCTGGATAAGTGCGTCTGCCAAATGCCATAAATGTAAATGATTAAAATCACTTTGAGTTAATGTTCCAGTGAACTTCGATGTTCCCTAAAGGCATGGACGCTTTAAAGGTAAAGGTAAATTGATAATTTCTCCAGAGAGTACTCCAATCTGTCAGGATAACATGAGTACCATTGTGCGAGCAGTGAATGCGTCAGAGCCTTCTTATTTTAAACATGGAAGAAAGCAAGGCATGCCTCCAAGTTATTAAATATTACAGCTCTTTAAAGCTCCGCTCCCTGAGATTGCTTTAACATGTCTGCTGCAATTTCCTTTTGCAGCCGCGCAATGATGTTAAGTGTTATTTAGGCTGCCGTGGCACAAGATGCTGTGCAACTCCTAAAGAATTACCATGAGACCTATTCCAAGTTTCCTCTTGTGTTTTTTCTCTTTTTTTTTCCCCATTGCCTTCTTGAATGCAAAAAATCCTCAAGGCATTCCTACAAAGGCTTATCTAGCCAAAAAAAACTCTGGTGAACAGCTTGTGCAGGGATTAACATTAAGTCATGTCAATGTGTTTTTACCCACATTTCTCCCAATTTAGTCATTATCACTTCCCACACCATTATCTACAGTAGCTTCTGCCTCTGATACAGCCACCGATATCTCATCTCATACAGTAGATCCAGTACACAGTAGAACAACATTGGAAGCCTTCATGACCATGAGAGGTGGGATAGGTGAGACTTTTAACTGCAATCATTTCTGTAAGCCAAAAACAATTTACATTAATGCACTTGTAATTATGTTCCCTCAGACATCTAAAGATGTCTACATCCTTTTTTCCCCCCTGATTTTCCGTGTCCAATTCCTCCCCGTCACTAGGGGGCTCCCACATTAAGGCTACTACCACCTCTCAGTCAGGAGGGCCGAAGACTATCACGTGTTTCCTCCGAACCACGTGACGCCAGCCGACCGCATCTTTTCGAACTGCTCTGTTGGGGGCGGAGTAACACACTCGGGGGAAAGCGCTATCCGCTCCTTCCGCTTGCGTGAGCTCCTGATTGGCTGTAGAGCCGTGATTAATGTGGGAGCACTAAGTACCTCTCATCCCTCCCCTCTGAGAGAGTTCAGCCAATCAGCTCTCTCTAGACCTCCGGCTGCGAGAGGTTACAGCATCACCCGGGAATCGAACTCGCGATCTCCGGATGATAGGGCGAGCACTTTACCACTGCGCCACTCGGAGGCCCAAAGATGTCTACAACCTTGATAGCTGTGGGTGATCTCCTCAGATGCAGTTTTTGGCTATTTGTATTCATAAAGTAGACACTAGCCTAATCAATCAAAATGCCTGTGACGCTCCTATGCCGTTTTAAAATGTTTTATGGTTTTGCGGTTAGGACATGTTGGTGTGGCACGTAAGGTTACATGTTCGGTGTTATTTGGTAAAGTTGAACTGACTTACCCCATCCACGGCTGTGACAACAAAGTCATAACTGGCAGGGCCCTGGTCACGGTCCAGACTTGCACTGGTGCAGATCTGTCCACTTTCTTTGCTAATGGTGAAGTGAGGAGGGACAACGCTGCCAGGTCCGGAGGCCAGAGAATAAGACACGGAGCCAAACGAGCCACCGTCAGCATCCCTCGCTTTCACCTGCGGAAAGAAGAGTCTCGATAAACTCATCCCAATAATCGAAATATGATGCGGTGTTCGAGTCAAACCAGAACATTTGATTGTGTTTCTTTTATTTCTCTATATAATCTCCTGCGACACCAATGTTAGTGCTTGGATACTGTACCATCAAGATAGAATGCCTGCTTCATGTCTGAATCTCATCCGGTATCATCATTCACAGACGTACGGCCTTTTTTAAATCGGTTGCACCGTTCAAATGTTTTACTGCGGCTAAGAGTCTCATCACCGTACTGCGCTTGAAGTCTTCTGTAAATGGGTTTTACACATGAGAAAAAGTCCAGGTTTGATCTGAACGCCCCATTGCATTAAAATAACCTAAAGGTATCATACATACAGTATAAAACAGCAGATTAGGAACGGAGATATTTTTGAAGCAGGACCGTACAATCTTTCCCACTATTAAGCCTGCAATTACACTGGGCATTCATTTCTCTTCAACATGCTCTATCCAAACACACACACACACACACACACACTGCCATACTGTACGTGAAGACGATTTCTTCGTCTCTGGAAGCAAGCAAAGAGAATATAATGACTTTTACAGACACACCAGAGACTAGAAATCATGCCAGAGTAAGAGACACTTTAGCTAGTCTTTGAAATAAATTTTCTTTTCCAACTATTTATAGCAAACAGAAAAGCAAAGAAAGTTTTCTAAGACCTTCTGTAATATTTAGTAATGTTATCGTCATTTTATAAAAAACAGTGTACATGCACATTTGCACAAATAGACAAACCGTACAGATTACAACAGATTTGTCAGATTTAAACAAACATATTGATGCAATTAGGATTTTCACAGCTTAATGTTCTTATAATAGTCGTCTTCAGGCCTAATGCCATTATATCATAGCCCACATGAACCCAATATATTTATATCCCAAGCCCATAAGCTACAGAACAAAGCACAAGAACTGCAGGAAGATAAGCTTGCGCAGCTGAGATGTTCCATGTTTTTTTTTTTTTTTTTTTTAAATCTCAGCTCCTGAAGCTCCTTCAGATATTTTACAATCTACCAGGGGGTGCTATATTAATAAACACCGCTTTACCACATGCTAAGCCTCCCACGCTAGCGTGATAGAAGTCATAAGCGCGGTGACGGTTCCAACCTGAGGCAGCAAAGCGTTCGAGTGAGGACGTGCCTCATGGACAAAGCGATTTTCCATGAAGGCTTGGCGTGACTAAAGAAAGCACAAGGACAGCTCACTCCGCTCGGGGTCTCAGTCTAGCAGAGAATACGAGCTCCCGCTCAGCACTCTAACATAAACATTTCCTTCTGGTTGCCGGCCTGATTGGTGACTATTCTGACTACTTGACACAAGATAGGCAAGGAAAGAAACACAAGTCGTTGGATTGCATTTAAACCCTGGCAGGACTGACATGTTTCTTTTACTTAGGTGTCAGAAAGTTGGCTCACTTGTTCCGTGCATATCAAATATTTGCGATTCTACGGAGCAATAATGTAAAGCATTATTAGGTTACCAAGGATGAAGGATTAAAAGGCACCCAGGACTGAAAGCTAAAATTGAACGTTTCACTCCCGCACTCTGGCGAAACTGCATCGGCATGTTCAATACAGCGGTTCCTGTAGTGAAAGCCACCATTTCAAGGGCATGTTTAAGTGTGTGGTAAGATGCCCTTGATTACTGAGTGCCACCAGATACTGAAAGGTCACCCAGAGGTCATTCGCACTCTCAAACCTAACCATTTTATGGCTGTCGATATTAACGTGTTACCAAGATTAATCTGGAAATTTCAACACATGACAATTTTGGCCAAGTTTACTTTTACAAGTTTACAAATGGCCAAGTTTGACCTTAATGGCTTCCCATAATCGCAGTGCTGTTACGCAGCTGTGTGTGATACTGTATAGGCACGTTTAACGCGAATAATACGGTCACGAGGAAACATCACCAGGTGTGCTGAACGTCAAGTTTCATTATAAAAAGCTTACAGATGCAAGTTTGTGTGCTCGAGCTACCTATATGGGGAAGTATTTTTACAAGAATAAATTAACTGTAAGCTGTGGGAGTGGTGGCTCAGGTGGTCAAGACCCTAGGGTATCGATCCTTAGATCTGATGA
The DNA here is from genome assembly GCA_030068275.1 of Clarias platycephalus. Classification (NCBI taxonomy): domain Eukaryota; kingdom Metazoa; phylum Chordata; class Actinopteri; order Siluriformes; family Clariidae; genus Clarias; species Clarias platycephalus. The sequence continues at coordinate 5,702,768 of JAQQZT010000003.1, forward strand.
TCCGGGTTCCAGTCACTTCTCGTCCTGTTCGAGAGATTTTAATAAACAAAATTTGTTAAATGTTATTGTTGAAGATATTATAAAACTGCATAATCTGTTTCCTTTAACCAGTTCATGCATTTCTTTATTCCAATATTGCACTTTTATAATAGACGTAAATCTGAGTATTTTAAGATTAATCTACAGACTATGATTGTGATTAACTAGATTAAAATTTTTAACCGATAGACTAATATTCAAAAATAATAGTCATGAAGGACCCGGTGGCTAAACCTGAAGGACTTCCTCCGGGTACTCTGCAGAATGGGGTGTAAGTTTATGTGGATGTGGAGGTGTACAGTATGCACCATGCATACACATCCACATACATTCACACTTAGGTGGAATTTAGAATAGCCTGTCTATCAGCAGGCATGTTTTGGAGAATGAAGGAAATTGGAGAACCTCAAGACAAACCTCTAAGAAATGCAGAAAACCTGTGAAACTCAAAACAGACAGCAACCTCAGTCCAGAATCAAGTGGAGTACCCTCAAGCTACAGAGGTAGCACTGATACCGACTATGCTACCATGCGACCCAACTTCTCTTATTTCTCTAGATACAAAAAAAAAACCTTTAGAGTGCAACAAACCCTAATTATAACCTTTATCTCAGGACCACAGACTCTAAAGACATGCGCCTGCACTTTAAAAAAAAAAAAAAAAAGGTGCGTTCGCATTTGCGAGCATAATAACAGACATCTGTTGGCCGGTTCAGAAGTTCACCAATGTCTCGAGCGTAAGTGGGTCAAATAATCCAGAAACTTTTCTCACATCTACGTTCCTGAATTCCTACATAAATCCACGGTGCTTTACTTGCCTTTTCCCCTCACGCAGCAAGGCTTAAACACACGACACGTGCTGATACTGTATGTCTACAGGCACATGTAAGATAATTCACAAACAAAACCATCATTTCTGATCATTCCATCGTCCCCAGAAGGACAATGTTTTTCTGCCTAAATGGTCACTCGATCCTTTTCACCGCGGGTGAGAAATCGAGAAAGTGCTAAAGCTGGACCCCTACGAAGAAGCAGCTGTTTCTGCTTTCTTTTTTTGTTTCTTTGGAAGTGTGACACAATGAGAACTCCATTAAAGTAAAGGTGAGGGCAGAAATTGGCTGGGAGGGGTTTGTGTTGGACGAAGGCTTCAACAGATAACTTAAGATTCAGGAGAGATGGAAGAGATGGAAACACTGAAGCGCATACAGTACAAAAGTGTTGGCACGGGAGGATGAGTGGCGCACTGGTGTTCCTCATGACTCTTGATTGCTGGGTGCCAAGATTTTGCTTGATTTCTTGATCGACTGAGAAAAGTCTTTTTTATATCAGGGGGACTTCCAAGAGTCTTGAAGTGCGGTGTGGTTCTGACAGTCGTAATCGGTGTTTCGGGTTGTACGTCCAGCTGGCAAGTGCCATTGCATCATTGGTTTACTACTTCATTCAAAATGGCCTCTAAACAAAACAATTAGCAAAGCAAATTCACCGAAATAGTGGCATTCTGTATCCAACACAGCCAGACTGTGAAGGCACTCTGTGAGCAACGTCTGATGCCCATTACTAGGCCGGGCCTGGCTTGACTTAAATTGCCCCATAAACAGAAATTGAACCTCATTTATCATCATGCTGGATACAAACTAATGTAAGAATATTTAGTCAAGAAATATGGGGTTCATAAAAATCCATTGTCTAAGCCAAAAGAAAAAAAAAAGTTGTATTTGCAAGAACTGCAAATTTATAATACGTACAAGGGGCGTTCGAGTCAAACCGGGACTTGTGATGAAACTTCTAGTGATATTTAAACTTCAACTTCAAGCATGGTACAGTGATGAGATTATTAGGAAAACATTTGAATGGTGCAAACATTTTAAAGAAAGACTATGTCTGTGAATTGGCGGAGTTGGCTCTGAGCCCACTTTAGTCATTCCCATGAACATGCAACTTGTGGAAGAGGCGCATCTGTCTGTAAGAACTGTGACCACAATCATTTAACAACACCACTCGCACATTACAGGAACTCGGCTGGGAGATATAGCCCCGTATATAGTCATTTTAACACGTTTGGGGCATTAAAGGAGTTCCTGGGAGGCCGGCATTTCAGACATAAAGCAGGCAGTCCAATCATGGCTATATGATTATAAGGTATACTGAGAAAACCTTCTACCTTGATGGTGTCCAAGCACTAGTGACACACTGGGATAAGTGCATTAGTGTACTGTAGCTGTGAATCATATAGAAAAATAAAGGTGTTTTAATCGCACAACCATACTGGTTTGACTTGTACAAAATTAATTCATAATTTGCAGTATAATGTAAAGAAAAAGCTATTTTTTTTTAAAGCTCAGCTGATCAGCTTTTAATGGAATAATTGGTGAAAATGGCTAAAATTTTAAAGATTTTAAGACACATTAATTCATAATTTGTGAAATTGTTCATATTAATTACATAACTAATTAATACAAATAGCTTTTCAATCAGCGCAAAAGTAATGGCGCCCTATAAAAGGAGGGATTGTTAGTGTCTGGAGGAGCCGATTAATTCCCTGCTCTGGCTGAGCTGGATCTTTGGAAGTCTTACCACATGCCACGATTACGACGTGCTCCTACTTTATTTTTTGTTGTTGCCATTTTGTTGTTCGTGCAAATCGTTATATGCAAATCGACCGTACCGTAAACATGCATCTAATTGCTATGTATAGATAAATGCCAGGGAAAAGAAAATCGATGTTATCGCAACGTTTCTAATTCGGTTTTAATCTTTACTAAAAGATTATTAAATAACGACCGGTGTGGTCGAGTGTTGTGTACTGTATATTCCTTTTGTTTATCCTAAATTTGATGGATTGTGCATGACAGTGATATCCGTCTTCTCTATATCTTTGAAGCAACACATTAAAAACGTTCACGCTGGCCAAAATACGTCCTTCAAAGGTCTTTGTTCTCACTGATAAATCACAGTATAGCTACATCACGTTATATGTGTTGCGTGATGTTTTCATTAAGACATGCATGTACTATTATACTGTATAAAGGCGAGTATTGTCTTGAACATGAACCACATGGAGCATTACGTCAACGTGACCGAAGCAGTCAGTAGCGCTGGCTAAGTGTTATGTTCAATAAGAGGAAATTACAAAATACACACAGCCATCGGAGTGTGTGCTGGCACTGTTTCAAAAGTGACACGGACTCCCCATGAAGTAAAGCAGGGAACAGTATGATGCAATGCAAAGGGAAATAAAGAGCCAAAGTGTTTCTGCTAAAAGATTATAATTGCACTGTTCCGGGAACACAACATCGGTGTGGTTTGTGTATATCGCAAGCTTTGTATATATTGCAATGAATAGAATATACAACTAGAAAAGAACGGTGATGCCAAGCCAAGGTTCGGATTGAGGGCAAAGCGACAGGGTTATATACTGCGATGTCTAATTTTAACTACTGGCAACACTTTTCACACAATTTAGGCATACTGTAGTACCCGAGTACCTATTCATGAGGATGCCATATAGATGCAATGCATTTTGCAAGCATCAAATCAAATTCAAATTCAAATTTTATTTGTCACATACACAGTCATACACAGTACGAAATGCAGTGAAATGCTTAT
>JAQQZT010000003.1:5706512-5733350 GCA_030068275.1 Clarias platycephalus
AAATTACTTTAAAATATAAAAACAAAGAAAAGTAGGTCGGAGCGGTCGTGACGGCAGCCGACCTCACCGGCGCCATCTTGGGATCAAATTGATAATATAGCAGCGTGTTCGTGCAGCCTTCAGCTATCAGTGGTTAGTACTGTCACCTTGCACCTCCAGGGTCGAGGGTTCGATTCCCGCTTCGGGGGCCGTGTGCATACATGTAGAGTTTGCATGTTCTCCCCGTGCTTGGTAGGTTTCCTCCGGGTACTCTGGTTTCCTCCCACAGTCCAAAGACATGCAGATTTGGTTAATTGCCGTTCCCAGATTGCCCGTAGTATGTGAATGAGCGTTGGTTGAACAATTTATCAAGTTTCTTTTATTTATTTATTTTTATGAAATTTTCATGTCATGATAAGTTGCCTTTTTCCAAAAAATTACTCATCACTATGATGTTAAAACGAAATTGATTATAAATGAGTAGAAATACCATAAAGTAAAAAAATAAACCTTGATGATAGGCATCTAAATATTATGCACAGTTGTAAAAATATTCCATTTTGATAACCAAAATAATAAAAAATATAATAGTCTGGCATGAAAAGTAAAAAAAAAAATAAACATAAAAAAAAAATTATAATAAAAATACATTCCAAAAGTTTAGAAGTGCTGATGTTTTTTATTTGTTGATTTCTATTTAATTTTATATAGTCTGGCATGAAACGTTTTTTTTGTTTTGTTTCTTATTTAATTTGTGGGCAAAAAAAACCCCAAGAAGCATAGATGTTCTAATAAAAAAAACTCTACATTATTAAAGTTCAGAAATATATATTTTTTCTTAGTTGTTGATGTTTATTTAATTTTATTTGTGTAATTTTTTTTAAGTATGTAATGAAATATTTGTTTGTTTTTGTTTCTTATTTAATTTGTGGGCAAATCCATGCAAATCTAACCTTATAGTGAAAAAGTGAACTTCTATCCTGACTGTCCATAAACACTGATGCTACAGTATGCATGTAAGGTTATGTACTGTACAGTTTGTAAAGAAGGTGTAGGCTGCATAGATTTTCCTCAACCACCTAAATATTGCAACAGCAGCATTTGTGCAGTTACAGTGAATGTGGTGCTGCAGAGTAAGAGCTGGTTCTCGAGTGAAGCCTGAAGATAAAAGGTGAGTTACGAATGAAGCCATGCTAGTGGACAATGTTCCTCACTATCTCAATATGGCGTTTTATTACAGCGATCAGTCAAATCCCGTGACTCGATACAGACACCCGAATAAACGGATGCATTCATGATAGATGGCTATACTGTATATATACAGTATATGATAGATGGCTGCTGAAAATAATATAGAAAGGCTGAGAGCGAATAAGGACGAAGAATGTGAAAGAAGGATTAATGTATATTTGATAATGTTTATTATATATTAAAAGAAAAGACATCGCAGCTGTTGGCTAGACTTTCTCTCTTTAACTCTCACTTTCTCGGTCTCACTCTCTGGCATTAGATCAGAGAGGCAGAGAGTTAAGTCGAGAGGGATGCTGGGATACCTCCCACTGTCCGTTGCCTCCCTGACCGTCGACAGGAAGGAAAGCAGCAGGTCTCTGCATCAGCTCAGAGCCATAGAGCTGAAGCAGTTCTGACACACACACACACACACACACACATACAAATGTGTGGGAGAGGGCTAAAAAAAATTCTAGGCAGGGAAGAAAAAAAAAAAAAATAGAGGGAGAGAACGAGAGCATGAAAGGCTCACATATTGTGGAGGGAATAAAGCCAAAGTTTCCCCTTAACAAGGTAGAAATTGTTTCAAAGGGTTCTTTTATGCAACTTGTGGATACGATGTTTACTCTTTTCCTGATCTAAGTGCTAAAAAGCTCTCACATGGCGCTTTTAGCCAAGAATTCACTTACAAGGGACGAGCAAGACAAAGGTCGTCAATAGACTTGCAGTTTTTTTTTTTATTCGTATCATGGACAAATTTTTTTACACCCCAGACAAAAGGAAGACAAATGGCTTTTCAGCCAAACATGGAATTCTTTATTTTTACATTTCAATAAGATTTGTGCTATAAAGGATCACCCGGAGTGCATATCAAGCTAAAGTTACACAGAAATTCTCGGCGACATACAATAGTGAATCATCGATCCTCTGGTCTGTTGAGGTTTTCCTTCATCTTTTATGTCTTCTCTTCCCTATGACCAGAAGATAATCCAGAAACGGGCACAGGCGATTTCAAGCTAGCGCTCAATATTTCTCCATAATATCTTCTATATAATAGATCGGCGTGACATCAGCGGGGCCATCCTCCAGATTTGTGGAGTGCACGGCGCCTTCCAGATGTCTATTAAAAAGATTCGGCTGTATTATGACATCTCTGTAAAACATCATATATATGTCAAAACCGCTGAGCGTCTTTATTCGGGGTTGTGAGCACCGCAACCTGGATTGGATCCCAAATATGTAACCGTGTGAGTCTCGGGCCAAGACGCTATCATCGGCATCATCATGATCACATGCTGACCGGTCAATGCTGGAACGGAGTCCAAGTGCCTCCCTGAACCCCCCGAGCCAAAAGTTTTGAGAACAGCTATGGATATTAGGGATGTAACCTGAGTTTTAATAGAAATGCATTTCACGAATTGCCGATGCCCTGGTTTGTTATATAAACTATTAATCGAGAATTAATAGGATTTGAATGTATTTCAACAACACCGCCAAAAAGGATTAAATCTGAGGACTGGATTGGGTCCAAATGTTGTCTTCTTCAATCAAAATGGATTAAAGGGCATGCTTTATTTTAGATCAGGCCATGCAAAAAAATCTGTGCCATTTATCAAAAAAAGAATCTCAAAAATCCTCTAGAGGACCCAGGTGTGAAGAGGTCTTGGAGCAGCCAGACTTTAAAAATAACAAAGTCTTCACGCGCTGCGGCTTTCTCGTCTCTCACCTTGACGTGGTATAAGGTGCAGAAGTTTGGCAGTAGAAGAGAAGAGTGCTAATTCAGCATAACCAGAGGTAAGTACAAGGAGGAGCACAGACAGACCGAGGAATAGGGTTTCGTCCTCTCCTGTCCTCCTCGCATGTCAGGTTTGTCTTTCAGCCGGGCCTGCAGCTGGAGGCGATTAAAACGCTGGACAATTTATGTCGGAAGAACAGAGGGCATGTTTTTTTTTTTTTTTTTTTTAAAGGCATGCGATAGAGCAGAAAAAAGAAAAAAAAAATCAACTAAGGAAAAAGAATCACAAAAACAAGGAAACTGCACATAAATAAACCTACATGCCATGGCCACCACATCCCAAAGGATACCCGAAAGAAGAAGAAGAAGAAGAAGAAGAAGAACTCAGGGCAGCTTAGAAAATGACCAGCCAAAGTAAATCCACTCATACAGCTCAACTCGTCGACCAAGGCAGACAAATTCCCCCCAAAGCTTTTCCTTTGGCAGGATACCTAACCAAAACCAAAAGTTCCAGTGGGAAGGTAAGCTGACAAGCGCTTCCACCCCATCAAGCGTGACAGAGGCAGCACAAAAAGTCACCGCCGGCATCTCTGTCTCGTGCTGTGCATCTCCGATTACTTTCCAAACGTTAAAGGGAAAAACTCATTTCTGGCTCTTTTACACCAGTGTGCCGATCAGTGGCTCGGTTGCTGGAATAAAACGAAAAATAGAGCTCTTGGGGAAATTGCTAGGTTTCATTTGTGGCCTCGCAGGGCACTCACTTTAAATAACAAATCCCCCAACAGATGTGGATACTGCTATTACAGGTCAAGAATGGAAGTATGCGTACTGTACTGCATGTGAGGGAGTTTTAGTAAAAAGGGTTTGGCTTGCCATCTATAGCTGGGTGTAATATTTCCATGGCTCGTGAAATTGTTTGCTGTTATATATCCGGCAAGAGTCTGACATGTGGTTTAAATCATTAATCTTTGTGCTTATCTTCACACCACGCCGTACGTAGCTTGACGGGGCACGGTTTCAAAGAACGGTTTCAAATCGACTCCTCAACGTCCGTCCAAGGTGCTATACATGACCGTGACTACATTTTGAAACTTTGGGTTAATAGCACCAGTACTTGCATAACCACTTTTTACTTCTAATTAGCTGTCAGAGCCAATCTTCCTTGTGTAACGACCATGTGAGTCTATTGGGTAATGACTAGAAGGGAAATTTTAAAACTTGTAAATATGAGTGATGTTTAAAAGCTGTGCAAGGGACTTTAGGTAAGAGCTATCAGACTCTCAGTTATGAAAGTTCGAACGCTTAACTTTGCACTGCTATGGGTTGGTATGTTTGCTATTTTTGTTTTAAAATCCACTTTCCTTATACCTCATCCATCCAGTAGCCAATAAAACAGACACAGTAACACTTTTGTTCTAATGTAAAAAACATTTTTATGCACTCTAATTTGCTTCCTAACAAGGTTATTCTCCCTGAGATTATATTCTTTTGAACGATGGCTTTAATTTTATTCTATGTGGGCTGAAGGATCAATTTTGTTGGAGACACTAGAAGATTGCCCTTGAGAGAATTTGCTGTGCTGTCTTGTACGTGGCAGTCTGTTACCACAACTCTTGGTCTTGTCAGAATTTTAGTTGGTATCTCTTTTGTTTTCATTGGTTTTATAAGCTTGTTTGGACTGTTGGACTGTACCGCTTGTTCTTATTTAGTGGCTGCTTGCTGCACGCACCGCTCTTTATTTGCCCGTCATGCTTTGCTTGGCTTGATAGATAACTATCCTTATTGGACCCCTGGCAAATTACCGCTCAGAACTAGCACAACCACTAGCACCACCATTTCACCAAGTTGCATCAATCCATTCATCCATTCCACCATTGAACAATCATCAAAATATGTAAGAGAGATATAGTCTGTTTCCAAAAGTAGTAAACATTATTTGCAACACATCAAATGGCATAATTTATCCACAAATCCGCCTTTCTAGATCATAATTCTAGAGACTTGGCCACTGTTGAGCCCTTGAGCAAGGCCCTTAACCCTATCTGCTCCAGGGGGCGCTGCTCCTAAGCTGGCTGCCTGACCCTGCGCTCTGACCCCAGTTTCCTAATTGGGATATGCGAAAATTGCTGGAGTGAGTCGGAATTATCAAAGCTGCTGAAGGAGCAAAGAAGATTGGGGTATTGGTTTATTGTGGGAATGGGTGAAATTTGTCAAATGTACTATGGGAGAAGGTAGAATTGGGTAAACGCTTTGCAGGCATAGCTTAGATTGGTCAAATTCTGGAAATGTAAGGCAGGAGCAGGGTGGATGGGTCAAACATACAGTATACTGGAAGTGGGTGGATTGGGTAAGTTTTCTGCAGGAGTGGCCTGGTCTGAGGAGGACTGGTTAACCTTATTACAAAAGTAGACAGGATTACAGCAAGAACTGGGTAGGTTCTTCAAACTTCCTGCAGGAGTGGGTTGGATTTGTCAAACCTACTCCAGAAGTGGAAGGGATTGATTACATTTACTGTGGAAATGGATGAGATAGGTTAATGGTTAAATCAGTTGATGGCAGGTGGGACTGGTCAAACTTACCACAGGGGTTGTTAGGGTTCGTCAGTTTACACTGGAAACAGGTGGGACTGGTCAAATTAAGTGCAAGAACAGGTTGACTAACTGTGTCAGTGGGCGGAATTGGTCACATTTAGTGCAGGAGTGGGTGAATTTGTCAAACGCAATGCATACTGTACAGTATGTAGGAGGGATTACACAAATATTCCACTAGGGCATTTGGAAATGGTCAAACCTTCTGCGAAAGCTGGCGGGATTGGTCAATAGCATTTGCAGGAATGGATGGAAAAAAAGGCTTATACCTCAAAATTACAATAGCTCAGACTACATATACTGTGTGTAGACTATGCTCACATCTTTGTATCACACAGCATCAATAGAGATGTTTTCAGAAACCATGCTGATTTGTGATATTACAGACCCTACTAAAATCTTAAGCTTTACAATTTGAAGCTCATTTAAGGCTGCTTGTAATAACACCTACAAACTGTGATGTTCTAATTATATTTACAAGCTTCCAATTTTTTACACCAATGCACTCTGCTGTTGTTTACGCTGCTGCGTGCCAGGCTTTTCGGAAGCAGAGCTTGCTGTTGTAAGGAAAATGAACGAAAAGGGACATGAGTATCTATTATAAACTACACTGTGGGGACTGCACTGATGTGGCTTATGGCAGGGCCGTGATACTCGAATTGGCTCCTCGAGGTTGTACAGAATGCCTGGGCCCACAGAGCCTGGCATGCACAAACACAAACCACTTCCTGCAGTTCCGTGCCCACGTAAACAGCATTTCTCGCTTGATGTGCAGCTCGTGTAGGACAGTAGGGTTTTTCCCAAAAAACAGGAAAAAACTTGATATGGCCATCGTACCATACCATAGAAGACAATAAGTATAAGCAATAACTTGTCAGTTATTGGCTGTAATTGTTTAATTGTTAGAAAGACTGTCAAATCCAATTTTTGAGATTTTGAGAATCATACCAAAAAGTATAAAACTCACATAAACAATATAGGACATGTTCCTAAATCTTAATTCCACATATCGTCATTAAGGCATCCTTTTTATACTGTCTGTTATAGGAAATCACCAGGGATCACCCGATTCGATATTATTACTATACCTACAGTAGGTGCCGATTCGATTTGCATTGTGATTCTGATTTTAGAAATATCCTTATTTGTATTTTTTTCATATTTTGTTACAATTCAAAACAAATAATTTGATATGCAGAGCTGCTCGAATAGTTAAGAGCACAGCACCAGTGGGATTTTAGAGCAATGGCAGCATTTTACAACCTTAAATGTACTCACTAACTCACTGTCTATACCGCGTTATCCTGTATACAGGCTCCCGGGGGGCCTGGAGCCTATCCAAGGATACTTAGGGCACACTCACATGCTCGTTCACACACTGCAGGCAACTTGGGAATGCCAATTAGCCTAATCTGCATGTCTTTGGACTGTGGGAGGAAACCGGAGTACACGGAGGAAACCCACCAAGCACGGGGATAAGATGCAAACTCTATGCACACATCCCCAAGGTCAGAATCGAACCCTCAACCCTAAAAGTGCAAGGCCATAGTGCTAACCACTGCCCCTTACCCCACTGGGCCACCTACCTTAAATGTAAATAAATGTAAATTTATTTATTTATTTATTTATTTATTTTTTAATGCATTTTGGGATCAATGTGGAGATACAGGTATAGAAAAAGAATTGCTATACATCACTGAATCTTTCTTTTTTTGTTTGTTTCTACTATCTGTATCTGTTTAGTGCTCCAAAAGTTTGTAGCGAAATTTGGATTAGACTGAACTACAGTATGCACATTGCTCACTTAAAAGTAGAAATTCTCCATTTCTACCAAAGTACAGTACTTACCTTCAAATTTATTCAAGCATCAAAAAAAGACACAGCTCACAGGAGCTCTCTCTCTCTCACTCTCTTTCTCTCTCTGTGCTATCCACATGTAAATGTGTTGCTTCACTGCTGCCTGCAACCACCTCTGATTTTGATTTCAAACACCTGCTACATAATTAAGTGTTTTACAGAGGGAAGGCAATGGCATTTCATTACACATAATAGTCAGCAGGTGGCTTCACACTTCGAATATTACACAGCATCGCCATGCACAAATCTAGCGAAGTAGAAAGAACAGATATTTGCTGTAGGATGTAATGGAGTAAAGGTAAAAAGTGAAGTACGGCTATGTTAAAAACAGTCCATACTTACTGTACAGTACTGTACGTCGATGCAGTATTGAAATAAATGTACTTAGTTATATTGCGCCTCGAGCAATCGGGATATCATATCTGACGACTTGCTTCATTCATGAATTTCAAAATCGTATAAGATAAAAACATCTGGATGAATTGGTTGGGCGAGCTTTCTTAGGAAAAACCAAACAAAACAAAACAAAAAAACAGTTCGCAAAACATGTTCGCATCCTTCAAGTGAAAACTGATGCAAACTTTTATACTGCATCCTTTTTCTCAGTCACAGTTTTCAGCTCAAGATTTGTTGAGAGGGACTTTTTAAAAAAAAAAAAGAAAAGAAAAAAGAAAGAAATTTACACTTTGTCTAAACACCCCCTTCGGACTGTTTACCTTCACGTAAAGACTAAACATCGTAAACGCTTTCAGGTGTTTTATGAGAGGCCAGAGGGCTGTGTTTATGGAAAGTATATTTCCATTGCAACTTGGTTTTAAGCTCGTGAAAACAGTAATCATGGAAAAGTCGATCGGAGACAATGGCGGTGTAAGAGTGGATTATGATTGAACAGGGCTGGAACACACCGCTGCAATGCTGAAGTCTTTCCCGGACATGGCTACGGCTTCGACCGGGCCGACGTTGAACTATTTTCAGTAGATGTAAGGTTTTATTGTTGTTTAAAAGGGCAGAATACAAGTTAGAAAAAGAAAAGAAAAAAAAACACCTGCTTTTAACGGTGTTTGAATCGCTGCCATCACAGTTAAACTCTTTACCTCGTCATGGTTTTGTAGACTTCACACTGTTTCCACAGTCGCGTTCTTCCTGGCGACTGTTTCGAATTTATAATTCTACGATCAAAGCATGTATTTATGAAGAAACAAACAAATACGACACCAGCCACATTCCGTCTTTGGTGTGTTTACAGACTGGGGTTAGCGGGTTGAAATTTTGAATAGGACTCATTTAGGCGGATAAACATGACAACATGATGAAAAGCTCAGCGATCGTTTCAGAAAGGAGCGGAATCACAACAACACAGTGTCACATCCTCCGAGGGCAGTTCGTCAGTTCAATATCCCGCTGCGCTTCATTGAGATGGAGTGGACAACCGAGCACATGCTTCGAGCATCGCACCACAACAAGAGAACGTTCGCGCCGGCTGACTCGACAAACACACTCTGCCCCTGACACAAAAAGGGTAATTACCAATATTTAGCAAATGTCTGTATTTTTCTGACCTGGCGCCATCGTGTATCCGCAGAGAAGCGCAGCTATGAAGTCTTCCATCAGAACAAAAGTTTGGCTCGTGCTCTGAGCTGCATCTGCAACTCATCAACGAAACCATCAGCCCAAACACAGAATGTGCCACAACATTGCCTCACACTCCTCCACAAAGCTGCACAACACTGAAATGAGACACACAACAGCATATTGCCTTCCAAGTTCCCTGGCAACCCCCCCCACACACACTCACGTCTCTCGTTCTTTATTATTCTGGCCTCAGGCAGAAGACAATATGTAGGTAGTGTGGTAGACGTTGTAAGCACCTGGCAACGATGTGTCCTCCGACGGAGTCAGGCCTTTAATCAGAGTCTTCGTGGAGGAGCGGGGGAAAAAAAGAAAGAAAGAACGAAAAAAAAAACCTTCTCATCCCTCCGCATCAACATGAGGTGCCCCTGCCAGCTCCGTGAGCCTGTGCTACATTTAACCCTAGTGGCTCGTACTACGGCAGCTTCCAGTCAAGCTGTGTTTCTGTTTTAAAAGCCAGTTTGGGTTTTGTGCCAGTATGGGGACTTTGGGAACCTGTATTCATAAACCAGCCACACAAATGTTGGAACTTCTACACATGGTGGGTAAGGCCAAAGCGGTGCGGTACTCCATTTGTAGCACTGGAAGAAAGAAGAAAAAAAAAGTATTTTTGTAGAAAACTATAAATAGGATTAAAGTGTAAAGTCAGATGGCTTGAATGTCAGCAGGAACGAGTAAATGGCAAATACGAAATGTTAAAGAACACGAAGTATGCTGAACCCTAAGAGTCTGTGCCAGGGTTACCAGGTAGATGAAAAAACTCTAAATCTCAAAATCTCAAAAATACCATCCGTCTAAAGCCTTCATTCTTTATTCTTATTCAAATACTTGTTATATATTGGTGTATTTACAATAAATATCAATTATGCAGTTTCTCTAAACAATTATTTAACCAAAGGCGTGTTTTTTCTTAGCACTTGGCAGACCTCCTTCTCCAGAATTCCTTCTAATCTCCATCAAACACATTCCCAAGCTACTACAAATAGAAAGTCTAAGAATAAAATCAAATTAAAACCATGTCGAAATGAAAATAGTACGAGTTGGCTCAGCACCAACGTCATCAAGAATTTTACATTTAAGTGCATCATGCATAATTTTACAAACATTCATTTAGTCATCTGTATCCTGAGTAGAGATATCTCTGAGTGAGGAAGTGTGGACATGGGGGGAGAAATCCTGTCCATCAGACAGTAACAAGAGCTTTGGGTCAAACCCACAGACGCTGGAGCTGTCAGGTAGCAGTCTTGCAAACCTGCTGTACAGATTGCATGGCATATTTTTATACGGGCGGCTCGTGGCTTAGCGGTTAGCACTGTGTGCATGGAGTTTGCATGTTCTCCCCGTTGCTTGGTGGGTTTCCTTTGGTTTCCTCCCACAGTTTGAAGACAGGCAGATTAGGAGAACTAGCGTTCCCAAATGGGAATAGATACATTGCTCACCGCTGGCCTTGATGTTCCCTAGTTGGACTACAGAGGTTCCAAGATGGAGGGGATGGACGGATATACAGTATCTGTCCACCGAACCTCATGCATAGGATGCATACAGTATATATTTCCAAGGGAAGGCACAAGGAATGAATGGGGTGTCGACCCATCACGTGGCACAATCACAGACAATAAGCTATTTGGAAATGCTTATCAGCCTATTCATGCATGGAAGGAAACCTTAGAACCCTAGTACCTTTACCTCATGTGCATATAATATATCAAATTAACATAGCCTTTCTCTAATACACCAACTTTACCTGATAATCCAGTGTTTGAATTAAAAATCACAACAGCCCGCAAATCCCTAACACACACACAAACATCAACCAGGTACCATAATCTAAATGAAAACTGTTGACATGGCAACCCCTGGTCTTACTCATTTCATCCATAATACATTTTACACTCAAAAGCAAATCCTGTTTAATTCACTTCTACCCGCCGCAGAGTACTTCTACTTTATTAAGCTCGTTATCTCATTTTCAAGGACTTTTCCCGGCTCGATAAACCTGTTAAACACACTCCCCGCATTCCTACGTGAAGGATGATACAAACATCATTATAGCGTACGCTGGCTCTCAAACCTCTCCAGTCCGGAACGCTCGATACACTGTAGCAGCCGCTCGCTGCCGAAATTAATCATTTGGAGTGTCGTGGAATGGAGCGGATGCCGAGACGAGAGTCTCTCGCAGTCAAGAGCCGCGTGGGTCAAATGAAATAATCTCGGTTTACCGAAACGCTCCGCATAAACAGTTTCAGGCCCATGCCATAAACACGGTTACACTCTGCTGCCTTTAACAGATAGGTTTGAGATACGGGTTTGTCTAAAAAGGAGGTCACTGCTCCTTTGCTGCAGTCCAAGCAGAAACACACACTCGGGTAATGTAGATGGCGTAGACAGTGTGTGTTTAGATTCAGCTCTGTAGTTTCGCTGGCAGGCGCATTAGTGAGTAAACAGATGAACGGTTTCGTACACATGGGGCCAGGGGAAACGAAAAAAATCGTAGTTTAACATCCTGCTAAACGCTGCCAAAGTTGTGTCTAAAAGACGTAAGCTTTGATTAAGAATAATTAAGACATCTAGTACAGATCGGATTGTTTTTTTTTTGTTTTTCTTCTCGATTCCGTAAAGGATCTACACCGGAATAATGATAAGGTGTAGGGACACTCGGGGAGGCATGTGTTTTGATGGATGAAGTGCCTAATGCACGTTTGTGTGTGCTGAGGCTTGCACAGCTGTGAGTGTGTCTGAAAGTGAGATTAATTAAACCCAGTCTGGATGTAAACCAATAATTATCCTTGTTAGCATTTAAAATTTGCAGCGCTGTGTGGTTTTGTTATGTCTACTTTCCTATGGCTTTTTTTTCTTCTTCTTCTTTTTTTTCCCTTCAAAGGAAGCTGAATCATAAATGTTGCTTCGAGAAAAGCATTGTTATTAAGCCGCTCCAAATTTGGACTTTGATAGAATTTTGTTCTCAGGGCTTCTGCCCAGCGCAAACAAAATGATTTCAGCGAAGTCTGATTTTATTGTGCAATGATTCATTGGAATGCAGTGGGCTGAATCAGACAAAACACTGCTGAATCTAGATGGAAATCAGAGCAGGACATGAACAGCTGACTGTCCGGTTAGGAGCTGGCGCACAATCATCAGTACTCGACAGCGTGTCCGGACAAACAAATGAGCTTAGTTTAGGTGCATGCTAACCAAGTGGAGAAAAATATTATTAAGCCGGATTGAAAAAAGAAAAGAAAAGCGGTTTAAGACTGTTCGTTATTCCGGCTCTCGCGTCTCTGCAATGTGCTTTATGGTAAACTGCTTATCCGGCTTCCAACAGGACACAATTTCAACAACTCCCAGATGTTTTATAAATTATAGTGACGGTTCACTTCCAGGAGAATTGTACATACGTGATTTGTGTGCCACTTTTAGCATACTCGATATGTCAGGAAGCAAAAGAAAAAAGAAAAAAAAGGAAGGCTGTGAATAACAGTAATAAAATCCTCATGGACGTTTCATCAAGTCTGACATAAATTAAAACAAAAGAACAAAATGAGTCTTTTCTCACTATGGAATTTCATACAAACTGTCAATGCGGATTGACGTTTCCATTTATTAATAATAAGCGGCCGTTATACAGTACTCAACGTCATCGTCTACACGGTTTTATCCTGTATTCAGGGTGGCAGGGGGCCCGGAGCCTATCCCAGGAGACTTGGGGCACGAGGCGGGGTACACCCTGGACGAGGTCCCAATCCATCTCAGGGTACACACACACAGAGACACACACTCACATGCCCATTCACACACTACAGGCAATGTGGGAACGCAAATTAGCATGACTTTAGACTATGGGAGGAAACCAGAGTAACCAGAGGAAACCCACCAAACATGGGGAGATCATGTACACGTAGACCCGAAGCGGGAATCGAACCCCAGCTATTATGCTGACCCTTTGATATATATAATATAGTCTCAGATGCAGTTATACAAAAATAATTATCTGCTTAGTTTTATTGACTGTCCTGCAGAACCAGCCATGGTGCTTTTGAGGACTTGCTTCGCACCTCCTTCTTTCTTCAGGCATCTATCTATCTATCTAAGCTTTTTTAAGCCCGTTTTTGTCTGAAAATTGGAATTTCCTGGAATACTATTGTTTGGAAATATTTTTTTGTACTGACTTAATAAAGAAAGCATAAACTAAACATGTAGAACAACGTTTTGTACTTTTGCCCAGTACTTTTGTATGTACTGTATTATACACTACATCTTAATTAGTAGTGTTAAGGGTGTGAAGTAAGGAATAAAACACCTGGCGATGTGCTACAGTCAGCACAGCCTCACTGAAACCGGATCGATTGGGAAAGATCCAGCAATGTTATTACAATCTTTAGCTATCCATTATTTATTGAGTTTGTGCCCACTGAGGCTTCAGATTCCTCTTCGTTGCTGACAGAAGCCGATCCTAATGAGGTGTTCTGCGGTTGTAGGCCATCTACCTCAAAGATGGACTTGTTTTGCATTCTGAGGTGTCTTTCTGCTCACCAGGGTTGTAAACAGTGGTTGTTTGAGTTAGCGCAGCCTTCACATCGACCTGAACAATCAGCGTATCGTCAATTAATCATCACAGTAACTGTATGTGAGTAAAAAGTTCCTATATTGTTCTACTGTACTGTATATAATCCCCTGCTATATCAATGCGCTTATTTCAGTGTTTCACTCATGCTTGGATAGTAGTGATGGGAAGTTTGAATAATTTTATTGACTCTTCGTATCTCGTTCATCCAAATGAACAAATCTTTTTTTGAGTCATTTAGTTTCGTTTTCGTTAGAATTTCGTTCTTTTGTTCAGAAATAAAATAAAATGTTGCATTTTCGGCGGCACAGTGGTGTAAAGGTTAGCACTGTCGCCTTGCCCCTTCCTCAGATAGGCTCGAGGCCCGCGCGACCCTGAATACAGGATAAAGCGGTATAGAAGATGAGTGAGAGTGAGTGAGTGAGAATGTTACATTTTCAATAAACAAACACGTCTGGAACTCAACGAGCAGCTCACCTCTCATATCTTCTGGTCCGAATCGTTCGTTCTTTTAAATCTATTGCACTGCATGGCATCTATGGGAGTCATGTGACAAAAGAACGAATGACTAGGACTAGAAGAGTCATTGAGAAGAACCGTTCTACTCATTTCTATTTCCTGTACATAACCAATGGAGGTTTTGCGAAGCTTTGCGCATGCGCTCCCAGTAGAAAATGAACGAATCACCCTCCAAAACTACTCGTTCTTCTGAGTCACGTTAAAGACTCATTCATCTACGAATCGTTCATGAACGACCCATCACTATTGGATAGCATCAAGGTAGAAAGGTTTCTCAGTACGCCGGAGCCATGATCAGACTGCATGTTCATGTCTAGCCTCCCAGGAACCCCTTTAATGGTCCAAACACTTGGAAATGGCTTGGAGAGAAGTCAGGACTGTACGGGGGATGTGGCAATAACTTACAGTATGAGGTCACGAACTGTCCTTCTTTTGATGATCATACCGGTCAATTTTTTTTCCAATTAAAGGGCCATTAAAGAAGTTTCTGGAAGGCCAGCGTTTCAGATGTGAAGCACACAGTCTGATCATGACTCTGGCATGTAGAGAAAACTTTATAAAGTCCCATACCAAAAGTCCAAGTTTGACATGAACGCCCTTTGAGTCCATTTTGTTTTGGCTACCAGATTACAGTATATATAAATATTGTCTAGACTTGCTGTTCCTCCACAAATGAGCAACTCCAATTTAGTCAAGGGCGGAGTAAATATTATGAAAAAGACTGCCAAGGTTAATAAAATAATGTTTCCAGGAAACATAACTAAAATATATGGACAAATAATCACAAAATTCTAGAAAATTTGCTATTCTTTTAAAAGTTTTTTTTTTTTTTGCCCCAGCTTAGAATATAAAGAACATCTTCAATAAAAGTATGAGTTCGAGTCATTACTGATTTCCTGTTCATCAAAATCAAATATCTAGCTCGAAGTGTAACACAAGCGATGACATCCTTTTTAGATTGAAAATGCCACTCCAAATTTGAAACACAGTAATTGAAATCGATTTTCTCCCCTGTAACTGTGACAGTGCAGGAGTTGTGGCCTACTATACAGAATGAATTTCCAGCCCTGGTTCATGTACTGTGTCAAAACTTTCCCAGCAGTTTACGAAATGAAAACACGGCTCCTGGAACAAACTGCAAACTCTATGAACGTACTGTACATTAGGTTACTCTTATTCCATGATGCTATGATATCTAAGACTATCATAGATATAAAAACTGAACTTCATGCCAGCAAGTGTTATCAGACTTGTCCATATTCTGGACATTTCCTATACAGTCCATTTGGTGTGGAACCCTTCACTTATGAGGCCAGAACAGGTTCTGCCCCTGAAGAAACTCAACAATCGAGACGAGTCTTGAAGTATTTGACGTCGTCGGCTTTCTGCACCATTTATGGTTGAACGAAAGATAACTGTGCGGAAAAACAGGGTCAGCGTGCCCACTGCACGACGGGACCTCCTTCTAAATTCATGGCTATCGCTGATCGGTTGATAAGGCAGCACAGCTCATTTGATCGCGGACCCCTTCCAGGTGGGTAATTACTGTCTGCACCGGGAACCCGAGCCAGAATTGCGATATCGCGTGGCGTAAGGCTCGGCGCTTGTACCCCAGATGTTTAGCATTTTTCACACGACTGGACTTTTTGTTATGATCTCAACATTTAGCAGGTTTGGAAATAGACAGGATGTTGGCCTCACTCTCATAAGCCTAGATGTCATTTTAAATGTCAAATGTCTGCTTTTTCCCCCTGTTTTTACATCTGACCTACAGTATAGTCTGTTTGACTTTTTGTGATTTCGTTCAGTTGACCTGACATTGTAAACATTTTGCAAACAGTTTGCTCACGGTAGTGTTTCCTGACTCCTTGGCATGGCCTGCTTCAATCGACTCTTCTAGCTGGTTGTCACAGAGGTTGATTAACCACTGATGGTCATGCAAGTGCAATTTTTCACAGAAAACAAACTGCTTTTTCTTTTTTGTTTTTATCTTTGGGTGGAGACTAAAATGGAATTCCCTCCAGATGTTACTGTAACTTTTTAATGAAATTTTGTTGGCTTGTATTTTAAACTGACTGACAAAAAAAGAAATGTTTTCAGACATTTATTCATCATAAAACAAGAGTGTTGCTAGAAAAAGAAATTAGCCACTGGGACTAGATTCATATAAAGTGCAATCTGATAGGATTACCTACTGTAGAATGGACATCCTTTAGGTAGTAAACTTTGGCATAAACCTGAGCTTAGACAAGGACATCGGTAACACTAACCCACTCTTATCATCACTTAATATACTGTAAACGTAATTAACAGCAATATAATCATGATACATGTTGCCACTAAGACATATTATGTGCTTAGATACGTAGAAGAGAATTTATCTAATAAATTATTATCTAAAGGACTATTCTTCCTAGTTCTCCAATTTCAGATTAACGTTAGGTTGATTCTTTAGACATACTGTATATTCATACCTACAGTGAACATATATACAGTGGAACCTCGGATTACGAGTAACGCGGTTTACGAGTGTTCCGCAAGACGAGCAAAGACTTGAAAAACGATAATATTTTATATTATATATATAATATATTCCCGTGCTACACTAATGCGCTTATCCCAGCAATTATTTCACTAGTGCTTTGATACCATCAATGTGGAAAGAAGCCATGATCAGACTTGACTGGTTCACGTCTCCAAATCCGGCCTCCCAGGAACTCCTTTAACGATTAACCCAAACATGTGGAAATGGCTTGGAGTGAGGTCGGGACTGTACGCTGGATGTGGCAATAACTCCCTGTAATGTGCGAGTGGTGTCGGTGTGTACAATGATTGTGTGTACAGTTACCTCAAACAGATGAGTCATCACAAGTCCCGGTTTGACTTGAACGCCCCTTACATTCATACCCAGTGCTAGTATTTGTAAAATGGAAATATCTTGTATCTAAAGGGCCTAATTAAACTTTTTTTTTTGTAAGAATAAATTAGGGTTGTTACGATAAAACACTCAAGGTTTCTAAAAACAGCACAATGCAAAGAATTTTATTCCTCAGCAATTTGTCAATCCCATTAGTTTGCTATTAACAATGACTTACTTTTTTTATTCCATTTAGATTTCCAGTTAATACCGTGGAATGGGTTGCGAAACTCATTAATTCCTGCTATGCAAGTTCCTCTAAATTAATTCCTCCACTAGAAACAAATGAGTGCGTTATTATAAACCTTTGGGACCGGATCTACTGTCAGAGCTGCTGTAACAGAAAATTAAACAACATATTAGATTTTAAATGTAACATTTGGTATAAATTACTGTAAGGCAACTAGGATTAATGATCCACAGACTGAATCTTAGACAGACCTCGGCCTTCAATTCAATCACATGGGGGCTGCCGGGTAAGCGTCAGGGTCAGGGGTCAATCAGACGGCCAGCTGGCCCATCATGACCTTTCACCTCATCCTCATCTTTCCCGTCCTCTTTTGTGTCCCATTTGCCTAATATAGTTTAATGTTTGTCAAATGAAAAACTGCTCCAGAAAATCACCAAACATTTGTAACAGAGAGAACATCTAGAAGTGTTAAAGGCAAAAACCAGGTAGGACGTAATAAGGAGTAGAATCTGAGGATGGATGTGAATGATGTTCCCAAAAGCAACTTTAACATGTCAAATTTAATCCAGATCCCCGCTTTAGTCCTAAACACTAACAGCCATAAATATCTTATTACTTATGTTTTTAAATTTATCTATCTATCTACCATCCAAACTCGTTATCTTTCCAGGCCAGATGATATTTTTTAACTTCATAATACATAATTCTTTCTCTACAATTAGAAACACATCCTATTTAGATCCCTCCTAGCATAGCTTTTTGAAACATTCTTCAAAAAGCCCACACAAACTAAAGTCATTATTAAAATAAAAAAGGACCTTGAAGACTGAAAGTTTTTTCCGCGAGCGCAAATCTTGTTTTTCCCCTTTAACGCGATGCAGCGCCGATCGAAGCGTATGCACATGGTGGAGCCTGGCGAAAAAGAATGCCGATTTCATAGAGATCATCTCAACCACCCAGCTCCAACCCGGACTGGGCAACGAGTCAGGTTTCTGTACCACTGCTGCTACACTACTTCTCTGGAGAGACTTCAAAAGCAGAGTATCTGACTCTCATATGCTGATAAATAAGCCATGGCATGTCCGTGTGTCTGACAACCCAATCTGGTACATGGTGATTTTATTTATTTTTATTTAAACCAATAACAGCTTGTGCGCACCAGATATTAAAATTCTTTGTTAAAGATGCTTTAATATGTGGACTAATAATATAATCATGTTCTTGGGGATGTGTTGCTGTAGGAACATTTTCAACCTTAGGGTCATAAAGTTCCTGAGTTACTGTTAGCAGCCTGAAGTTGATTATTTTCCAGTTACAGCATTGCCCTGAAGTTTTAATTTCTTTTAAAATTTGTCAATGACATTATCTATTTATATACTTTATAAATAGATACTTTTTGTCTATTAATAAGAGCAGCTATAAACAGTCATTACTTTACTCATCTATTTTTTTTATTATTTTTTTTTAAATTTAGTTTCTTTTTTTAAGTGAAAAACTTTATGTACACACTCGCAAATTTCCAATTTGGAAATGCCAATTAATCAACTCTGCATGTCTTTGGAGGAAACAGGAATATCCAGAGGAAACCCTCCAAGCATGGACCATCACGCCACACATGGACCTAAAGGTGGGACTTAAACCCTAATGACTGTGAATGATGGAAAACCGTCAGACTGACACTGGAGACTCCTTCTTAAAATTGTCTTTGTAAGGATGAGCTTCAAAATATCAATAATTATAAATTTAATTTGATTTATGATTGAATTCGTATTTCTTAGCTATTTCATTTTCTTGAAAATGAGCATCTGCAATACAATTCCCAGTGAATCAGCTGTTACTATGGAAACTGCAGTATACCATCATGACTGTACACACAGAATTGCAGTTAATTTTTTTTTTTATAAAACTGGCAAAACACACCTTTGCGACCAATCAGATTGAAGAATTCAGGAGTGCTGTGACTGTAGTAGTAGTAGTGTTATCCTACTTAGGTAAAATATACAGCGTGTTTCCAGCAACAGAGCAGACATTCCCACAATAGAAGTTTTCAGCTGGGATCAGCTGACGTTTTAACTGCCAGGGAATATCTCATCATCTCCAGAACATTTTGACATGAAACAGCTTAGCCATATGAAACTGATGACAAGAACATTAACGGGGCAAAATCCGTGTCTTTGATTTAGTTTTTTTTTTTCCAATGGATTCCAGCCGACGATGCGCGAGTTTTCAGATGGGACAGCGTTTGCCAAACCAGACCCTGCTGGTCAGCCTTAAGGCTCAGTCTGTTAAGCCATGATTTTCATTCTCGACTGACATTTCCCTGCACGACACTGAATAAAACGGGGTCTTGGTCTCCATTCAACCTCCTAAAGAGAAATGTCAGTCTAAAAGGAAATGACTAGGGGTCTAGTTTATGAAAGCTGTTCCAGCGTAGACTAGCTTTAAAAAACGCTAGAGTGATTTCTAATTACATTTACTAACACCTTCAGACCCTGTGTCTTCGGTAATGTATGTCACCACAATGGAAGATTCAAGACGTGTTCTTTAATAAAAGGCATAGATTCAGCAAGGTTCACTGAAATCAAGCCCACAAAGTAATGAGATACATAATGTTCTGTCGGAATACATTTTCAGCCTCTTTACTCACAGTTCATAAATCAAATGAATAATAATTAATATCTAGAAGGAAACTGTCTGAATGCGTTTATATTCCTAGTCTAAACTGGTGTTCTGCGTAGAACGGCTGTACATCCTGAGAACGAAAGCCTGTTCGTTTTTTTTATTCCATCCAGCCCACTCTCACTCACACACGGCCCCTGTGGCTCTTCAGGGACTTGACCTGTAACTTGACATAGCAATTTACAATCGGTTTCATTGACTCAAGATTCGATAACCAAGCACTAAGCCACTTTTACACCAACACAAAGGCAAATCCAGTGCTGGAGAGATTTGTGGGGCGTTAGGTTTTTCCTCTGTTTCATTCACAAACAATACAGGATTGAACGGCTAGTTAAAGTGAACGCACTGGTAACAATCGATACCATGTACAGAATTTGTGTACCTTCAGGGTGCGGGTTCAATTCCCGCCTGGGTGTCTGTGTGCATGGAGTTCGCATGTTCTCCCCGGGCTTGGTGTGTTTCCTCCGGGTACTCCGGTTTCCTCCCACAGTCCAAAGACATGCAGATCAGGCTGATTGACGTTCCCAATTCGTCTTGTTGCGGTATAGACGATGAGGGAGCGAGCTTATCTATTGGTATCCTTCGAACATGTGCAACCCATCACATCCAATCAGGTATTTGTCAAATCTTATGCACATTTTCAGATTTCTTGTCCAATTCCAGGTTTATTGCTGTATCATGTTCAATGGCTGAGATACGGCCAGTGAGATTTTGTTTACGAGAATGTTCTTAGAAAAAAAAAAACCATCAAAATCCTATTTTTATAATAGTTCAATGTGGATTCTAGTAATGTAATGTAGTAAGAAAGAGGGAAACCTCAGCCTCATTGTGACACCAGGATTTCCCTGCCAGCCCTGAAAATAACTCCACCGGCCACATGGTTTTACAGCAAAAAAAAAATGTGTGTGTTTTTTTATTTATTCCAACTGAAGTCACCAGCTTGGATAGTGTTCATTAAAGTGGTTTAAAACATTGCTTTGGATTAACGCTTTCCCAGTTCCATTGGAGGATCAGTATTTATCCACCGATGTTTGCCGAAATGTCAAATCTGACGAGAGTGTGTAGTGTATTTGCTATTTTGTGTAAACTACAGTAATTCTCACATCCTCAGTAAGTGTTTAATGTTTGAATCGATGAATATTTATGCTTTTATGTTTTTTTTTCCCTTTTTTATGAATGCCTAATGAATGATATCCCATCGCTCAATATGTCCCGCTTGTGCTCAAACCTGCCACATGATGGAAAAAACAAGTCTTTATCTTCAATCAACAAATCTTCTTAAGGCTTTGAATAAGTCTTTGTAACCCTTTGATTTCAATCCAGAAGTCTTCTTCTTTTTCAATCTAAGTCTTTGTAAGCCTTCGGTTTCAATCATCAAATCGTCGTTATTCTTTGTCTTCATTCAACAAGCCCTCTTACATCTTCGTACAGTAAGTTGTTCGGCTTCGATCTTTAAATCTTTGGAAGTCTTCGTCTTCAATTGGTAAGTCTTGATACTTTCTTATTTTCATTGACCAAGTCTTCGTACAGTAAGTCTTTGGGTTAAATCAAGAGAATTGTTACAGGCAACGAGATGTGGCTTAAAAATATGAAAAAGTTAATGAAATCTGTTATTTTTCCTGACACGTAGGACATATGATGAAATAAAACAAAATAGTAATGATTATTGATTATTATTATTAATTATTAATTATTATTTTTAGCCTCGATCAGACTGCATTTCCATATGGACAATTCAGAAGTATTAAATGCCTTACTAAATATATCTGAATGAATTTCTTTAAATTTCTTTTAAACTGCAGAATGGTGTATTAGTGCCTAGCACTGTCGCCTCGTACTTCCAGGGTTGGGGGTTGGAATTTCACCTCCAGTGTGTGTGTAAAGTTTGCATGTTCTGTGCATGGGTTTCCTCAGGGTACTCTGGTTTCCTCCCACAGTCCAAAGACATTTCCAAATTGCCTTGTGTGTTTGTGCCCTGCCAAGGGTTGGCACCCCATCCAAGGTGCCCCTACCTACAGTAGGTCTCTGGTATAGGTTCCAGGCCCACTGAAACCCTAGACATGATAATTCAATTCAATTCAATTCAATTTTATTTGTATAGCGCTTTTACTAATTGACATTGTCGCAAAGCAGCTTTATACAATCAAAAGAATTATGAAAGTTTGTATGAAATGTAAACGTGTATGTTTCAAAATGATAAGATTGTCCCTGATGAGCAAGCCGAGGACGACGGCTTAAAGAAGTTAAAGCTCAGAGCTCAGGGCACATTCCTCCGAGATCATCCCGCTGGCCTGTTCTCTCCCCGTCTCCACCCACGTTGTCTCGCTGCAAGGTTACGCAACACGGTGAAACATATTTCAGCTCAGATACATGTCACGCACCAGACACTGCTCTATATACGGAGGTTAACGAAATCCCGTGACACAAGATTTATCGCGGATGCGTGTCCATCATCGACCGTCCATGTCAAAACACACATGGTTCATCGATCAAAAATAGATTGTTATGCTTTCGTGTTTATGTACAGTATTAGGCAAGACTTCGCAAGCACCTGTGACATAAAACACAGCCTTTTCTCAAAGATACGCCTCCGAACGCTTTTGCCACATCTCTAGATAAACCTGTCAGCATCTGTTCCTTCATGCCAGATGCTTCCTTGCAAGAACAATGCAAGGGTCTAACGTGAGACGGACCAAAAACAAGGGGGTGGAACCGTTCCGCACGCCGAGATTTCATTAGAGGAGCAGGGGAAGTTAGTGGTCCTTGACCGGATGAAAGCGTTGGTTGTCCAACGCTGAATGAGGGGGTCGTTAAGTTCTTTATTAGTTAAAGCGAGCCACACAATAGCGAGAGTGAATTAATAACAATCAGTGGTGCGTACAACGGTTTTAAGTGAATGACATTCAAGGTGACAATCATGGATAACACTAAAAAATAGTATTGTAGAAATTGTGTTAATTTAATTGGCTTTTATTCAATAAATCCCACTTGATTAAAGAAAAAAGTGAAATACCAAAAAAATCTATGAAGAGTTCTTTGCATAGTTGAGTTACATCCACCACTCAAAAAGTTTAGAAAAGTACAGTATCTTATTTAAATAAGCAGAAAAAATTTAAAGGAAAAAAAAAAAAATAACGGGTCGTGGGGGTCTGGAGCCTATCCCAGGTGACTTAGGGCACGAGAGGTACACCCTGGATGGGATGCTGCACACATACACACTCACTCACACACTCATTCACAGAACCCTGGGGAATTTGGGAACGGCAAAGCCTGCCTGTCTTTGGACTGTGGGAGGAAACCAGAAAACATGCAAACTCCATGCACACAGACCCAAGTCAGGGAGTGAACCCTCGACCCTGAAGGTGCAAGGCGACAGTGTGTTCTAGTTCAAGTTGCAGAACTTCTGATGTTAAAACCCCGTCACACTTAGCCGTGTTCCTACCTCGTCCTTGGAAAATTGGATGAATCCAGAAAGAACTTGCCAGGAACACATAAGTGTGGTGGTGTCTCTCCTGTCTTTTGGACGTGTTCAAAAAAGTCTGCAAAATATGGTCGAGGCAAGACGCAAGAAGAACCTAAAAAGGAGGTAGTAACGACAGCATTGATGAGTTAAAGGCATAACGAACACCTCTTACAGGCATGCCGCAGACGGGAAAGATTGTATGGCGTCCTGACTGGGTTGTCATTGGGGTGTCTCTGCATTGTTGCGATGTCAATAGAGTTCTCATAATGACGTCTCCAGGCTTGTGCTATGGTACAGTAGGTCCAGGCCATGTTGTGGACGACCACATTAAGTTCATATTCCATTCTTCTGATGCTTACCACGTTTATGGCATGCAGGATGTCAGCACGTCATTATTTCTGAGAAATTAGTGTAAATACTGGATCCATTTCTTCACACATTTCCTACATTTTGACCCCATTCCCACTGCATTCTTCAATATTTCTAGGATGCTCTGGGAACTCCGTGGTCTTTTCATGGGCTTAATTGAACACAAACATGCAAAAGATTTGCACTTTCCAAAAACAGCCTAATGCCCGAGTCTCCAGCTACTGTTTATAATCTTACCTCAAAACACTAGATACATGTATACTGTATGTTGCTGTAATCATAAATACCGGTCTTGTGCTAAATCAGAGATTAACAATCGGATTATACTTAATATCCGGTTAAGAAACTGTTTATCTTTGCACTTCTCTTACCTGTACATACAGTAGTGATTCCTAATCCCCTTATCCAGTGTCACCCAGGAGAGCGTGGGTTCTTCACCATGTCATCTCATGCAGCTTTTCCCTCACAACCGTCGCCTCTGCCTCGTAACAACGTGTCTTGTTGAAAGCACCATTCCGACCGCAATAGTCTTGAATTACAGTATGTACAACAATAACAACAAGCAACAAGCAACAGCGTCTTTCAGTATCTGATTTCTTCAGAGTTTATAATGACAAGAGGTTCAGCAAGTTCAATAAGTTCTTGCCAGATTTGATGCACTGTTTCCAGTCCAAATTGCGGTTGAAAACTCACCCCAGTTCCCTGTAAATCAGCCTTGAAATGTCACTTTGACAAATTACAACCTCCAGCCCATGGCCATTTTCTTTTGGCATGAAGCAAAAATAGCATAGTTATGGGGGATCCGGCTTAATCTGGCAACATTGGCAGTGGACAGAGGTGTGGATGAGTGGCACATAGCTGCTTATTAAAAATCAAATCATGTCAAATTTCATATATACAGCAACGTAAATAGAAACTACAAGTTTTTAAAAGTTTGTTTTAGTTATCCAGCTTCATTAGTACTGTAATTATGTCAACAGAAGTTCCTCAAAAGGATAATAAGACAAACGTGTGTGCGTGAGAGAGTGTCTGTGTGTGTGTGTGTGTGTGTGTGTGTGTGTGTGTGTGTGTACAGAAATAAAGGATGAGACCCCAGGACTTGGAGACGCTGGTTGGAGTAAATAAATACAGAATTACAGGCGAAGACAGTAGAGTATTTTCAACAAAAACACATCAAAGACTATCTGTCTAGACAGCCTGCTTCCCCAACGTTGTATCTGGCAAAAAGGAAGACCCTGGGCTGACGGGAAAACGTCTAGCGCAGCTTAAAGACAATTTGGTCATATTATGGCTTTTCTATTAGAGGGGGGAAAACTGCTGATGAGGCACAAAGGGCTCGCTGGTTATGGAAATAGAGCCACATAAAACAACGCAAAGGAAACGCGCATCATTCAACACCGATCCGTATAAATAAGTAGCTCTTTAATAATTTTAACAAGGTCTCAATTATTTTGACACGCTGTAATCTACGTAGTGTACGTGAGGTTCAAAGAAAACCTGAGGTTGGTCTATTGAGGGGAGGCGGTCGTTTCGGGTCGTCGCGGTCATGACCTGCAGTTTAAGGAAGAAGCGGGATCGGAGCTTGAGAATCATTTCAATGAGACATTTCGAGAAGAGTCTTCCAAAGTTCATTATAGAAATCAAAACTACAGTATGTTTAATAGTGGAGAGCTTAGGATTAAACAGCTGTGTGGTCATAGGAAAACCACGTATTAGCGAGACTAATCAGGAAAAGAAAAACATTCAATTTGCTAGGGAGCATAAAGATGGATGGACTTTGGAGCAAGTATAAAAGGTCATGTGATTATAGAAATCCAGGTTGTACCTATTCCAGGGTGATGGGGGCACGTCAGGATAAGGAGGGAAGGGATGCACCCATCATGCATAGTGGCCACCGTACAAGCCTCTGGAGGAGGTGTTATGGGCTGTGGCAATAAAATTAAGTCAGCTGACGACCTGAATGAATGTCATACTAAGTATGATTCTTCCGTTAAACTGTATTATTAGCTTTGGTGAATTGCCGCAATGTATGAGCAATAAATCAATGTAGGATATACTGTACTCATAGTAAATTAATTAACAGACTGCATTAATATTGTTCATTTTTCCTTTTTAATAATAAGATCGTGCTTTGATCTTCGTTTACAAATAAACAGTTGTAAACAAGCAAACTGTAATGGACAGCCCTATATTGTATAACCTCCAGGGTTGAAGAAAATAATGGATTTATATACTGTACACTAGGAGTCAAAAGTTTGGACACACCTTCTAATTCACCTTCTAAAGAGTTTTATTTCTTTCTACACAGTAAAACACTGCTAAATGCGTCCAAATTATACAATAATCTTATATTGATCTGATATTGAGATGTATATCTGCTACTTACAGTATGCTCTGTAAATCCTTCATAACGGCTCTAATCTGAGGTGCTGTTTGTTAACTGGTGATTTCTGAGGCTGGTGACTCGAAATGAACTTCTCCTCTGCAGCAGAGGTCAGTTTTTAGTCTTGCTTTCCTGGGAAGGTCTTCATGAGAGACAGTCATGGAGCTCGATGGGTTTTGCAAATGCGCTTGACATTCCTAAAAGAATGCCTTGCAAGAAGTGTTCCAGAACAGTTCTTTAAACTGTTGTCGTTGTTGTTGGTACTTAATTATCTAATTCCATATGTGTTATTTTATAGTTTGGAAATCTCCAGTATAGTTCTAGAATGTAGATTATGTTCATGCCAAGATCTTAGAAAACCTTAGAAGACCTAACAGTACAAAACAAAGACTATTGTTGCATTAAAAGAAACAAAGAAAGCAAAGAGAACAAGAGGAGGATTAAAAGTTAAATCATGGGATCTTGTGACGTTTGTAATAATTTAAGCTCATTTGATGGGCTAACGAATCCGTTGTCACATGATCGCTGAAGAAAAAAAGAAGACGTATCCTCCAGTAAAAGAATAAAGGGCTTTAAGGCAGCAAGTTGGTGTATGATAAGAAGATCAGTGACTATTCAATGGGATTATATGTCATTTGCAGCAGAAGTGTGTGTTCGTGTGTGTTCGTGTGTGTGTGTGTGTGTGTGTGTGTGTGTGTGTGTGTGTGTGTGTGTGTGTGTGTGTGTGTGTGTGTGTGTG
>JAQQZT010000003.1:5748473-5770488 GCA_030068275.1 Clarias platycephalus
ATATAAACTCGTGATACTTACAGACTCGCTAATACAAATCAAATCATCAACTAGGTATCGTGAAGATATTATATCCCTGGTGATTCCCATCCATATTAGCTATATAGTAAAAGATAATGTGTAGAGAATGTAAAAGAGAATGTAGAACATTTTCTGTATAAATCCCTGCAATTAAGCTGTTATTATAGAAGTTGTTTTAATATAATATAGAACAAGGGGCAGCCCAGATATTATTGTAGCCAGGGATATTTTGTCCTACTTATTTCACAACAGTAAAAAACGAGGCTGATGAGGGTATGATTACTTACAGCTGCAATAACGGTAGTGATAACAGGACTTAATTTCATTCTTGAATGCTTGGTGTTAACTAAATGAAATGAGATCTCATGGGTCATTCCTTAATTACTAAAAAGAGCGACCAACCAGCTACATCTCGCCAACCCACTGTGGATATTTTCCTGTAATAGCACCACTCTGTCATGTTTTATTCCTTGCATAGTTTATAGATAAACCACTGTACACTTTGTTATGTGTCAGCAGTTTGATTTTGAGTATAAACTTTGCTATGCAAATCTCATGCCATAAACCGAACAAGTGGCATTTGTTCAAAATCCTGCATTTACAGGAAACTTTTGGTTGGTAGCATCTGATTAATTTACTAAAAAAACAAAAAAAAAAACACAACCTCAAGACAATCCCACTGAGCGCCAAATTCGCTGCCAAGAAACCTCAGCCGTCTCCAAGGCCAACAAAGTAAGAATGGATGGCGCGTGGTAAAGAAATCTTGTTAGGCCTTCTGTTGATGGGCACAGACTTTGTGGCTGTAGGGACAATGCCTGTACTTTGTTGCACCGGGGTCATTTTCATCAATTAGCCCGCATAGTGCTTAAAGGCTAATCCGATCGCACGCCGCAGCCTTTCTCACGCCTGCTAACGCCGAGTGAATAAGCCTCGCTGGCCGTCGTAGCGGCAAGCCCAGACGCAACAACGCGGCCTTAAAACCTGAATGAGAAACGAGCAAAGGGAAGATTTAGATTTAGTGCGTGGAGTGTAAAGAGAAACGGTAGTAAACAGAAAATCCATGACTACCTTAATTTGCTCACCGTGTGCCGAAGCAAACCTTTTTTTTTTTTTTTTTTTTTTTTTTGCAAGCTTACGTTCGGAAAGCTATAATTCAACTAGCGCAGCAGCTCCTTCAGATTTTTTGAATGAATGCTGTGGGATTCTAAATATAGAGAGTGTAAAGTGGCCAGCCAGGACCAGCCTATCATTTCCAGAGCTGTACTGCAATCCGTCATCGCAGTTCAGTGAATGAAGTCCCGCGCTAGCCGAGTCGATGTAAATAGCGTATATCATGGTAAACATCTGGCGGGTGCATTGATGAGCTCAGCCCAAATGGGAGCACGGAGTATCAAATGCCCACTGACATATCTGAGGCACACTGAGATAACTCTCCTCTGGGTAAGAGATCTCGCTGATTCATTGAAGATGAGGTGAACTTCATGCTAGCCAAACTGTGAGTCACTTTTTCCAGGGATAATGTGTGCCGAAAAAACTGAAGAATTAAAACTTCGGTTCAGCTGAGGGAAAAGAGCGCAGTTTGGAGCCAGTAACACGTTCTAGCACAAACTTCGGCACAAAACTTCATAAAATATCACCGGCTATAGTAAATAAGGCACTCCTGTACTCATGTCTCGTCTTCATATGGATAACAATAGGAGGCTCTGGCTGAACGCATGGACAGGCCCAGCGAGCTGGGATATTAAACAGGCACTAATCCATCGTTCACTCTTGCTCAACCTAGCTGACAGATGCTTTCGCTCTTATGTGGATGGAGGCCACTCTCATATGAGTTAAAATAGATGGATCAGAGGTACAGTATATTCCACCAGCTTGTGCAGATGTACAAATGAAATTAACCAGCAATAAGGTAGTGTAATGTGTTGCTACCCCAATGATTGTTGTCCTTTAAGGGTATGTCTTAAATTTGACCTAATACCACAGGAAATTTAACATGGTGGAATGTTCATGGATAACAAAAACAAATAAAACATCTATCCATCCATCTAGGAATCTCTGCAGTCCAACAAGGGGGCCATGGAGGCCAATGGTAACCATTCAAGGCCAATGGTGACCACTGTATTTATTCCCATTTTTACGACAGTGGTAGGACCTCTGGTCAACATTCACACACTATGGGCAATTAGCCTAATCTGTACTGTATGTCTTTGGACTGTGGGAGGAAAACAGTCCAGAAGAAACCCACCAAGCACTAGGGGAACATGCGAACTCCATGCACACAGACCCCAAGGTGGAAATCGAACCCAGACCCTGGAGATGCAAGGCAACAGTGCTTTAAAAAAGTTTATTTATACATGCCTGAATTTAAAGTGGTAAAATGTTTCCATTCACCAATAATCCTACAATCAGACTACAGATTATTCACACGCTGGCAGGCAGCACAGCATCCTGTGTGCAAATTATTAGCAAATGATTTGCTAAGTTTGTTTTGAATCGAAAAACACCTTAAAATGAAATAAATGTAATATCGAATCAGGATATTCATAAACTTTTGATACTTAAAAAAATTGCAATACAAAACGAATCGGCACCTACAGTAGGTATCGTGATGATATCGTATCGTGTGATCCCTGGTGATTCCCGTCCCTATTAGCTACAAAGTTAAAGATACTGTAAGGCGTCGGCTGTATAAATCCCTGCAATTAAGCTGTTCCTATAGAAATCATGCTAAAATGATATAGAACAAGGAAGATGTTCTTACAGACAGCACTACTAACCACTGCTGACCAATCAGATTTAAGAACAGCAGTAGTATTAACTGAAACATTCCCCCACTCTGAACTACAAAAGGTTCATGCAGGTAAGTCCTTACTGTGTCAACCTAAAGTGCATGCATGATCTTTATTTATATTAATTACCTCCACATATATTTTTTATAGATTTTCATTTTCAAACCTCGATTTTATTCTTGGTTAAGCTCGTAACTGTAAGTGAGCTGTCCTGGGGCCTGTTAGAAATCTTTTACAGCAATTAGTCATGCAGAAGCCCAAGGGAACCAGATAAAGCTGGCACACTGGAAGTCATTACGGCAAGAGCCTTAGAGCTGTGTGTGATTCCGGGCTCCTCACTTACACGCACACGACTGCAATAAGCCTGCAATAAGACCAGGGTTGTAGTTGCAGATTATATAGAACAACGGAATGATTACGGCACATTCAGACAATGTAGTAAACAATGCTCGCAAAGGCAGCAAAATACCGTAAAGATGCCTGTTTATGGGTCATTTTACAGATATGATTCATATGCTGTCATGTAATTAATAGGGCCCACCCGAAACGATATTAACGTGATACCCAGACGCTGTTAGTATGACGATTTTATGGATATCGCGATTTTCTCCCTAATTTAGTCGTGTCCAATTCCTCCCCGTCACTAGGGGGCTCCCACATTAAGGCTACTACTACTAATCATATGTTTCCTCCGGACCACATGACGCCAGCCGACCGCATCTTTTCGAACTGCTCGCTCACGCACTATTGGGGGCGGCGTAACACACTCGGAGGACAGCGCTATCCGCTCCTTCCGCTTGCGCGAACTCACAGACGCCCCTGATTGGCTGTATGAGACCACGAAGTACCTCTCATCCCTCCCCTCTGAGAGAGCTCGGCCTAGACCTCCAGTTGCAGGTGGTTACAGCATCACTCGGGAACCGAACCAGCGATCTCCGGATGATAGGGCGAGCACTTTACCACTGCGCCACTTACAGTATTATGACACAGAATCCTGTGCTGCCTGCCAACGTGCGAATAGTTTAAAGTGCGCCACCTGTAGGATTATCGAGGAACACCACCTCAAATGCAAACATACAGTATATAAATACATATTTTTATTTTTTAATCTATTTTGGAGTCAGTGTGCCAATACAGGAATGGTTTGCCACACAAAAGAATTGTCATATATAACCAAGTTGATTTCCCACCTCTCTGTTGTAGTATTTCACGCTGTGGCCTCAGACCTCCAAGGTCACGGGTTCGATCCCTGCCTCAGGTCTGTGTGCCTTCATCTGGTGGGTTTCATCTGGGTACTACGGGTTCTTCCCATACTTCAAAGGCATGCAGAGTAAGCTAATTTCCAAATTGCCTACTTATGTGACAAAGTGTGTGTGCCTGTGCGACCAGTGATAGATTGGCACCCTGCACCGAGTCCCCTGGGATAGGCTCCAGGCTTCATGTGACCCTGAACAGTCTAAGTGGTATAGAGAGTGGTATATAAAAATGGAAGTAAGCTGTATATACAGTACATTATGTTGTTAACTGTAACAGGTAACAAGACAATAAACAATTTACTCACTTCCCAAATGCATAATTTTTTGTAGTCACATAAATAACCACTGATGATCAATATTTTAACCCCGGTTACTTTAGGATACATAGCCATTTACACTAAGACTTTTGTACACTGCATCTCGACCAGACG
This sequence comes from Clarias platycephalus, assembly GCA_030068275.1. Lineage (NCBI taxonomy): Eukaryota > Metazoa > Chordata > Actinopteri > Siluriformes > Clariidae > Clarias > Clarias platycephalus. Next base: position 5,752,971 of record JAQQZT010000003.1, read on the forward strand.
GCGGATTGTCGGTAGACAGCGAGATTACAATCGGCAGCATATGAACTGTGCACAGACCGTCCAGTGTATCAGCGAATTTGGAGACAAACCGGAGGAATGCGAGGAAGCCAAGAGGACAGAGGAACCTGCCGGGCAATCTTAGAAAAATATTTTTCTCCACAGTGGTCAACTGGACTAACTCACCATGACATTTAGCTCCCTTCCCCCAGCACCTCATCAGCTGCCCCTACCAATGGTAAGTCAAGCAGGACCCACGAGATGAGGACTTGAAGTGCGGGGGGAGCCAGACCTCCCGTTTCTCAATTTCAGCCCTTGGGGAGTCAGGCTTGTGTACCGTTTCACAAACAAGCCAAAGGCCAAAGTTCCAGGATGTGGGAGGAAGTCGGGGAGGGGGAGTGTGTGACGAGTGAAGACCAAACAACAGAGCAATTCTCCAGATACATCAAGGAATAAATTGTGCCAAATATTATAGATGTCTTGATCTGATAGCTTGCAACATAGGATTAAGGAACGCTCTTACCTACAGTATTCATCTGCAAGAACCAAATGTGAATGGAATATTTGCCGTGTGAAAGAGTGGTTAAGCATAAGGGTACACTGAAGAGGAGAAAAAAAAAACACTTTCCAGAAGATTTCCCAGCAGTGATGAGGAAGCTATGACACAAGATGAGGATTGAAGTTGTTGCTTGGTTGGCACGTCACCAGACTTGAACACTCATCTGTGACTGGCTTGTTGTTGGCGCAACTTGAGTCTATGTTTGGGTGCGTCTGGAGCCAAACGTGACATAGAGTTGGGTTATACATCACTGTCACCGTCACACATGTGAAGTTTTAAGTCAGAGAGAGAACAAAACAGCACACCAAAAGTCTGGGACTTTTGGTACTCAACTTAATTCTGGGGGGAAAAAATAGTGTCCTTTAGGGCATACTCATAGATTGGCAGAACTCTTTACCTGGTTCACCTGGTTTACGCTTTAAACAATAAAACTGATCACGATAGTTCATACAGAGTAGGTCTTTAGTTAGCTAGATTGATAGATGCAAATGGTTGACATTGCCAATACCATACCACAATGTAACACATGCGAAGAAAGGCATTGTCCACCATCTTCTGCTAGGATTGGCTAGTGTTGCTCTGATTGACAGCTCCCACAAACACAGGCAATTTCTGCTCATGGTGTCATCAGGATTTGAACTTGCACCCTCTTTCTGTTGAGCCAATCAGGAACCATGAAGTCATTGCTTGATATTTCAATCTACCTTTGAATCCTTGATTCGTATTTTGATGAAACTTTGGTTCACTTTAAGTGATCCTGCTCTGTACATGAAATTAATTTACCATGTGCAAAGAAATTGCATTTATATAATATCCTATATTAACCAAAGATCTAGTTATAACCTAACCATCCACTATAGTCAGTCAAGATCTCTCGATTCCAGCATTTCTAATCGATCTGGATGGGTCTATGGAAGTCAGACGTCAGTCTGAGCAGGAAGAGAGTTCCCAAAGTGCTCCAAGATCTCCGCAGCACATATCGGTCATCTCCCCAGGAGTCTGTCACTGCCAGATCGGGGACCTATGTAGAGTATATTAACCTCTACTGTTGGCTTGGTTTCCCCTGGAGATATTTAATAACCGGTGAGAAATCTGCTACTCGACTCCAGTTTCAGGCCCTGACAGCTGCTTCTTTGAAGAGTGCTCTAGCCATGGACCCGGCCCTGTCTCGGGCTAATCAGAAAGCTCTATCTCTGGGCTATTGACTTGCGCGGGCTTTGGAGCACAGAGCCCATGGCTGGATGATTTGGCCGTTTCATTTAGGGCGGCTTTGTACAGAGACACTCTTCATTTCCTTTTCAAGCACACAAGCAAGGGCAGACATCCAGCATCCCACCAGCCCCAGACGCAGCCCTGCATTGACCTTCCCGGGTCCCTGGCGAAATACAGCCGAAATGCATTTGTTCGTGCGTGTCTCAGACAGAGCTTTCGAGTTCAGAGATTGCCGATTTATCCGCACAGACGAGCTGCTAATATAACTCGGGATCCTGGTGCTTTAGGTCTTCGGAGGAAACGGATATGATAGGTTCCACTTACAAGGGATACAGGCTTTATACCCTCTCGATCCTCTGGGGCATTAGCTGTGCCTCTGCTGAACTGGGATCAAAAGAGAGGCCGCTACGTCGGACCTACAAACTTGAATTCGAAACAAAGACTCGACTGATTGTGTGGAAACTGTGTGGCTTTAGAAATTCAACGAGGATTTGAGAAAACAAGAAATATATAATGGAGTTCACAGAGACTATGAGCATTCATTTTATCTAACCCTATAAAAATGTCAACTTTGAGGACACCTTGGCATATTTAGAAGGTGAAGAAGGTGCTTTAGGTTTGAACATAGACTTGTTAAGCGACACATTATACGATTGCATCTGACATGACTACGGTTTAAAGGAACTGGGGTTTTCAAAGAATATATGACATGATGGTGGCCGTTTGTAAAATGCAAACTACTCATAGGCAAATCAGATTGCTAGTTAGTTTGCTGATGGCGTTTTTAATGTATGCTTATAATCAATGAATCAATGAGGACATAATTATAAACCAAACTATTTCACTGAAATCCAACAATTTAAAAGTTGAAATTATTTATTATAAGCGTTCGTCCCTACGTTTTTTTTTTTTTTGCAAAATGAGTTATGTGAATAGGTCTTTTTGCAAATACGAGACCATGTTAGTGGTAATAATGCACACGATTCAGTACATTTCAGCCAAAAGTAATGCACAAGCCTTTGAAAGCACAACCCTGTACTTTATTCTAAGTGGTTAATTTTAGATCCAGTGTGCAGAAGTGCAGAGTGTCATTTTCCAATTACTTTTTTTTTTTTTCTGTTATTGAAACTAGACTGTATAATTTTTTTAAAATGGTGGTGACCTTCTCAGAACCCATACTCATTTATATCGGTAAAAGCAATTACCCGCCATATTAACCAAAATATCACAGATTCATGGGAAAGAAAAAAAAAAGAAAAAGAAAAGAAAAAGCAGGTCTGTGTTTTCTTTTTAAATTAGACTGCAGCATGGTTGATCATGAAACCGTCATCCATCACGGAACATACACATGCTCCTCAGCAATCTGTAGGCTCGGGCTGTTGCACAAGACTCAACCTACACATGGCTCGGGAACAATCTGGCAAACATGAAAAAGACCACCCTAATCATCCGTCCACACTCTGCTTAGTTTGAGAGAGCGGTGACTTCAGCACCACTCCATCCCTAGCACAGGGCTAATAAGCAGACAGTAACCAGGGACCAAAGGATTGGCGTGTCATTAAAGAGACCGAGCTTGTCTTAAAAAAAAAAAAAAGTAATAGAAAAATAAATAAATAAATGCTCGACGCAAGAGAGCTCGGTCGCACGCCAGCCTCGCCCAAGAGCAATTACGTGCAAATGGGACGGGTTCGTTGGTATTTTTCCATTTTAAAAGATCATCTATTCATCACCACGTTTACGTCCAGCCCCCTCCTCACTTTCCAATTTGCCGAGGGGTGGATGACAGTTGTTGATGGATTGGGCTTTTGGTGGCTGAAGCAGGCTCGGAAGGAGATTGCTACCAGATGAGAAGACCTTCATTGCTGTCTCCTGATTTCTGACGATAGACCCCCGTTTTCCCCCTCGCTTTGATGAAAGTGATGGTAAACTCCCATGCACACCCATGTAGCCCCTCCTCCCCCTTCTCCACTCAATGTAATGGTAGACTCCTGGAAATGATTACTTTTTTTACAATCCCAAAATTAAATTAATATGAACAGAGTCCAAAGACAGCAGTGAGAATGGCAAGCGAGCGAGGGAGCGAGCTAGCTGCAGAAAAAAACGAAACAGTTGTCCAAACTTAAAAAAACCCCATCCTGGAGAAGCCACGTTTGTTCTTGCGAGCCTAGCCAGGAGGCCGGAGACACACATCATGCGGTAACATTTAGAACGTAGTCTGTTGAAGGGGGTTAGGGGGAAGGTGGAAAAAAGGGTCGCGAGCCTTATTGTAATGAAGCAGATTGTTGCTGTGCGAGATGTAACGAACTGTTAAAGAGAGAAACTTATGGATAAGGGGGAAAAAAAAAAAAAAACTTTTTTTTAAAACTCGCTCCGCAGAGAAAGAGCACGCAGTGGCGGATGCCTGTAGTGTAGCGCCGTAATGAACGACTTTTGAGTGAGTCGGGGAAAAGAGAAGACCCGAGGTTCTGGTTATTAAGTCTGGAATTTTTATAATAGAGCGAGTGCCTTTGAGTGCCTGGAACAAGCTGAGCTAATCTCCTCATGAGTAATGGGACTTAGTTTTACAGCGAGAGAACTGCAATGGTAGAAAAGTCATATTTTACAGCATGTGCACGCACTTAGATGAGCACAAATACACACACACACACACACACATATACATACACCCCTTAATCAGCTGTAAGCAGATGGAGTGTATCAGATTGCACCTCATGCTGAGGCCGAACGTAAATATTATCCTCTTCGTAAGAGAACGTATACGTCCTAGTGCAATCCGAGAGAGCATGAAGACCAAAAAAATAAAAATACGCCACGTTATAATCCTGTGGTTCGATCAGCGCACGGTGCCAAGTGCATTAACAAAAATGAACGTAAAAGCGCGCATGCAGCTTTGTTCAGCGAGACCAAAGGAGGTCCCATGAGCTTTTTTCCACAGCACCAACAGCGCGCTATAGCACATTCTCTGTGGGTTAGATAACTACATGTCTCAAGTCTCCACCGACTATTTATATTCTCCTTATTTTTCGGAAGAAAGATTAAAGAAAAAACAAGATAAAAACACGCCAAGCAGGGTTTTTTTTTTTGCACCAAACATAAAAATCCACCCCCTAAAAAGTAAAAACCTCACTTGTGGTCAGGCAAAGAGACAATTAGAGAGAGAGAGAGAGAGAGAGAGAGAGAGATAGCCATTCAAAAAAAAAAAACAGTCAAGCGGTATAAGGAAGGAGAACAATGTCAAGATGACATACGCAAAGAAATGAATTATTGTCTACAAAACATATCTAACGTGATCCAGATGTCTCCCTGAAAAAAAAAAAAAAAAGAGAGAGAGAGTTTTGGGGGAAAAAAGAAAAAAAAAAAAAAGGCTGTGTACAGGCTGCTTAGTCCATTTAAAGTCGGAAGATTTCCGAAAGAAAAATATTTTTCCATGAAATCCATCCCGAAAAAACTGAACGTATACGGCCTGTTTGCACTTTTCCTACGCATTAACATGACGCACACATGCTTAACAAAATGTTTACCGCAATTCATCATGTGCAGATTAGACCTTCATCAACTTTCCATTTCTGTTCATTTAAAACCCAACTACTGGATCCTGAAGCTCGCCAACCATAACCAGGCGTCATGCAAACTACTGTGGGTTTTTATTTTATTTTAATTTTTTTCAATCACATCTTCTCCTGAATGGAATGGCAGAACAGGAAGCCATGTCGAAGTTGATGCTCAGATGCTGCAGAATTACATTACAATTACTATGCATAACATATCAGTTCCAATGGAGGAGGCGTGGCCTCTGTAACTGGCAGTCCCAGTAAAGTGGGTGTGGCCACGGTTTTAACAAAAAAGCTATAGAAAGGAGGTGTGTCCTTTGTAGCAGTCAGTCCAGGTTAATGTGACATGCTTACTGTGCACAGCGGTTTAAAGATAAAAGGCGTGGCCTCTGTAATTGCGAGGCTAATTAAAGTGGGTGTGGCCTCAGTGTCTGTTAGTATACATATAATTTATTTATACATTTATTCGTTTTTTTTGGTACTTTATTCCGTCTATTTGCAATTCGGCTCACCGGACTCGCACTCTGGAGACATATCTGTCATTCCTGCCATATTATATATAAGGTGTGGCCTCTGTAAATGACAAATCAGAGTGAAGTGGGTGTGGCCTCAGGATCTGTGGGTAAAGTAGGTTTCTATCGTGGAGTCGTGGGTTCCTATGCATTGCCATTTATATAAAAGGCGTGGCCTCTGTAATGGTGAGTCCAGGAAAAGTGGGAGTGGCCTCAGCATCTGTCAGTAAATAAAAATGAATGCAGAGGTGTGGCCTATGTAACTGTGTGTTCTCCGAGTAAAGTGGGCGTGGCCTCAGCATCTGTCAGTAAAGAAGGCGTGTTCTCTGTGCCTTAACAGTTTAAGTCCAAGGATATTTGTCCTGGCGTTTTTTCCTTTTTCTTTTTCTTTCCCCACTGTTCTTGTACACTGACGAATAGTCACCAGTATTATATTACATCATGACTGCTCACAATAGTGTAAAAGTAAATCTTTGGCTTGTACTGTTTATTTCCATGCATCATATGTACTGTATTAATATCGTATGAAATGCGAACACATATCACATACACTCAGGTATACACATCGAGGCATTCTAGCTTCTAATTAAAAACTTCAGCTTGGTCGTACGAGTACGATTTCCTGCAGAGACGGAGCCATGCTGCAACAGAATCGCTGCCAAAAAGTGAGCAAAGCCTTTAATATAGTCTGGATTATATTGTAGTGTTACAGAATTACTTCTTTTTTTTGTGTGTGCGCGCATGTGTGCATGTGTGTTTTGACTTGCACCATTTGGCGAGGTGCAGGATCTTGCGGCAAAAGTGAATCATTGTAGCCAAAAGAAAACAGTGACACAGTAAAATGAACCCTTGGCTTCATGTGGCTGCTGCACAATGCCAGTCCCGCACAGGCTGCTCTCGGTGCCAGTGGACCCCAAACAGAGAAACTGGGCAGGCATCGCCCACCAGATGGCTTTGTGGTCTCCTCCTTCTCGCTCGTGGCGCCTGTGAGGTTAGTGGGCGGCCCTCGCCGAGGCTCCTTCTCCATCCTCAACCTATTTTTACTCCAATCTCTCTCTCTCTCTCTCTCTCTCTGACTCTCCTTCACCCCTCCCGCCACTCTCTCTTTTATTTTTTCAATCTTCACTCCCCCCACCACACACTTTCACTCATTCCTCTCTCCCGCTGTCTCTTTCTTTCATTCTCTTGAGCCGCGAACCGGTCTTTGTGCGTGACAAACGAAAACTACGGAAAAAAAATATATGGAAGAAGAAGAAAAAAAAATTTTCAGCACGGCTCTAAACTCAACTCCTGATTCGGATCCCAGCATGTCTCTTTAACTCGTCCTTTATTTCAGATATCCCGTTCCTCGTTATATATTTACTTTGCAGCTTTACAGCTTGCCGAAAAAACATCCAGAACTTTTTTTGTCACCAGCTTGGCAGCTAGCAAAGACCGGGAAAAAAAAAAGTGCAAATGTTTTACCAAGCAGATCCCCTCTGCATGAGATGACATCTCCTCAACGTGTTTCCCAGCAGCCGTACGGGCTTAGACGACGGCATTCAACATGCATTGGTCTGAGATCTAAACAGAATCTGATGTCTGAGAGGAGTCTTGATGCTTCCGCGAGGAGCTGTTAGAGTAAATCCTTTCAGGGTTGCCAAGTACGCTGGAGTGACTGTCACAGCAAACACTGAGAAAGAGAGAAGGGCTCCAGTGGCTCTTTCTAAGACTTGCATTCAAAAGCTCTAAATGTCACAATTATGGATCCCAGGAAGCGATCATGTGTTTAACCAGCTAATCTGGCATGAGGAGTCACTTCACGTACAGCGCCGTTACGTGTATGACCCCCCTCTGCTGTCGGGTGGCATCATTACCATCACAATGCTTCTGGGATACACGGGCCGTCCTGAAGCTAATGATTTATAGGAGATGCATACTGCATAAGTATGAGTGGTGGGGTTACTTTTAAGTGCACGACTTTTACTCTAATTATAATCACGATTTCCATATTTCCGGAGTCTGGACTGGTCAGATGCGGACTGTCGACCGGCCTCACGGTGGTAGACGAGATCATACCAGGATGTGGCAGGAGCGCAACCGATGAAACTACTGAAGAACTACAGTACCACAACCGCACAGACCACACAGAGAAAAAAAAAAAAGGAAGAAAGCTGGGCCGCGCCGTTGCCAAAGCCTTGAAGGAATCGTCTGCGTGTTTATTTTGCTATCAGCATCTCATAGCAACTGGAAAGCTCATTTTTCTATTCGGTGTTCTTCAGCTCAATTCAGCAATCAAAGCGATGGATGTGTGTAATTCGTAGTCAAGCGTGATTCACACTCATTTAGTGTCTATAAAAAGACGGCAAAATTGCCAGGAAGTATACAGTATACAGAGTTGCACAATCTGTTTCTACACTGTTGGGATGTGGTTCGTCCAGAATGAAATGAGATTTAAAGTCTAGGTCTACATCTTGTAAAGTGATCAGTGACCTCTGGTCAGAGCAATGATCAAGCAAAGTGAAAAATAAGTAATCCTATAAGATAGGAACGCCAGAAAGCCTAAACTGCATGTTTTGGGACTGTGGGAGGAAACCAGAGTACCTGGAGGAAACCTGTGCAAACTCCACGCGCACAGAGGCGGGAATCGAACCTGGCTGGAAATCGAACCCAGACCCTGAAGGTGTTAAATCTCAAGTTTTTGTCAAATTATCAATAATAATAACTTGAAGGTTGACCTCCTTGCACTCTTCTACCTTGTGTCTATTGGTGGCTCACAAACCGATGAAGTGCCACCTACTGTGCAGGAAAGTGAAGATACAAGTACGGAACAATATTACTATTACTATTATGTGTAAGCTGGCCAGGAGAAAGTGGAAAAGTGGGGAGCAGTGAAATCGTACCCAGGCATGAAAGCAAACTTCCTACAGATAAAAGTTAGCAGCATACGGATAGGATTGAAATAATCTCCAAAGGATTTTATCTACTAGTGCCAAAACTTATACTTGTATTACTTGTCTTGTAACATACATTGCTTTGTCTGTAGTTCAAATCCACTACAAGACCACTTCTGTCATTCCCAGCGATGCCTTTCATCAAATTCTCATGCCCAATTATCAGTCACATACAGTAAGATCCAAGATCTCTTCCCAATACAGTCATCCATAAAACAATACGGTGTTCCACACAAGCTCTCACGCATAGATAATAATATTAATTTGCATGAAGTATACAAAGGTTTTCCCTGACGTTCCTCCCAAGGCACAATGCTCATTGCGAATGGTTACCCATGAGGTGCGGAGGAGGAGGGGGGGGGGGGGGGGTTGTGGGTAAACACACCCTATTGTGTTCTGCTGGCATCATTGCACGCTGTACGCTTTGGGAATTAGCGGTGTAATGTTAAACCGTGACATTTCTGTAATGGGCGCCGTCTGTCATGCGATGTCAAGTCACACGTTTAAAATGGTAGCTGGTCGCGGTGACGGCTGATTCAGTCGCAAGGGACCAAAATGGGAAATATGGGAACGCCATATGCTGAGAAATAAGCGAATTGTAAATTGTTTTTGTAATTATTTAGGGAAACATTATGACCTGTCGTGGTTAGTTTTTATTTGGTAAAGTCAGACAGGGGAAAATGTGCTTAGTTGTTAACAGCAGAAGGCATTTTATAGCGTTTTATAGCAAATAAGCAAGAAGTTCAGGCTGCCTTGGATAGCAGAGCGCTGCAAGAAGGTTTACGTAGAAAATCTGGGACACGCTCCATAAGCTAGCCCACGGGGAACTGCGAGAACACGGGCTTGGGTTCGCCTGCCATTTGTAATGCGCCAAAAATACCTCCGCAAAATCCTCCATCAAATCATCACCTATCGAGCGATTCATGGCGGCAAACTGGCACCTTTCTAAATTAAAGTTTTGCGCTTTTTTTTCTTTCCGAAACCGCCTCGCCCATATCGTTTCCCAAAAGACAACAAGGTAAAAGCATAGAGACAAAAAGCCAGCATTTACCCCTCGACAAGCCCCCTGTTTCCATGAGAACCTCACCCCAACAGACTGGCTTTCTCCGAGGGATTGACAAAGAGGAAACACAGAAAGGGTGCTTGTTGACTAGTCAGAGCTCATTTGAATAACACTTGCAACTTCTGTTGTGATCCAAGGCATCTGTACATAAGAAGTGAAACGTTAAAAATATCTCCAGGCAAAGGAGATGTTCCATTTTCGGATTGAACGAATCATCTTCATCAACTCGCATAACGATTCGAAAAAGTGATCGGCGACAAAACAGTTCCTAGATTTTAGCAGGAATCCTAAACATCGCCTCATTAGCTGCGCTACAGTCGTTCCTAAAATATCTCCCAAGGAAGGAGACGTCTGTGCATCGGGCGTGCGACGTGAAATCCATTCGCAACTCTTTCCACTAAATGGCTTCACACGCTCACAGCCACCCAGGCCTTTTTTCTTTTTTTTCGAGAGAGAGAGAGAGAGAGAAAAAGACCACACCAAATCCCCTACGCCGTGGGGCCGACGTCGGCGACCACCTTTAATGAGGCTCATTAAACAAGCCTACCATGAACTTCGCTGTGGAAAAAAAGAAAACGGGCTCATACTGTATGGGAGGGGAGGATAAAGAACCGGCATCGCCGCTAGACACATCAAAGTCCCAACAGTTACGAGCGAGTGTGAAGTGTTCATGAACAGGCGTGCATTAAAAAAAAAAAAAAAAAAAAGGGTTCCAGCGCAGAAGTCTCTGAGGCTAATGAAGACATCAGGGAGCATTCACATTGAAGAAAAGTCTAACAGGAGGCTTAAACACAAGCCAGTCTACTTCTACTATTGCTGTAGACAGTTTAATAAGAGGAGGGGTTTTTTGTACTCTTGAAAATATTACATCACTTATCTTAGTGTAGTTTTGTGCTGAGAACGCAAGCGTTTATATTCTCATTTAAATTCTATTGTCTGTCACTTCTGGGGACAATTTTTTTTTGTTTTGTTTTACTTTTCATCCTGGATGGGTCTTGTGTCCTTTTATGAGGGGTGTTCAAGTCAAACCAGGACTTTGATTGGGTGGAATAACAGAAAGACTTCTCTATATAACCCCCCTTATCCCATGTTTCACTAGTGCTCGGATGCCATCAAGGTAAAAGTTTTTCTTAGTACGCCAGTGCCATGATCGGTCTGCTTGCTTCATTTCTGAAATGGTGGCCTCTCCGGAACTCCTTCAATGGCCCAAACATGTGGAAATGTCTTGGAGCGAGGTCATGGAGCAACCAAGTTCCTGTAATGTGCAAGTGGTGTTGATGAATGATTGCAGTTCCTACAGACAGTTGCGTCTCTTCTGCAAGTTGGCGCCATTGTTTTTTTTTTTGTTGTCAATTTTAAAGTATCAGGTATTCCACTCGCTGAATGTTCACGGGAACACTAACTGCAGTGGTCTCCGGACCACCTCGGCCGGGAATCGTCATCCAGATGTTTACTTCGGCTAAGAGTCTCATGACTGTAATGTGCATGACGCCTTCTGTAAATATCAATCGGTTTTACACCATGACTAGGAATAAATGATGTCTGGAATGTACATGTCCTACCCCTACAGGTGTGTCCTGCTCTACAGTACAGTACAGGGTACTGTAGGTCTATGCATTGTGAGGTCTTGTCTCTTGCTATTCTGTTTTTACTTGTTTGAGAAGTAAAGGCTTCATGTGAGCAAGGCTTAATGAAATGTACAGGGTGACTTTTAAGTTGATGCTTTAGAAACTTTTTGGAGGTAGATTGCAATTCAGTTGAAATACATCATATCAGGGCACTCATTAAGTGTAATAGTTTACCAATTTTACCAACCTGTCAAATCTGTTACCACTGGCGCCACTGACGTTCGCCCCCGGCTCGAACATTACGTCGTAACTTCATCTCAAGCCAGCAATAAACTAAAGACTTATTCATACCTCAGTATAAACAATATTCGCATAATATTCCGACCGCTTTTTCTTTCCGCAACAATACTTATTGAGGTAATAACAATGTTTAATTTCCTGATGAAAGATTTTCCACACAATCAAATCTTTGTTCCGAGAGACCGCTCGCCCTAAAGCGGTCTGTTCCTTTCCCCGATCCAAGTCAGACACGATGCTGCTGGTCGACTGCGTGGTGGTGAATAGATGGGTTTGGTTTGTCTAAATTGGATCAGGGAAGTCAAGGCTGGCCCAGCTGGTGGTGCATCATCAGGCCTCAATCCAAGAGCTTGTATAACAGGAGGGTTCCACACAATCCAATCACCGGAGCTTATCCTTTTCATTTCAGACATGTCCTGCTGAAAAGTTAACTAAGATCTCAGCAGCTGCTGCTCCTGGCTCTGTCTCGGCTTAGCGCTGCGTCCTAGTGTGCTTTGTGCCAAAACTCCTTTGCGCTTGTGTGCTTTGGCCAATCTTTTAACGGCACTCATTTGCAGCAGGAAGACGCCAAATCCTGCACTTTTTTATTCTTTTACAAGAAGAATAGATGGGCATACTGTATGATTTATGGCGCTTGTGACTTTTGTGAAGGGTTAGGGTTAGATTTTCTGGTGCACTCATCTCCCATACGTGATAATTAGAGAAGTGTGATTTAGTGGATTGTGCAATTTAATCGACCTTTTGTTTGTTTTGTTCAATTAAACGAATCGATGGATCAGTTCTGGTCAGTTTTGTTGGCTCAGAATTGATTCACAGTTAATTTCCTGTTAAATAATATACTGTTAAATTGTCTAAAATGACTGAATTCTTTGAAAAATATCCCACAGCTATTGCAAAAATAAATACAAACCGCTTCCACTTTCTTCCAATACTCGCATTTTGCGTGAGTATCACTTCTTCATCGATTTAGTTTATTGTCGGCAGGTGCAATACCGCCACCTAGTGGACAGGATGTAAAACATTGGCAGGCCAAAAAAGATCACTCTGCACAAAACGTGATATTTAAACATTATACAGCATTTTAGCATTTATTGGATACTTTTTGATATTTCTTTACGCATTGAAAATCACAAATTTAGATAAGATCCACAGCTCTAATGTGCATACATTGTTAAACAAAAATATTAGGTTTACTGCTTATATTGTGAGGTTTTCTGTAAGGAGTCTCCAGTTTTAGTATTTTCTCTGACCCAGGAAAAGTCTTTCAGTCAGGACAGATTTACGCTTACACAACCAAGTGTCATATTACTGACTGTTTGTGGCTCCTATGACGTCATAAGTGATAACGGAATCATATAGCAAATTGTTAGTGTTGGCAAATGGGGTAGTTTAAGAGGAATAAAACACTCTAGGGCATGCTGTTAAAGAAAAAAATATCAACTTTCTTATGGTCAGAGTAACTCCTACCACGCCATCACTGATTACTTTCCTACAACCCAATGCCCTAAAATGGTGTATTTTTACATCCTGACAACTTTACACCATTCACATAAACAGGATACTGTGTTTTATATGACATACACTTTATATTTACTGTATATGTAGTTCTATAACCTGAAGCATTTCTCACTTTTCCAAATGTCTTTGAAGCCTTTATCTTTTCTGAGGTTTTTTCTGTGTCTTTTCAAGGACATGGCTGAAAACCCATTTAATGATTATATCACATCGAGCAAAGACTTAAAACGGACAGATTACAAAGATCGATTTAGCAGATCGATTTAAGTCATAACGGACATCTGTAATCAGTCCTACTGTCCGATGGGTCTCGGCGGCATGACGGTCGATAAAGTGCATTGTGTAGGTGTGGGATACAGAGTCTCGCTCCTTTATACTCTTATAGCCCCTGTCTTCTTTGACTGTCTGATGGAAAATGGATGGTAAATTCAATCTAATCGCACTGGCACTTCAGTGGGCCGCCCTGATCGTCTATCAAAAGCCCGGGCAGACAACCAGACACGGGGAGAGAAAGTCTCCACAGCCAGACACAAACCAGAACCAAAAGGAGAAAGCACATAATAAAAGAAGCACAGAGGGAGGATGAGTGTGCTTCCTAGGCTGCCATGCTGGCACTGGTAATAGCTCAGTGTACATCACACACTAGATAAACACACTGGGCCCACAATGTGGTGGCTTATTTTGTAAAAAAAAAAAAAAAAAAAGAAGGGGGAAAAAAAAACCCCAATAAGATTGGGATCAGACTCAACCAATGTGTGACACTTTAGACCAAGATCGGTGCTTTTCTATAGAATGAACGCCGTCTCCGGGATACCACTTTCATTAATCATAATCTAAATCACAGAACTGCATTAACCGTAGCTAGTTAAGAGGGTACGCACTGTCTCGCCTCGAAGGGACGAAGATAAACACAAAAGAAATGGGATGTTCGGTTTCCTGACTAGACAGGAAGCTGATTGATAACTGAGGCAGAGGTGAAGGCAATCAGGGAACAATACGAAGAGCAAATAGGAAGAGCACGGAACATGAGGTAGTCCAGCTGCATCAAGAAAGTTTCTAAATAATACTGTGACATTCACTGGATCGAAACAAATGTAAGATTCGTGGCATCTTTGTCTCAGTCTCAGACACTCTAGAAGTCTGACGTCTGGTTTGTGTGACTATATTAAGCCCGGCTGTTTCCAGGTAGTTGCACAGCAGACTGTTTTTGTTGTCGCCCCTTCCTGTGAGAGTAGGCGCCTCTTGGTTATACTGAGTGACAAAAGTTTCCACAGTCTCTAGAAATATCTAGTGGACTTGCTTGCAAGAATGTATCCAAGTTTCAATCACATCACATCCCATTCCTAACCCTAGCTGTTTCAACTGGATGCCCGTTATGGTACAGTAAGTCCCCAACATACGAACAAGTTCCGTTCCGAGAGTTTGTGCGTAAATCCAATTTGTTCGCAAGTCTGACATTGTCTGGATACTAGACTACTAATATAATTGGCTATACGCAGTATAAAACTAACTTTCATGTTAAAAGACGACTCATGTTAAAAGAACGAGCAATGTCTTACAGGATAAAGCAGAAAACATTCCTTTATGCCCTCTTCTCTCTCTCTTTCTTTCTTTCTCTCTATGTCAATCTTCCATCCTCTACCCGTCCAGCCTTTCACTTACACACTTCACCCCCCTCCCGCCCCCCCAGCCACCCCTTGTCTATAGAGCACGCCCCTCTGCCCACTCATACGTTCTTGTTGTTTCCTCCTCTGAGCTCTTAAGAGTCTCCTTCCAGACGTTCTGCATTTCATTTTTTTTTTTCTTTTCTTTTTGTTCTTTTGTGCTGGAGCGACCACTCCAAGGACCAGTGGTGCCAAGGAAGTGTCCAATCATGTGTATGTGTGTGTGCTTTAACTAAAATGTCATTTAATCAAGAGAATACTGATGAATGGTAAATATTCATGGTTAAAGGCGTATTTGTGAGACTGCGGGTCATGGCGTCGTTTGCTTTAAAAGGAATTCCAACAAAGACACACCAGGGTCAGTAACTCAGTAAGAAAAATAAATAAATAAATAAATAAACTCAACAACGCATCATGATTTAAGATGAAAACCAGAAAATTTAAAAAACATTATACTAAGAATGAATGAATGAATGAATGAATTGTGCGCCGTTATTCTAAGAGTTATTGGATGAGTTGACATGGCCCATCATGAAGAGTAGCTTTATTTGGAAGTAGGAGTTTTGCTCCTTTCACATCCAACAATTGCAGTTTTATTGTTATGAATATTTATTCTAAGAGGAAGACTTTCTCATAATGGAAAACCTACTGACTGTTACAGACTGAGCTGGCATGGTGGCGTAGTTGTTAATACTGTTGCCTTGCACCTCCAGGGTATGGGTTCGATTCCCGTCTCGGGGTCTGTGTGCATGCGTGCTTGGTGTGTTTCCTCCCGCAGTCCAACCACATGCAGATTAACCTGACTGGTGTTCGCAAATTCCCTGCCTGGGATAGGATCTAGGCCCCCCAAGACCCTGTATACATTATAAAGCGGTATAGACGATGAGTGAGGGTTGCAGATTGGAGACTCCATATAAATATTGTCTACAGGCCTATTTACACAAACCTTTTTCTTTGTATAATAATGCCTCTTGTCCTTGCTTATTATTAGTATTAGATGAATCTGTACCGAAGCAATTAGTTTTTGTATCGATCCAAAAAGAAGTCCCTGGGAATGAACTTTTACTATAGATCGAGTGATGGCGTATTAAAACGAGCAACTTGTGTCTCAATTATGAAGGTGAGATGTTTCAGAATTGAGTCTAAATGGCAAAGCAATCAGGCAACACCAAAGAAAAAGGCAAAAACATACTCATAAAATGACTCTCATCAAAGCTCTGGGTTTTGGAATGACATGAAGTTCGCCTGTCCAGCAATCAAGGGAGCCGTTTCAGAACTTCTTTTTGGATCGACACAAAACCTAATTGCTTGGGTACAGATTCATCTGGGACACTGAACTTCTGCACACCGTGGAACCCCACCAGAAGAGAGGCTTATAAATAATGAAGTGCGTGTAAGTGGTGCTGACAGCGATGGCGACAGAGGCTGAAAGTCGATGCTGACTCTGCTAGTGATTTATGGCACGCTGACTCAGACAAACTAAAACAATTTACCTGCACTAAAGCGTCCAAAAACCCCTGCATTGCTCCGGGTTAATAAAAATGGCTTTCTGCGGTGGGTACCTCTCCAGTCCAAAACAAACCACTTTTTTTTTTCCTTCTTCTTCTTCTTCTTCTTCTTCTCTGGGCCTTTGCAGGTTTCCAATTGTTGACACTCAATGTATTAACTTTGGGATGTATTACTTGAGTAACAAATCAGGGCTATTTTTGCTTGGAACAATATTCGCCACAGCATGAAACAGCACAAAAATTCAGAACTGGCGTACAAACCACACCATGCAACAATGTTTTATATCGATATACAACGGTCAGCGAGGTCTTTGGGAGAGCTGCGGATGATTGTTTGCCAGAACTGTTTGGTGTAATGGCCTGAAATTGGTTAAGCATGCTCTCTCTCTCTCTCTCTTTCTCTCTCTCACACCAAAGGAAATGAAGAAAGAAAAGATATGCCTTTTTTTTGCCATATACACTGTTTTCATTGTGCTAAAAATGGGTTGAAGTTGATTTACGGCTTTAAGACCTTGTCCATGTGTACACAGGTAGTACATGGAGTTCCCCTATGGCCTTAGGTCTTTCTTTCACATAAAAACTGACCTTTTGGAAAACTCCATCCAATGTGATCTTGGGTAGAAGCTCCGTTTTCAGTGTTGACTTTTGGGGTGGGGGGAAATGTGTTCTTCTGTGTTTTACAGTAAAGCGTGACATACTCTGTGACATGTTCAACTTTTTTTTTCTTTTGGGGTGGGGGGAGGGGTCAGATTAGCCAACACGGCTTCACGTTTAGGGTTATATCGCCAGCTGTTGGCTTGCCATAAGCTTGACAGCGTGTTATTTTGGTTTAATATTCTATAAAAAGTGAGGACTAGGTCTTAGTAAAACCTCAAACACCACCACTACCACCAGCACAACCACTAGCAATCACAAAAAAAAAACAAAAATAAAAGGATGAATAACCAGAGGCTAGGACGGAGTTTGTTCTAGCCCAGGCTATAGGAATTCATAAACTGCTAGGTCAATTAATGTATGAATTTAAAGTATTTGCAAACTTGCAATGACATTGTATGCAAACACATACATACATACAGTGGAACCTCGGATTACGAGCATAATTCGTTCCGGAAGTGGGCTCGTATTCCAAAACACTCGTA
>JAQQZT010000003.1:5773284-5784954 GCA_030068275.1 Clarias platycephalus
ATGTAGAAAGAAATAAAAATCAGGAACCATCATGGAGTTAGAAAGTGTTCTAAAACTTTTGAACGGTAGTGTATATTATAGACATTTCATGATACTCTTATATACAGTAGGTGTATTATTCACTACTCAACTACTGTAACTACATTACAACACTACATATATGATTTAATGCTAATAATCTAATATAGTTATATTATCTCTCTAATAATTATAGTATAATTATACACATTTTATTTTTAAGCTATAAATGATATTCATTATACAGTATACTGCTGTACGATTCTGGAAATTGTTTTACTACAACAGTTCACTTTGTACTATATAACACTTTATAATATTCCCACATATATTATATCTCACTATTTGATTTTTAATGCAACTGTAAGACCCATGCCCATAGCTGCTGGCCAATGATTAAGCAGCCCTGTAAAGCTCGGCCATATAGTACTGTAGGTTTGTGCCAGAACTCGAAATGAAGACCTAAGGACTCAAAAGCGCAGCAACAAAACTGAAAAACTGAGGACCGAAACTGAAAAACTGAGGACCGAAACTGAAAAACTGAGGACCGAAACTGAAAAACTGCAGCAATGAAACTGAAAAAAAAAAAGGGAGGGGGGGGGGGGCAAAATTGAAAAGTGCAGTAAGGAAACAAAAACAAACAAAGAAATGTAATAATAATAAAAAAGTTTTCTTTTTTATGCAATTATTTTTATTCACTTTCAATTTATTTACTTGTATCCATTTCTTTTTGGCACGAATCTAATTCCATACAAGTTGAGCAACATTTTTATTTTATTTCTATTATATAATTCTGTTTTTCAAAAGAAATCGGTTCATACCTTCTTTCTTTAGTTCGCAGTGAAAGAAAAAATAATGAGAATCCAGATGAAAAAAGTAAAAAAAAAAAAAAAAGAATTTACAATTACATTTTGACCTTTAATAACTGAGTATTAAATATTTTATTGTAAGATTTCAACATTATATATATTAAATGTTTTCATTTTAGACCACACACAAATGTTCCTTGCTTTAACTGCTCTTCTACAAGGGATAAATTGAAAGTGACATTATATTTGTCTCCTATTTGTTCCTGATCTGGGGAACGATCTGATCCGTGACTCAAAGCCGTGATCCGATCCGTGAGGTTTATGATCCGTTGCACCCCTACTGAATACAAAAGCATCCCTTGGACAAACAAACAGACTAAGTATACCCATCATCATTATATAAAACTTAGCACAATGTGCTGCTGACAGACTTCAACATTAGGCTTGACAGGTTCCGATAAACAAAGTATGCATTTGCACTAGAGTCAGTCTTGGCGCAGGACTCGTGTCATGTGTTACACATTTCGCCCACTTTCAGGTCAATCAGTATAAGAGCTGCGGAAAGAACAGTGCCGGCGATTTTACCCTAAAGATAAGCACAGGAGCGAATCCAAGGAAGCTTTCTATGATCCCATCTGCGAGCGCTGCTTATATACGAAAACAGATCTCTAAAGCTCTGAACTGCACCACAAAGCACTGGCATCTTGGAGGTGCTCGCAGTCTCAGTCTCAGTCCCAGAGAGAAGGCTTTAACTATGAAACTATGAAGTACGGGCCAAATGGAAACCAAAGCCATCATTCTGAGGCTGCTTCAACCATTTCTCTCTCCAAAGCCAGGTCTCCTTGCAGATGATTCGGCGTGACGGATCAGAAACAGAGTCGCATAACGACTGTATTCGACACCTTTTTCTTCCACGCTTCCTAACACTTGATCCTGACTTGAGTCATGGCAGGAAACAGATGTCCGTACCTCATTCCTCCTTGACGGCGCCTGTTTTTTGCAGATCGTCGCCCATCGCCTAACACTCTCGTATCATCGTATCTTGTCGACGTCTGTGCTACTGCTCTAAAGAAAGCTCTTTTGTTGTAAGGCTGAAAATCCATCGAACAGAACGTAGACGTTGTCATTTCGTACTTTTCTGGGCAATCCATCTTCCTCAAAAGTCTTCCTTCGAGGCTGAGTGAATGACTTTTTTAATAGAGGAAAAGTTAAAACAGCTAGGCAAACAGCTAGTAAAATGCACAAGATGTCAAGTCGTAGGTCACTATCTCTCCATTCGCATTCGGCGAGAAGGTCCGAAAGGTCTTTTCCTTCTTCCGTGAGATGGACAGTTTAATATCGCTCTTATTTATACACTGTAAAAAAAAAAAAGTGTATGATGAATGGTGTCGCTGCTTTGGCGGGATTCACTAAACGTCTCCGATCTTTATCCTCGATATGAGTTACATGCGAGGTTCTCGTCTATCATAAATCCTCTCTTCCTCCTGCATTCCTGCAGGTGATGATTCGAGTCCCGCAGGTGCGTTCTCGCGTTGATCTGGAGCGAAAATATACGGCGGTTATTGCTGCGCCACTTTCCACCTCCGCACATAACACATTTATGAAGTTCTAACAAAGAGGCCCAACCAGACAAATATGTCCCGTGATTTATAACACGACTCGGAGCGTGCTATGAAAAAAACGAGAAAGCGCATTCTTGTTGATTAAAGTGCATCCGAGACTGGCAGAAAGACCCGTGCGAGCTGATCCGCGGGCGATCTTAAAACCAGATCCAGAACGGGGGTGTGGATGCCAAAGACAGTGGCCGTTTACAGCTTTGAGAAATTATAGAAACGAAAGAGCTACCTAACGGACGTTCTCCAGGGGTGTCCGTTAAATACGCTGCTGAAATTATTTTGCCAAAACACTTTAAAGCGAATTGATATTCCATTCTCCCAACTTTAAATCTGGACAGTTTTAGTGCAGCTATGATAGGAAAAGATGGACAGAATTTGAGACAAAAACTGACTTTTTAATTGTAACCAAAAGAGCGGTTTTCACTCTTGGCCTGCACTTTATTCTGCACTTAGGGGCAATTCTGGAGTCGTTCGATTGGCCGGCTCGAAATCACAGCTTCACGTTCGCACATTTGATTCCAAAACTCGCACGTATTGCACAATTCCACATAAAGGATTGCAAAAAGCCTGGGACTAGGATCATCTGTTTGCTGCTTTTTTAAAATTTTCCCTAAATATTAACACTTATACAGTGGTAAGCCAGCTAGAAAGATGTGTATCTTTTCCAATGCTTTTTGCATCACACAGAGTGCAGACGTCTTCCACACCCGATGCAGACGACACCACGTCTGGACCTCACACCATCGACCAGTTATCAGTTGTCTGGACCTCTACGTCTTTTAAATTGCAATGGGATAATGGGAACTCAAAAAAACCCCAAAGCATGTAAATGAGACCATCTGCATGCGTGAAGCTCCCAACAACAGGTCAGTAAGAGTTCCTAAAGTTTCTCCTTCCAACATTTCCCTTGAACATTCCTTCTCTTTCTCGTCACCTCCTTGGAAGCTCGAAGCGCGTATCTGTCTTTGACTTCAAATCGACCACCGCAACCGTCATTTGCTCAGTGTGGTTTGACTAACTAAGCATCAACGCAGTTCATTTGTACAGGGCTTATAATATACTCATATATTTCAGATGAAATGCAGTCAAACCCAATTAGTGTCAGCCACCTTAACGCGCCCCATTAGCCGTCGGTCTTAGTTCCAAACTAATCGATTCTAGACATAAAATGGGATAATCTGACCGCAGCCAGTGGCTATGGACCTCACTCCTGTTCCCCAGCACTGTCAGCACTGCGGAATATTCCGCCTCGCTCGTTATTGCGACTGGCAGAGTCTGATCGGAGGGCTGAGACTGCTGCTGCTGCTGGCAGGCTGCGGGGATGCTTTCTTAAAAGAGCTCTGGCTGCTGCGGGAGTTCTCTCGGCGGTTATGACACTTCAGCCAAAAGACATGGAAGCATTTTAGGACTATTCGTGTAGGAATGACGTGTAGGAATTGATTTCTAGGTAGGCAAAACATGGATCTGAATTCTAATGCTTAAACCCACATCATGTTGGCGCAATAAGAAAACACTATATATATATATATACACTGAACTGCTTTTTTGTTCTTCTAAACATAGACATGATCTTATATTGTTCCTGAAACCTTACCAAATCTTTACAGTCCCAAGTCTCCAGCTTTTCCTAGAGGAACTGTCTAAATAACTGTGTGCAACCAAGCAACAACAAACTCATTTTAAGACGGCATTATATTCTAAGAGGGTTTTGGAATAAGAGTTCTACACTTTAACAGACAAAAATCACATATCATAGAATAATTCAGAGGCTTGGATCCCGTACCATGACATCCGGCCAATTTAGCGCCATTGAGACCTAATGCAGCCAATGAAAACCTTTTCTCGGTGTAGTTTTTGTTTGAAATTAATATATCAGTGTGAGCGCTACTATAGTACGCTGCCTGAAAAACGTTGGCATTTCAAAAGGGTCCGGTTCTGCATGGCTTGCATCAAGCAAAGAAAACAACTAAGAAGGCAGTTAAAATGACTGGGATTGGGTTAAGAACTAACCAACACATTGATAAAAACCTGGAAGGATAGCGCCGAACTGTCAACTTAGCTCATGAATGGAGATCACTTAAGCGTGTAGAAATCAGCGCTGTGTTTAATAGTGAAACTAAGCACTTTTCCCCCTCATAGTGCAACCAGAACTCGCAGGATTGAGCCTAAACAGCTGCGTCACCATAAGAAAACCACTTGTTAGTGAAGCTAATCAGATAAAAATGGCTTCAGTTTGCCAGGGAGCATAAAGCTTTTTGGAAAAAGGAATTGTGGTCGATTGAGTCCAGATAATCCAGAGTGATGGGCGCGTCAGGGTAAGATGGGACCCACATGAAGTGATGCACCCATGATGCATAGTGGCCACTGTACAAGTCTCGAGACATAGTGTTATGCTCTAGGGTTGCTTCAGTTGCTCGGGTCTAGGCTCATCAACGTTATGTGGTAATAAAATGAAGTTGGCTCGCAACCTAAATGTACTAAATGACTAGGTTAGCCTTTCCCTGATGGTATGGTCATATTCCAGTGCTTTAATTAGGAAGGAGTGGTTCTGGGAGCCTAAGAAATCATTTTCACACATGACCTGGCCACCAGATTGCATGACGCATTCAAAGTAGTGATGGGTCGTTCATGAACAATTCGTTCTTTTTGAACGAATCTTTAACGTGACTCAGAAGAACGAGAAGTCTCGGAGGGTGATTAGTTCATTTTCTACTGGGCGCGCATGCGCAAAGCATCGCAAAACCTCCGTAGGTTATGTACAAGAAATGAGTACGTTTCCTCTGGAGTCTTTTGGTCCGAATCGTTTGTTTTTTTTGTCACGTGACTTCCATACTATGCAGTGTAATAGATACAAAAAAAAAAAAAAAAAAGAACGACTCGGACTAGAAGACTCATGAGAAGAACCGTTTAATTCTGTTTCCTGTGTAATGCACTGCATAGCGTCTATGAGTCACGTGACAAAAGAACGAACGATCCAGACCAGAAGATATGAGAGATGAGCTGCTCATTCTGTTCATCATGTCCCTAGCTGCATTGTAATATTTTTATTATTGGAACAATAGCCAAAATTTGTGTACTGTTGGGGGTCTGTCTGTTTATTGAAAATGTGACGTTTTATTTTATTTCTGAGCAAAAAAAGACTTCAAAGAACCGAGTCACTAAAATGATCCAAAAGTCCCATCACTAATTCAAAGCTAAAGGGTCACGACATCTAAAAGTCCCCTATATGAGGATGTGATAGGGTAACGTGAAGCTCAAGAGCTCAACAAATTTACTACAGTAGTATGCTATTTAAAGAAATAAAAAATAAATAAATAATAGTTACCTCGAACTCACCCTGAGGAATGTTTCTGTTTCTGCAACCCTGTTTTCTGCATGAGCTCAAACTGCGCTGACTGATGACATAGACAGAATGTTGTAATATTCTTTAATCACAGGGCTATCATTAAATAATCATCATCGCATAATATGAGAAATAGACTTCAGGACTTTAGACTTTTTTTTGGATCATCTCATACACTGGGACAAGTAATAATCCTAAAATCACCCTGAGCAAACTTTTTTTTTAACTATTATTATTATTATTATTATTATTATTTATCCAGAAATGTAAACGAATTATGAGCTGTGATTACAAATTAGAATGTTAAATACTGTACATACAGTAGTAACACCACGCTTACCGCTTAAGACATACTGTACTGTACGTTATGTATTTTTAAGAAAATGTAACCGGATCCTGCGAAGGCAATGTGGTAAATAACTGCAGCTCTCTCTAGACGGATTTACCAACCACCACGGAATCCAGACGAGAACTTGTACCATAGGGACAAAGGGACTGTGTAAAGTGGGGGGAAAAGGAAGTCAGGCAAAAGAGATAAGTGGTTTGAGTGTGTGAGAAATGAGACGGAAAAAAGACACACAGAGAAGCAGAACAAAGAGACAACACAGAGACGGCAGACAGAACGAGAGCAGAGGGACTCATCCTCAGCCAGCTCCAGCTGCCCCCTCTGGAGACAACGCTCATGTTTTCTTTCCCTCTTACCCTCTCATCTCTCACCGAGCTCACACACTCCCACGGACTTTTGGCAGAGAGCTGCAGAAGCTCTGCTCACCTACAACAGACAGTCTGGTGAGTCGACCACAGCTTCTGTCTGAACGCACGCTCAACACATTCCCACCCAAATTCGAACACACACGGGATCACACAGAGCTTTTAAAGCCTCGGCAGAACCATGTTCGCCACGGACGGCACAGTCGGAAGCAAAGAAACGCTCGTGTGAACGACTCCGATTGGACACTTTCAGGCTTGAAAAAGCGTACAAGGCCGAGCCGGAGACACGCCAGGCGCTTCGCAGCATTTGCAGTCACGTGTCTCGCTGTAAACATTAATTGTTTGCTTTATCTCCATCTTTGCCATTTGATAACGGTTACTGCAGACAGCGGGTTAAATAGACCATAGCCAAACAATCAGCTTTCAGGAAATTTGTGTGCTTTCATGCACAAAAAAAAAAAAAAAAAAAGACAAAACAAATATCTGCTTTTCTGATGATGGCTGAAAGTTCCATGGCTTAAGTGAAGGGGTCAGTGAAAAATGCAATTTACGCAATTTTCCACTTACCCCAGCCAAAACGCGTTTGGTCTCCGACATTTGCCTCTTCAATCTGGCTACTGAAACCCAGTGCATGGAAAGAACTGTCATTTAAAATGGCCAAATGGTAATAAAGCATTCCACGCACTGATTGAATCTGAAACCCCTGCAGGGGGACGCTGGGCATCAGGCAGGCACACATCCACAGGCGCCAAATACCTTCACACATTCATTCACACCTAAATCCAAATCACCCCTGGGCCACAAATGTGTTTGAAATAAGGGAAGCCTTGCAGATACTGTATGGACGGGAAGAACTCAACAGTCATCATACAATTGCCAGTGTTGTGGACTCAAGAAAGAATCTTCCAAATACCCCTATTATACAGACATGAAGGGCAGCTGTTCTGGAACAGCTCTTGCAAGAACAGTATTGTGTCGACTGCATTTGCAAAACCCATCAAGCACCATGATGGAACTGGCTCTCATGAAGACCTTCCCAGGAAAGCAAGGCCAAAACCTACTGTACCTCTGCTGCAGATCCATCTTGACTTGGATTGTGACTCTAAGTTATGAGTGAATTATGAGGCTTGAGTCTTGCGAAACAATGATTTGATTCTATCTCGTGATACTGTAAAGTCACACCTGAAAGTTGAAACATGTATATGGAGTTCAAGAATCTCCACACCTTACAGCACAATGAAATCCTTTTCTTCACAGTTTAACTGGGGTCGGAGTGCAGGATCAGCCATGATACAGCATTCCCTGGAGCAGACAGGCTTAAGGGCCTTGCTCCAGACCCCAACAGTAGCAACCTGGTGAGGCTGAGGCTACCATTTCCCCACAAAGCTTCATCTGTTTATGGCTTTAAACAGTTTGTATTTATCCTAGGTCCAATTGGTATTCATAAATGGCCCAAAACAGATAAACGATTGAGAGTGTGAAAAAAACATAAGTAAGCCATCCAGATCTGTCACACTTTCTGCAGACAGTACATTACATAATCCCGAATCAAAAACAAGCAATCGTCCATTCATCATTCATCAGTGACCACTGACTGGATTATGGTTTATCCAGGAACATGCAGGACAAAGTAGAAAAACATGCTGTAAGGGATAGCCATCCATTACAGGGCACCGCACACACAAGAACACAAAAACACACATGTTTATGAACACCTAGGGGCAATTCAGAGTAACCAATCTGCCTGCTACCATGGTTTGAGGACGTGAAAGGAAACCAGACTCCCCAGAGGAATGTGGGGAGAACTTGCAAAAACCTTGCATAAACAGTAACCTGAGCTCAGGATGGAACCGTGGCCAATGGAGCTGTTAGGCATTACCCAATGCATAACCACTGCCACCATCAGAACAGGCAACTTTCAGGAAATATGGCTCATGCCAAGCCTTCGAACCATGCTGTTAATGACTGATCATAAACCCGAATGGGGATGTGAGTATATACAGTAGGTTAACCTGTGGAATGTCACCCATATGCGTAGTGTCACATGTCAAGCTCTATCGATCATCATGATTGCAATGGGGTGCAACTGCATGGTGTTTGGTGACAGCCCAACAGTGTAAAACTGAGTCAGAAACCAGACTTCTCAAACATGGTTCCGTATTGGTGGAGACACGATGTTCCTTATAACACACATTAATTAATAATACCATTTCTTGTTTGTATTATTTGTTGCTCTTATTCCAAATCGATTCAGTTTCATACTGATCTAAGGTACCTGGTTGAATCCTGATCTCTGAATAATGTCTCACATGTCCACCATGTCCCCAACTGGGTCATCTCCTTGTTCTCGAAAAAGCATGCCAGGAGGTGGATTGTCACCTGTAAATTGCCCCTGGTTTCAATGTATGGTTGCATCCAGCTCCATATTGGACAGGTATCCCATCCAGGATCTCCCACCTTGCTCCTCATGTTCCTGAGATAATGCTTGTTGAATGGAACTACTTTACCTTGTACTTTCCAGTTTTCCATACCAAGCTACTTACTTTTATTATAGTCTTCTGCTTGCTTCTGGTTTTTACACATACTCAAAAACTAAATAATTCATCAATCTGTCTTCAAATGTTTAAACGTAGAAATATACAACGGTACTTGCCTATTAAGTAAAACCCCTGTCGAAAGCTAAGAGCAGATAACTGTCCAAAGAACCCTTGAGGAACCCATTAGTAGTCTTTTTTTTTTTTTTAAATAGGAGGTTATGCTTGGACTGCATCCCGCCTCCATTGTATAACGCTTTGGACAACAGTACCTGCCAAAATGTATAAATGTAAATGTAATACAACACGTACAGTACAAGAGTTGATGGCTGCTTTTAAACAGTTCCTGAATCAAAACCACTGACTGTGCATAAGTCTGTCCTCTCCCTCTTCCCATCATGTTGTCTAACAACTCTAAAGTGTCCTAAATATGTCAATAGCGAGTACTGTACTGTACAGCTAGCGTTTTCACTCACACTTTACACAATTCAGCGCTAGAGCTCCCTGAAGACTCTGAATGAACCTACCGAGACGAAGCACACGATCTCTGACCTGGATATCCCCGGCTGTCCGTGCACGGGTCCGTGTTAAGGCCGGATACAACGGCACCACTTGGCTTCACCGTAAGTGCTTTAACCACAGAGCTGGGGGTAACGTGAAGGCACGGCAGTTAGCGGGAAGAGAAAAGAATCATAAAGAGAACCTAAAAAACCAACATGCCTTAATAAGCAAAAAAAAAAAAGAAAAAAAAAAAAGGCTCACAGGGGCAGAAGACAGCAGTCTACACTGATGTAGCTATACATTTTCTGTCTTTCAGCACTTATAATGGGTAGAAGATGGTGGTCACCTTGATTACATGGTTTCAGTGAAATAGCACTAACATAAAGTAGTCATTTCAGCTATTTCTGAAAGCTCTTAATTACCCAGAGCATCATTTTCAAATGGGAAGACTTTATGGAGCCATTTAGTGGACAGATACGTTCTTTTGTTTAGTTTTTTGAGCCCAACAAAATCATTAAATGTTATTAATGTCCTTTTTCTTTAGCAAAATGAATGATTTGTAATTCTCTCCAAAATCAGCATATATTTTGGTTCAAGTGGGATTGTTGAGCTAGGTGTAATCTACTGTAGCTCTATCTAATTGCTATTAGTATTAAAGAAACGTCCATGTACCCGATACTGTACCCTACAACCCCATGAAACCAGGAAAACATTGTAATCAGGGTAGTGAAGGCGAAAGGCATATAAATTGCATGCAAACTTCCTAGAAAGTCTCTTAACAGCTTGGGTGGTTTATATCATTTCACCAGATCAAACCGTAGTGTATTCTATATGGCACTGCTTGATCAGCATTTATGGTACCTCGACTGTCTACTCTGACCAATCACATCGTCTCATGTGTCAGCTAGTTGATCAGTTCAAGTTTGACAGCATGGATGTACGAAGTATACAATTTTGAAGCGTGGAAATGGTGGCACGGTAGCGTAGTGTTTAAGCAATGTCACCTTGCACCTCTAGGGTATGGGTTCGATTCCCACATTGGGGCCTGTGTGCAAGGAGTTTGCGTTTGAATGAGTGTGTGTATGTTGGGAAAAAAAAAGGGAATAAATACAATGGTCACCATTGGCCTCCACAGTCAGTAGTTGCACTGCAGAGGTTCCTAGATGGATGGATGTACAGAGATAAGAAAAGTGTAGAAATCGCCTCCTCTTGCCGATGCTGGCAAAAGACCACAAACACAAAGTAAGAAGAAAAAAAAAAGTATGATGGATTGCTCATTTTTTCTCAATGGTGTCTGATGTTTAAAAAAAAAAAAACCTTGAACTTCGGCTTCCATTCACATTTTTTTCCAAGAAAAAAAAAACTAATATATATATATATTTACTAGTATGTCTTGGTTGGCCTTACTTTGATCACATAATTCATAGTTTACAACTTTGTTAGCTAGAATATTTATTATTCAAAGCTCTCATTTTCATCCAGAAGGAGAAAAGAGCAAACGCTCGTCTCTCTGTACAACCTTTTGTTTTTGAGCTCTCCACTTCTTATCCCAGAAGAATTCATCATAGACCCGATTCTAAGCTCAATTATTTTAAGCCGCCATGGAAAGCGGGTAGAATGCAGACATTTGTCACTATGCAGAACTGCGTGGCAAGAAAATGCTTTGCCCTTTCGGTAATGGTGAAGGCGTGTGACCAAGTCATTTCATATCGAGAGATTGGCAGGTTGATCACAGGGAAAAACATCTGATATAAATACTGAATAAGGAAAGGAACAGACATCTGAGCATGAACAAACAGCCATGTGGTAGTGCGTTTGCTGCCTAATGAGGCTTGGAGACTTCCACTGTATTCCTGACCTGGCAGTCGGTCCACAGGGAAGCCTGCTGAGGTCTTCCGCTACCTGATAATATAGAAGGCTGGGTCAGAAATGATCTGAATTGAACTTTTGCTCTAGAATTTATTTTAATTAAAAAAGACAAACACATAATTTTTCGACATAACCTCCTTGTTTCAGATGGAGCAAAATCAGGACTACAGGAAGGATGCTTTAACATCTCAAGATGTACAAACCGGATTCCAAAAAAGTTGGGACACTTAACAAATTGTGAATAAAAACTGAATGCAATGATGTGGAGA
>JAQQZT010000003.1:5806672-5825562 GCA_030068275.1 Clarias platycephalus
CCGTCGCATAGAGTTGATCAGGTTGTTGATTGTGGGCAGTGGAATGTTGGTCCACTCCTGTTCAATAGCTGTGCAAATTGGATTAAGAGCTGTGAAACACACACAAGCTCACACGCCAACAACAAAAAATTCTGGAAAGATAGCAATGCAGGATTAAAATTGTGGAACAAATTTGGCTTAGAAATATAAAAATAAATAAATAAACATGCCTGGAGATCGCTTAAACGCTTGATGAAGTTGCATTAAACAACAAAAATGAAGCAAAATCATCAGTAGAAATCAGAGCCAAATAAGAACACTTCCACACACCATGTAATATCAATGCACAAGATTGGGACTAAACAACTGTGTAGCCATAAGAAAACCAACTTGCTATGAGACAAATCAGAAATGCTAAAAAAAAAAAAAAAAAAAAGACTTTTAAGCTCAGCAACGTTATGTGGAAATAAAAAAAAAAGTCAGCTGACGACCTGAATGACCAGGTTATTACTGTATACAGTGTGTATGTAGTTTTTCTTCTTCTGATGGCATGGGTATACGTATTTCAGGATGGAAATTGTGAAAGAGTGTTACTGGGAGCTTGAGGAATCAAGAACTGCACACCATGTTTCTGTAATCAAAGCTACTTGGTTATTGAATTGATTGATCGATTTATTTTTTTAGTCTCGTAGTGTACTGTATATGTAACTTCGTCATCAGTGTCTGGTCTTTTTTTCCCCCTAGTTACTGAGAAGGCAAACATCCTCTATGTCAAAATCTGAAACTTGTGACTCCTTCCATTAAAAATGTCTAAATCAGTCAAAAGTTTTTTGTTAGATACAATTTGTCGTTTATTTTGTTAAAACATCCCTCATCCGAGTACCTGTGTAATTGTGACTATAGAAATAATACTGTAATATCAGAACAGATGCATGAACTCAAACTTGTGATTTGTCTTAGACACTACTATTTACAAACAATGAGAATGCAGCGTGAATGCCGTACTAAAAGGATTATTATTTTTATTTTTTTTTAAACAAAAAAATCTGGGAAACATAAAACATAGAATGTCTCCCTGAAATAAATGACCTTATTTCTTTGTCTTCATTATGCTTGGGTGTGCAAACACGGACTGTTACGTCCAAATAAGGACAAAATCGTCATGCTGTGTTTTGTTTCAGGACTACATTCCCATTGTGCATCTCCTGTTTTTTTGTACATCAAAGAATCTATTTTAAGTTGTGGTTAGTTCCATGTTTGGGTTCTTTAGACGAAATCCAATCCGTCCGTCCGTTTCTAATAGGATGCAGGATCTAGCGTGCCTGGTAGGCACCCACTCACCGGATCGAGAGACGGCGACGGATGATGATTGAGCTCTTCCTCTTTTGACTCAGACAGACAATCCCATACTAGGCATTGTTTTTGTGAAATCTCCTCCTGACCACACACATGGACCTCAGAAGATCTGGCAGTTCCTGGGTAGTGGATATGGAGGATTTCAGATCCACAAAGAACAGCAGACAATGTGAAGGAGTGGTGAGATTGGACACGACGGTGTCCTGCCTACTCAATAAATAAACATCGTTGTGGAGCAGTAGCATCGGAAAGGCAGTAAATCCTGATGTTTCATGGAGAACACAAATGTGAAAATCTGTGAGCCACCCGGGGCAAGAGGACTGCAGTTACCAGATACCATCCTGAACTTGGGTTACTTTCTGTCGAGTCTCACTTACAGTATACTCTGGTTTGCACTCACCTCCTAAAAACATGCCTGTTGGGTTAGCTTTGTTAAATTCACCATAGGTATAAACCCCTTCAAAAAATAAATAAATAAAAAGTGTCCCATTCACACTGTGTGTATTTACACTGTGACCTCAGGATACGCTCCAGATCCATGGCGAGTGGACCTAATCAGGATAAAGCACTTACCGAAGAAGAAAATGTTTATTTCATTTTACAATTGATTTAGAAGCTGCTTTATCCTGTATACAGGGTTGTGGGGTGGCGAGGTGGGGGTGGGGGGGGGGAGGGGGGCTGGAACCTATCCCAAGAGACTTCAGGCACAAGGCAGGGTACATGCTGGACATGGTGTCAGTCCATCGCAGGGCACACACACACAGGCTTTAGGCATTTCATTTCATTTATTTATTTTTTTATATCTTATTACACATGCAAGGTTAAGGGCCTTGTTTAAAGAGTCCAACAGTGGTAATTTGGTGGTCATGGGATTTGAACCTGGGACCTTTCGAACCATAGTCCAATGCCTTAACCACTGAGATTTTTATTATTATAATAGAATAGAATAGAATATAGTGTAATATAATGTAATATAATGTAATATAGACATATCCACCGCAGGAATGGACTTATAAGTTCACTACAGTCAATAAAATCTAAATAAAATAGAGACAAGTCTCAACTGTCTCGACGGTGATGTGTGTGGGCAGCAATTCTTTTCATGGTGATTCTCAGATGTCCAACACAGTAAAGACTGAAAAGCAATAATACAACCAGCAGTTTGAGGATACATATAAAGATTTTTAAAAATAATAATAATTTATTTACCACCCACATTGGACATGTGGAAACGGTGGGCTATAATGTGAAAATAAATAACAGAATCGACTTGTTTTAATGTAAATGTTGGACTGTGTAGTCTCTCCTCCCTGAATCGTTGTATTCACAAAGTCATCCTAAATTCTGTCTGGGAAAGAAACAAACTAATTATACTTCACAGTCACAATCATTTGTTTTGTCTTTGGAAGGTTTAAAAGGGGCGTTTGAAGCACTTACAGTACTGGTAAAGTCTATAGTCTAGCTTGAAGCTGAGGCTTTTGCAGTCTTGGAGTTCTATTCATTTGTACATAAGTAGTAAAAGTTACAGTTTCTTAAGCATGAAATCTGTGCAAATTGTGTTTGACTAAAATTAATGATGCTTATACAGTAATTGCTACTTGTTCATTGCCTTCATGCAAGTGCAACGGCGTAGTTAGATCCAGACACACCCACACTCCACCATACAATGCCTGGAAAAAGTATTTGCCCCTTCTTTTTTTGCATAATTGTCACACTTAAATGATAGAGATCATCAAACTAATTTTAATATTACACAAAGATAACCTGAATACATACAAAATGTTCCGCAAATGTTCAAAAAATTTCATTATTAAGTGGGGGGGGGGGCGCTGTTCAAACCTACCAGGCTCTATGGGAAAAAGTCAATATTAATACTTTTTTCACAGCGCCGTACTGTATATGGTGTGTAAGCACATAAAGTGCATTGTTTCTATTTCATATTAAAATGCATTTTGCTGGTCAAACCATGATCAAAATGAACTTGTCGAGAAGCAAATGTTCTGATGAGGAAAGTTTCAGATGTTGGACGCTGCCATGCTGGAATTATTAAGGTATTTTTAAAGTGTAACATTAACAAATGGACAAATGCTTAACTAATAAATGGCTCCAAATCAGCTGCACTTCTACAGACTTTAACAAAAAGCACACTGTGACAAACATGGGGGTAGTGTGATGATCTGGGGCGCTTCAGCTTCAGGACCTGGTGGACTTGTCATAATTGATGGAACCATGAATTCTGCGATTGCTCCACAAGAAAATTTTAAAAGGGAATGTTTGGTCATCAGTTTGTGACCTTAGGATCACGCGCACTTAGGTTATGGAGCAGGACAATGATCTGAAACACACCTACAAGTCCACCTCTGAATGGCTCAAAAATGTCAAAAAAAAAAAAAAAAATTTAATTACTTAAGATTTTAGAGTGGCCTAGTCGAGACTAGAATCTGATTGAGATCCTTAAACAGGGTGTCCATGCTCGAAAACCGTCCGATGTGTCGGAATTAAAACAATTTTGAAAAGAAGAACGAGGCAAAATTCCTCCACAGTGATGTGAAAGACTCAACGGCAATTATCGCAAACGTTTGATTGATGTTTTTGCCCCTAAGTGTGGCACGACTGGTTATAAAGTTTGGGAGGCAATTACTTTTTCACATAGAGCCAGGTAAGTTCTGACAGCTTTTTACCCTTACTTAATCGAATCATCTTTTAAAACTGCATTTTATATTTATATTTTACATTTATCTTTGTGTAATATTAAAATTCATGATGATCTGAAACCTTAAAGTGTGACAAATATGCAAAAGAATTTTTTTTTTCTATTTTATGAGAATGTGTTTTACTGGTCAAATCATGATCAAAACCAATTGCCTGAGAAGCAAATGTTCTGATCAGGAAAGTTGAAGATGTTGAAGCCATGCTGGATTTATTAAGGTACTATTTTTAAAGTTTAACATTAACAAAAGAAGAAACGCTTAAATAAATGGCTGCAATTCAGCTGCACCTTCACAGAGTTTAACAAAAAGCACACTGTGACAAAAATGCAGTCGGTGTCCTGTGGCTGGTTTGGTGTAAAATAAAAAAAGAAACAGTCCTGTTTCAGATCATTACTGGATAAGTTGAGCCTAACAAAATGATGACGATGGTGAGAAACCCGTTTCATCCTTGATTTCTTTCTGAAATGAGTCTGTAGCCAAAAACACTCTGTTGATGGGGCTTGGACTTACACAAGGACTGCATTTGTGTGCCTCATTTCCCTCCGTGAGTTCCAACGCTAACTTATTAGCAGTGGTTTCGGGAATACGTGCATTTCCTGGTTATCCACTCAGTGCTTACAGATTGGTTCTGTCTGTGAAACAAACACTCATCAACATCGCACTCAACAAATATGCCACATCATTCAGCAGTCGAAATACCAGCTAGCAACCTTTAAAAGAATTTAGCAAAAAAAAAAAAGGAAAAAAAACAACATGGTTGTATTTAACAAAAAATCTATCAACAAGCATTTGTTGTAATTTTATAGTTTATTTAAACAATTAATCCTGATTCATGATTTGGAAAACAAACAAACAAAAAAAAACCTGTGCATAGCCTATCCCAGGAAACTCAGGGCATGAGGCAAGGTATACCCTGGACAGGGTGACAATCCATCGCAGGGCACACACACAATCACATACACACACACTACGGGCAATTGGAACGCCAATTAACCTAACCTGCATGTCTTTGGACTGTGGGAGGAAACTGGAGTACCCAGAGGAAACCAACCAAACTCCACGCGCACAGAGGTGGGAATCGAACCTTGCTGGAAATCGAACCCGGATCTTGGAGGTGCAAGGTAACAGTGCTAACCACTACACCACCATGCTGCCGGATTCTTAATATTTTAAATGTAATAATTATATAAATAATATAATAATCTGTAAAGTTCTATTTTTATATGCTGCTGTATTTTTGTGATTTTTTTTTTTTAAGTAGAGACATACAGTACAATACCATGCAAAAGTCATGTGCCACCCCTCATTTCTTTATAATAAATACATTTTTATTAAAATTATGTGGATTCAATTAAAGGAATGTGAACAGTTATTTTACTGTGACAGCCTGAAAAGTTCACAAAGATAAAAAACAAAACAAAAAAATGCTTGTTTACATAACTACATCAGCAGCAACCTCATTTCCCCTCTCATCTGTTCTAACTATTTACATTTAGCAAACACCATTATCCAGAGTGACTTACATTTTTATCTTATTATACATCTGAGCAGTTAAGGACCTTGCTTAAGAGATTTGAACCTGGGAACTTTTAAACTGTAGTCTAACGTCTAAACCACTGAGCTACATCTGACCCTGAACTGGTCAGCAGGACCAGTATATTAAGCACTGGCCTGATCATCTGTCATCATCTACACCGTTTCTTCTCTGGTTCATGCTTTATGGTAGATGTTTTTTTTTTTAATGACTGAATGATTCATAGGTCACTGTCTGGCAAAAAGAAAGTCTGGCTCTTTGGAAGCAAAATATGATAAAGTGAGGGGGGGGTGTCAATACTTTTGCACAGCATTGTATTTTTGTGCATATTAAATAATCTTATATACAAGCATATATGGCTAGAAATTTAAATTGTATTGCATTTTAAACAAAGAATAAATGTATTAAATTAATAAAAACAGAATTACATCGACAGCATTACGATGATGTAATATTCTACAGTCCAGTTTAAATGTTGTGGTCTGGCCCGCTTACCCTTTATTATTTTCCCATTTGTCACTTGTTAGAAAACTAACACTCTATTCAAGTTTCACCCTCTCGCACTGTTCACGTCAAATCTTTTCACGTCACAAACATCGTGCCCATGATAAATGTGTGGATGCCTCACGAGCGCTTTAACAATTTACGGAGAATCCGCTCAATGTGAGTCAGGGGAATTGTATTAATGTTCAGTTATTAGCTCACCGCAGTAGACGCTTGACTTTTCCATAAACAACGAGCGCAGGCAGAAACGTAAATAATTTCCCGGTTAACCTCATCAAAATGGAGGCCATATGCAGCGCTGCACAGCGCGGAGACTCGATTTCATTCTGGGCTCGCGTTGCAAGTTTGACGAGACAGTCCCATTCATTTGAACAGGGACGCAAGTTGCCAAGCTTCCACCCAAAGATGCCATTGTACCAGTTGGACTCGGACGTCTCCAATTGACCGATTTGACTTGCTTTGATTTCCGAGCTCGGGCGATATGCCCAAGTCGCAGTCAGAGGGGAGTCTGGGGCCATTTGTTTCTTTAACATCATGAACGGGATTTCTTTGAATACGGCGACCTTTGTGGTCAGGCTCATGTGCATACATTTACATAACAAGAAGAGCAGCAGATGAGAGAGTTTAGCAACAGGAGCTGTCAAGACATCCTAACCCAGACAGATGACTTGGCCTCCTCCTGCTCCTTTAATAAACGAGCGAATAAATAAACCAATCCAAACAAGTTAATAAAAACGACAGCTCTCGGAGTGTGGTCTTCATTAGTCCTATGATAATCTCAAGCTGACGTCCATCCTGTTATTCTGAGACAGACTGGTCTTTCAGTAAATCACACAAGCGCTTTGATGCTTAATGTAACTCAACTGAGTAATGATCCAACATCAACATGTGCCTCCCCTCATCCTTTCATTACAGGACACTTCCTTTAAAAAAAAAAAAAGACGACTCAGCTTTTTGAAACGAGACATAAATAGCTGAACAACCCACACACAGTGAGCTTGTCAAAACTCATAACAAACCATAAAGTGCATCGCTGACACCAGGTCTTGGAGGTGTTTCCGTGTCACGGTGATGATTTAAAACGCAGAACATATGGAACACAAAATGGGTAGCGCGACCAGAGAGAACACATTACTCCTAACTTCCACTAAATTTTAAAAGCCCCCATGCTGGATACGAGGCCGCGCGCTTACACGCAAAAGCTGGCATTCATTTGAATCCCCACAATACAAACAAAGGAAACGTCACGATAGGAAATTCTCGAGGCTTTTTACATGTGCGTGTGGGTGTTTATTTGACACTAAGAAAACAGCATGCAGAATTATTATTATTACAAACATTACACAAATCGTACCAAAAAGGACAAGAAGACTGTATGTGTATATGTCGTGAAGCGTGTATGGAATATTCAGATTTCTAAGTGAAAGCAGACATCATGAGATCGGAATCTTCTCATTTCATTTCACCGCCAATTCTAAAGGATGTCTATCTTCTCCAGAGAGAGAGAAAAGATTAATGACGAACAAAGAGCTGACTCAGAAAGCATAGAACAGCTTTGGGTGTGGAGGGAGAGAAGATGTGGATCCTGGGAGAAATCTTTCAGTATTAATTAATTTAAGCCAGAAGCATTCCAGCAAAATATTCCACAAGCAAAATATTTACGTATCAAAATGAAAATAAGTGAAAATTAGTAAGATATAAATTAGAAATAATTCCTCTAAAATACACTCCCTCTTTTAAAGGACTTGGTTTATTTATTTACTTATTTGGAGAGTCATTAATTAATCCACTAATTAACGAATACATTAATTCAATGAATCAAATTCCCCCTTTCTGAATTCCGGAAATGGGGTGCCAATCCATCGCAGGATATATACAGTACACAGTCATTCACACACCACAGGCAATTTGGGAACACCCATTAGCTTAATCTGCATGTTTTTGGTTCTGTGAGATGAAACCCGAATACCTGGAGGAAACCCACCAAGTACAGGGAGAACATGCAAACTCCATGCACACAGAGGCGGGAATCGAACCCAGACCCTATTTTCCAATAAATCCCACCAAACCACAATACTGCGCTGAAAGTTTCCCAAAACGGGTCTTTACTTTCAATGTGTTTTTGATAGTCACACTTTTATATGACACATTTGTTTTTTTTTTTGCCCTGAAACCAGCAAGCGATCGGATTTTCCTAAAATACATTTCACAGGACCGCAACTCCCCGTTAGTCATTATTCTGGAACTGTAGGGGCAATCAGTGTGCTATTGCAGGCATTCATTTTCAAAATCACAAAACCCTGAAAACTCACTGGATTCCCATTGGCCTGAAACAAAACCAAACTTGTGGTAGACAAGATTTTACTTCATGTTTCATGTACCTAAAAACAATCCTTGTTTTTGGCAAACTGTGCGACATTCTGCTGCT
Organism: Clarias platycephalus; assembly: GCA_030068275.1. Lineage (NCBI taxonomy): Eukaryota > Metazoa > Chordata > Actinopteri > Siluriformes > Clariidae > Clarias > Clarias platycephalus. The sequence goes on from JAQQZT010000003.1 coordinate 5,815,185, forward strand.
CAAGTCACCATAATGCTAAAGGATTGTCCCAGACAGTAAAACCCTGCTGTCTGCTACAGGTTTCGCAACTTTCACTTCATCCTGCATTTAAAGCATAAATACCGTGTATCAGACACTGACCCGCATATAACCTCAGCATCATCCCCGATATCACCCACGAGAGAGCAGTGAGCTAACAGAGCGCACTGTTGTGAAATCTACACCCTGATGTAACTCGAAAGCTGAAGCCAGCGCAGACGTCTCGGGTCACAAAAGACGTGAGGTAACACAGCTGACACAAGCCACTTCCATGTGCTGGGGAGTCACTTGGGTTCTGGATGAGTGATGTACCTTTGGCTGACTTCACCATGAAACAAGATGAATAGACAGATGTGACGGCAAAACCGAGGTTCTTCAGTCCTTTTAGAAATTAAATAAAAAAAGGTTTATAAGCTTATCCAAATCCTCTGCGTCTTCCCGGATATTTACTCTTATCCACCTAAAAAGTTTCTCCCACCTGCTATTTTTTTAATTTTTTTTATTAACATGTTTTCTTTTTCATAACTCCTATGGGCGTATGTTCATTCATTACAGGAGGCACTGAAGCGGCTTGGGGTGGAGTTGGTGCTTTAAAGGTTTTCAATTTGGTTGATGTCAGTGCTCTGTGTGGGACACTTGAGTTCTACCTTTTCAAATAAGGACCACCATGTCTTCATGGACCTCTCGTTGTTTGGGTGACTTAGTCCTAGTGAAAGGAAAGTCTGTATTATAAAGTCTACAGACAACCAAGACGTTCTAGGCAATGGTGTGCTTCTAATTTTGTGACAACAGTATGGGGATGAACCACATATGGGTTTGATGGTCATATGGTGTACTGTACGGTATGTGCCAATGGCACAGCAGGTAGCACTACCACCAGGAAAGATTCAAAACATGAGCTCAATTCTAATTTCTTTGCACTGCGAGTTGGTTTAGTTTGGGTTCTCCCAAAAACAGAGTGATGGTTTGATTGCCTCTAAGTGTGTATGCCTTCATTGACCATTACTCCCATGATTTGGCTGACCAAGATAAAGTGCTTAGTGATATACCAATTAGGGATGAGCCTACTATAGCCAATCCTATTTCATACAAATTTATATCTAATGCTGATAGCGGAGGCCTAAGCATTGCTGATGTACAGTAGTGACCTGAACTTTTTACATTTAAGCATTTGGCAGATGCCCTTTCCAGAGAAACTTACATTTTAATGTCATTTTTATTATACAGTACATCTGAGCAGTTGAGGGTTAAGGGCCTTGCTCAACGGCCCCAACAGTGGCAACTTAGTAATGGTGGGGGTTGAACCTGGGACTTTCTAATCAGTAGACCAATGCCTTAATCACTGAGCCACCACTTTTTATATGCTTTTATTATGTAAACCTCATAGTTGTGGTGTTTGTGTATTGTTCCTCTTGTTGGTTGGTGTGTTTTAACCCTGGTAGTGCTTAATCAGTCCCAATTGGCTACAGAATGTATACAAACTAATCTGGTGTAGAAACCAGTTTTGCACAAAAAATGCAAAAACAAAGCACTTCCGCCAGGTAACTGAATAACATTTGTTAATTATATACAATTAAACTGGTGACAAGCTCATTGGCACCCCAAAGCTCATCTATGCCTGCGGTACCAAAAGCCAGCCCTCCTGGTCCAAACCCACAGAAAAGTCAGAAACAGAAAAAGAGTCAATGCTGGCCACAAAACAAAGGTATCAGAACACCCAGTGCATCATAGCATGCAGTGCACAGGACATAGCAGGAAGAGAGTTCAAGGTTGTTAATCCATCCTCCAAATCCCAGCATTCAGCATCCTTGGTTTGCACCGGACAAACAAGTCCGATCCACAAGGGCCTCATCCCACCAACCCATAGCATGGTTGCTGAAACAACTCACGAAGGAGCATAAACAGAAGCTTTTGGATATCAGCAACAAAATTTGGACCAATCCTCTAAGCAAGGTGAAAGTTTCTTAAAGAGAATCATTACTGGTGACAAGTGAAACGTATGGAATAGAAACATCCTCAATCGCAGACCAAGAAAAAGTAAAAAAAAAAAAAAAAAAAAAAAGCATCACCTGGAGAATTGATGCTTAAAGTTTTTAATCCAACATTGATCTACTCAGTATGAGATCAGTACTTATAAGGGTTAATAATAATTTACTATGTATAAAAAGCATCATTCTACCGGGATCCTGTAATCACTTTTCCCTCTAAGGAAATGGAGGAATTCAGTCGTGAAGCTTTCTACGGGTAACATAACAGTTATCGTTTTCTGTCCTTCAATGAAGCCAAACGAAAAATAAAGCTTATGTATCCCTCTCCTCACCATAAATCACCGTGAAAGCATTTTAATTTGACCCCGACTGTGAAGCATCGGGCAATGAAAACATACCCGCGAAGCGCTGGAACCATCAGGAAATATTTACCGAGATGTATTAACAAGCATGCGAAATGGCTTCCTCCCTGGTGTTTACATGCTCTGAGTGGTGGACATATACATTTCAAAAAGCCTGTGAAAATAAATGGGTCGTAATGGGATCACAACATCCCTGTGGCTTAATGGGAGGATAATGGGAAAGACGCGGATTCGGACGCTATTTTCAAATCAACTCCACCTTATGGGACAGATCGGAGCTTTGTTGTGCACTGAGCCAAGGATGCGTACCAGTAACACGACTCGCAGGATATGTTTCGAAGCTATTATAAAGTAAAACTTGTTTTACCTCAATGGAACCAATTCAAGGTCATGTCATTTACAGTGCTTTGCTGAGACGCCCCCAACCCAGCGTCCCCTAGGCTACTAAATGAAATAACTACAAACTTACAGCTCCGGAGACATCCGAAAAATAAGTCTAACAGGTACACACCGCATAAGAAGTTCATGTACAACTTTGAAGCATCAACCAATGTTTTATGACGTGAAAAGTCATAGCTGTGTTAGGACGTACGGCACAAACACTATAATCAGTACCACGCAATTACGTAGGTCCGCTGACCAGCCCGGCTCTAAAAATACACCAGCTGCTCCATCCATCAGAGCTTCGACTACTTGAAGCATGTGATTCTCTGAACTCGGATCGTGAGTTATGATGATGTAAACATGGAAATCATAAATCAAAAGCATGGTGGAGGTTTTTTCAGGAGACGGCGGATTTTTCCTCTGCCTGTCATGTGGGTTCTGGGCTGCAGCACTGAGCATGAAAAGAAGGAAGCAATGACTCACTGTTTTGGAAAACTGGTGTACACAAAGGCAAGATCAAGCCTTAAAGGAGATAAACGGAGATTGAAATGACTGAAACTGTGTGGATGTGTACAGCTTGGCGTGCCTGGTGTTTATTGTGTTTTCAAAACGATATCAATATCCAGAATTTGAGGGAGAAAAAAATGGCTGAAAAAGAATTTTTCCCACCACTCTTTAATCCATGAAGAAAATAGTGGAGTTTCTTCTCTGAAACATAAATATTTTCCATAACCCAATATACGCTCTTGAATAAATGGAATAGTTAACAGTTTGTGAAATTCTTCTAGATATTCTCTATAAAATCGAGCTGTGGACCTGCTGAGAAGACTATTGCTTCATCTCGGGGTCGTACACATACACCCAAGTATCGTCAGTGGTAATAATTCTCACATGAAAGACGGGTTATCCACGGCACAATGACGGCACATTGCACCATTTCCGCAAACTTGAAGAATCATGTCAATCGTCTCTGCAGCAGATTTGTCCAGTTTCATGCAGAATTTCATCATAATAACACCATGGTAACACACTTGGTCAGAATAGAGTTGCACAGTTGCACAGCTCCCGATGTCCACAGGACAATGTCTTTTGGCACACTGACTTACTGTATGATGGTCAGTGCTCCCTGTGACTGTTCATACAGCCTTATACTGCCATCAGTTAGTACTGTACTGTAAGTCTTGAAACCTATTTGATGCCACCTCATATTCTGTTGATGGAATATTTTATATAACAATATAGGATCGGCATTTTTTTAAGGATGTGAGATGAGTGTTACTATTATTGAGGCTATTCCTGGCCCACTGAGCATGAGCTGGGGCTATATCCTGCATGAGACGCCTGCCCAGTATGTGCGCACACCCCCATTCACACCTGGTGCCAGCATTAGAATTTACAAATGTGTGTGTCTTTTTTTTTTAATTTATTTATTTATTTTTTTACATCGATGTGGGTGGAAATCCTTGGAACGCCAAGGACACCAACACACAAAAACACCTTTATTGGCATTCTTTAGTGCATATCTACACGATTCAGTAAGACTAAAGAGATGCGGGATTACAGTATCCTCCGTGCAGGATTATACAGTATGGGCAAAAATGAGAAGACACTCAAAGGTGGGTGCTAGTATAAAGGGACATCAGTGGAAAATAGTCAGTTTGCTTTTAGATTAGATTACTTTGTAATATTCTGAATGGCAAGACTTCCATATTGAACTAGTTGATTTAAAACATCTGAGGGCAATTATTATACCTTTTTTCAACAGAACACAGTTATGAAAGTAAAAACTTCCTTTATTTGTCTATATAATCCCCTGATACACTAATGCACTTATCCTAGTGTTTCACTAAGGCCTGGATACCTTCAAGGTAGAAAGACTTCTCAGTACGCCAGAGCCATGATCGGACTTGCCTGCTTCACGTCTGAAACGCTGGCCTCCCAGGAACTCCTTTAATGAAGCTCCATAACATGTGGAAATAGATGGGAGCAAGGCCAGGACTGTACAGGGGATGTGGCAATAACTCCCAGCTGCATGTGCAAGTGGTGTTCATGAATGATTGTGTGTACAGTTCCCACAGACAGATGTGTCACTTCCGCAAGTTGGCGACAAGTTATCCGTTGATTTTCAAGGTTCAGACGTTCCACTCGCTGAATGTTCACGGGAACGACTGCAGTGGTCTCTGAGCCACCTCGACCAGGATCGCCATTCACGGATTTAAATGGTTTACTGCAGCTACAGTAAGAGGCTCATCACTTACTGTGCTTGAAGTCTTCTGTAAGCCTTTATTTACAAGAAAGTGGTGGAACTCTCATTAAAAAATTTTTTTAAATAAAATAAATAATTCTTTCAGTGAGGTTTTTTGAAGAAGCCTTTCCAGACTCCTTAAATAAGAGGTCTGACTTGTAAGATTTGTGCAGTTGTAGCTCTCAGTGGGCTACTGATTTTAAGTATTTCGCCAATTCCACTACTGAATGAACATTAGTCATCCTGAATATCTTGCCTACTCCTGTAACACCAAGGTAATCCCTTGAAAATGGATCGGTGTATGACTTGCAGTACAACCATGTTGTGACCACAGACATGAGGATCCTTCAGACTTTGGTCTACGTTTTAGAGTGCAGTCTATTTTTATCCTGCCGCAGTTATTGGGCTGAGGGTAGTGCTACAAAGTAGAGCTAGAACAAGGGTGCACTGCATTTAGTCCTGTTTGTTTGATGCATCCTCGTTGTTGTTTGTGGTTTCCAAACATAATCCCTAACAAGCACGTTTTTATTTAGCTAATGCTTTCCCAATGGTGACCGCTCAGCCCAAAATTGTGTTCTAAATTGCTGTTTTGCTTTTTTTCAAAGTAACAGAAAATTGCATCTTTTCCTTTGCTTCCCTTTCGCAACGAGTTGACTAAAATACCCTGGTTTGTCCTATTTTTTGAAAACCCCACCTCTACGAACGCTAAGCTCCATTTATACCTTTATTGTTTTAATCCCAGATTGCGGATCGATTTCCCATATAAGATCAGGCTACTTTTTAAATTGGATTATTGTGAATGGGAAATCTCCCAGGCACTACGGGGATCTTCTAATGAGGGGCAGGTGCGCTGGGATGCTGTCCAAATCCAGCTTCCCCACCCACCACTCTATTTTTTAGTTTTTTTTTTAATCCTTCGGGCGTTTTGGCCTCAACCCAGGTTGCTGAAAATTGCTGAAATTAGGACCTCGATGGACGTTCAAAAGTCAAAACGAGAGTTCAGTCTATACGCTCTGACTGCGCCGAATTCCTCTTCAGATATTTCACCCGATTACCATCTGGTTCTGCGCTCCACTCTTTATGAAAGGTAAGGAAATTGTTAACCGCTTAAAATATATATTCTGTATATCTTGTTTAACTTAATTTTAGCATAATCTGTCTATGATTTGTTCCCAGTTGAGCTTTGGCTCTAGATTTCCGTTCTATAGATTTTAGTTCCAAGGTGCAGAGTATTCCTAGAAAGTTGCTTAGTGATCAATGACTTAACCAAGCTACAGTTGAAAAAATAAGCCATAAATAATAATTGTATTCCTCACACACACACACAACAGCAGTTTATCGATTATTAGATGGAAGTGGAGACCTTTCATATACAGTATAAAGTAGAAGAGACAGAAGAAGTAGAGAGCATTTTGTCATTTTCTCAGAGAACGATTGAAAAGATAATTAGGATGTATTCTTGCAACTCGTAACGTGCTCGCATGTCTGATGTCAACACCAGACGTAAATCTGGTTAAGCCTCGTCTTCCTCTCCTGCGTGCTCCCTTCAGAGATTAGAAAAACACTTTGCTGGATATTATTCCCTGTTATTCTTTTCTTTGACCTATCTCTGCCGCCTATCTCCATCTCTCGGTCTCTGCACGCCATTAAAATAACATCTCTAAGCCAGGGTCACTGAACCGAACATCGGAAGTATTGTTCATCCGTGCCTGACCTTTGACCTCCATCCCTGTACGCGGCCGTATTTGTTTTTCCGTTTAATTACCGTATTCCTCATTTAGCACTCTGTCTTTTATTCTAGGAGTATGCCAGGAAACTGAAATAAAGCTGCCTTGCATCGTATCTTACCTGGTTTCTTTTTCATTTCGGATGGATGAAATATCTTCTTGCATGTTTTGATCATTTCATTCACACACAAGATGAATGAGATGATTTTACACAGAAGGCCATGAATTATAAATCCCTCTAACACGTCCAGTCTGTTCTCCGTCCCATATTCAGGATTACATTGTGGAAACTGTGTCTTCTGGCTGTGCTCCTTGTGCTCTGTTTTTTCCTGGAGTGGTTAAACCCCAGACTCTTTGTCTTGCTCGCTCTGGACGGCGTTGTGTCCTCTGAGCTGCCCGATGAAGGATAGCAACATCATTATAAGCACAAACATGGATATGAGTCTTTAAGCTTACACATACACTCTCAAGGCTTATGCGATACAGATGAATGACCTGCTTGGGGACAGAAGAATATTTCTTTCTTTAGGGAAAGTTAATTCAATTATTTATTCATTTTCAAGCAGTGGTGAGAGCTGCTTGGATAGAATATGTTCTTAGGTAATTCCCATATTTCCTTTCACGAATGTAGCTGGACTGTATGAGGGGTGTTCAAGGCAAACCGGGACTTGATGAACTTTCTCGTAAATGAAGGTGTAAAACCGATTAATGTTTACAGGAGACTTTAAACAGGGAACGGTGATGAGACTCGTACCCGCGGTAAAACAGCTGAACGGTGAAAACACTTTAAAGAAGGACATTTGTCAGTGACTACGCCAGCCGAGAAGACTCACTGTGAACTTTCATTGAGTAGAACACCTGGCCCTTGGAAATCATCGGATAACTTGTTGCCAACGCATCGGTCCCTGGAAACTGTACACACAGTCATTCACCAACACCACTTGTACTTTACAGGAACTCAGCTGGGAGTTTTGTCAAATAACCCATACAAGCCAATGAACTCCAAGCCATTTGGGCCATTTAAGGAGTTCCTGGGAGGCCAGGGTTTTAGACATGAAGCAGGTCGCCTGATCATGGCTCTGGCATACTAAGAAGGATGAGTGCTCGGATGAGTGCATTAGTGAAGCAGGGGATTATATAGAGAAATAAAGCGTTTCATAACTGTGTTCTGTTATTCTCCACAATCAAAAGGTCCCGGTTTGATTTGAACACCCCTCCTACAGTAGTTTGGGGCTTGTCTTAACTGCATTGTTCAAAGGCTTTCGTGCTGAAAACCAGCCCACAGAAGTGTGTATAAAAGGATGTTCAGAGAGCCAATTCGATTTCAACCTTAAACATTCTGAAGGTCGTAGCCAGAAAAGCGCACGAAGACCGTCCGATGCTCCGTATCCCACAGCTGCATAACTTTCAGTAATCCACAAAAAGCAGCGCGGTTGGCTTGGGTGGATGGTTTACCAAGGCAATTATCCACACAAGTTTCTTCTGTAGCATTTGAACATGACTTGATTTGCTGCTCTAAGAAGGCTCCAGATCAGATTTTGCTTCGGGCCAGACCGCCCTCGAATTAGTGCTGCTTTTAAACCTTTACAGACATACGATTCAAATATTGAAAATTCAATAAGCCTTCAGACATGCGAATTTGCCCCGTCTTGGCCTACGCAGCAACAACATCTGCATCTTCCGTGAGGTGGATTGCTCCACATCTGGGCCGCATCCCGATGCTTTTTAAGGGGGGAGCGAGGACGAGGAGGCAGCTGCGCCCTACGGCCCCAGGTGGTAGCAATTGGCAACGTGTCAGGCTGTTTGTGAGAAGACCGATCTTTGATCCCTGGCTGCTGTGTTACCTTCTTAGACCATGGGCCACACACACATGCGGTGGGAAGCCAAAAAGCCTTTCGGTAAAGCTTAAGCACGAAAGGGGAAGCAAAGCTAACACTGGGCCTGACTATCTGCTGAACACTGGCATGCCTTTTGTGCGACATCATGAACAACCAAGAGGTAATTTTTTTTTTTTCAAAGGGCTGGGTGTATACAAGAAAACTGGGTGTGTACAAAAGAATTGGAAAACTCCTGATACCGAAAATGAGGGCTGTTAAAAATAAAAACCTCACATGACTGAATATCAATGCAAGCATCTATACTGTATGCTGTATGCCTTAATTGCTTGGCCGATAAATCATGACAAGATCCAGTCAAGGCAATATAAAACACCCGTTCTTGCAAAAGCATCTTCATAAATAATCAAAGCGGGGTTTCTTTCCTCCCGCCTCCCGAATGCTCAGGTGTGTAACTTTTATTGCCTGGAAAGGAGCCCCACATGCAGCAGTTTCCCTACCATCTGGACTCCTGACTCTCGTTTACACACACACACACACACACACACACACACACACACACACACACACACAGAGGTCAGATCCTGCATCCAGTTTTAGAGGAAAGGCATTTTTTTCGGAAGTAGAGCGCATTGATGTGGAACTTCAAAAATAAACGCTGCATTTACAGAGTGGAAAAACGCTGCACAGGCCACGCAGCTTCCTTTGGTGTTGGGCGTAAAACACGTCCAAGCCCATTCGGGAGGCCCAAGCGCACGTCTAACAAGTTTTAATGAGGCAACACGGCTAAAAGCTCGCCGTGCAAGAAATAATCACGCCTGGCACCATTACTCACAGCTCAAGTATTTACAAAGATGTGTGGAACGTGTTGGAAATTTCAGGCGTGTGGAGGGCAACGTGTCGCACAAGGACCCTAAGGATTTACATAAGACGTTTGGAAAAACTAAAGAGGCTTAATATCAGATTCTCCAAGGAGGGCAAGAATGCATCAGCAACTAGTGAGGGAAAACTCCATTTTTCATTACTAGCCGGAATCGATCGATTGTTCTGATCCAAGATTGAAAAAAAAAATGAAGCAAGAAATATAAGAATGAAGTAAATCTCATTTATGATGAAGTGAGTTCATTCCCAATAACAACAACGCAGTACCCCCTATCCTGTAGTAAAGACTTCAGCTCAAATCTATCTAGAAATGACCTCAGAATGCATTAGCACATCAAGGTAAAAAGTATATAAAAACACATGGCCTGAAGCCAAGACAGCATGAAAAAGGCCTGAAAAGGTCACAGAAAGTCTACAATGTATTGAATGGTCCATTGGGACAATTCAATTCAACAAGGCACTTTTATTTCTTCTCTGGTTAGAATTATGGTGTAAAAAGTCTTACTCGTAAAGTTTAACTCATACTTGACGCTCTTCACAGTGCCATCAGTAGAGATTAACACATTTAGACAGGTAAAAACTGGGAAAGCCAACTTGTAGACACTGGAAAATATCAGGGTTGGACATACAGTACAGTACCAGTCAAACGTTTGGACACACCTTCTTATTTAGTGATTTCTTTTTCTACATTCTAGAACAATATTGGAGATTTCAAAACTATGAAATACATGTAATTATGTGATTAACGACAACAATCAGTTGTTATTATACTGTAAGACATGAAGGTCAGCCTTTCTGTAATAGTTCTTTCAAGAACAGTATTGCGTCAAGTGCATTTGCAAAAGCCATGAAGCACCATAATGAAACTGTCTCTCATGAAGACCTTCCCAGGAAAGCAAGACCAAAACTGACCTCTGCTGCAGAGGAGACGTTCATT
>JAQQZT010000003.1:5826827-5841403 GCA_030068275.1 Clarias platycephalus
ATGTACGCTCCTGGGATTTGCATAAAAATAGAAAGGAGCGAGTGTGACAAAGTTACCAGAAGAACTCATATTCTCCAACATGCTCAGTAAAACCTAACAGCTGTTTTACATATAAAACTGCACAAATCTGTGTCTAAAACACCTGAAGCAATGAGTTTTCACTCCAAATATTGACTGTTTATTTTATTTCTCTTTATTGCTCTTTATAGACGTTTCTTTTATGCAGAAATGTTCTTTTGCTTATGCAATATTTTTGTATGTCCCCAAGACTTTTGCATAGAACTATAAGTAAAATAGTTGCTTTGCGATGGATTGGAACCCTATCCAGGGCGTACCACATCTAGTCCCTGAGGCTCCAGGCTTCCTGCAACCCTGTTAAAAGCTGCTATAGATAATGAGTAAGTTTTAAGTAGAGCCATAAAACTTTAAATGTGGCGTAAAGAACTGTAACTGGACAAGAAACTTTGTTAATCTTGGTAAGAAAAAAACTCCCAAACCCCAATCACTTCCACTTTATCTTGTTCTGGGTGCAAGATGGGAGAATTCTCTCTGGGTGTGGCACAAAGTTAAGAGAATCAAGAGCAAACAAACCTACAATATATGAACACCAGGAAAAAAAGATACAGTAGGAAACTCTGCAAATGCACCAACCCAAAAGAATTGAATCCAGGACCCTGGAACCGTAATCGATTTGTCGATTGTCTTTGTATTCAATAGAACCAAGATGTTCTAACATGACAATACCCCTGTACACAAAGCAAAGACATGGTTTGCCAATGTGGTGTAGAGGAACTTGAATGACCTGGACAGTGTCCTGGTGTCAACCCCACTGAACACCTTTGGGAGGAACTTAAATGCTGGCTGCGATCAAGGGTTCCTCAACCAGCATCAGTGTCCAGGCCTTTTTAAAACCCTCATTACACTGAGCCACATTCCCACTACATCCTCAACAAATTGTGTGAAGAGCTTGTGTAACCCAGTAGAATTTGGTAAGAATGGAGCTTGAATTGGAGCTGCTTCTCTTTTTTTTATTTAAAAAAAAAAAAAAAAAAAGTGTAGTGAGGACATACTGTAGTTGAAGCAAGATGCAGGAACAACCTAAAAAGGGGGTATTAAGTGTAGTAATAATGTTCGTACTTGATTTACTACATGCACAATGCAGACGAAAAGACTGGTTGGTGTTCTGACTTTGAGTTGTTATCGGGAGCTCACGTCAAGAGAACGTCAATGGAGTTCTCACAATTACCTCATTGTGCTATGACCATGGTAGGTCCAGGCCATATTGTAGAAAACCTCATTAAGTTCATATTGCGTTCTTCTAGTGCCTACCACGTTTATGGTGCACATGCATCAGATAATTTAGTGCTGGATCCAATGACAACACAGTAAGCACAGGATAAGCGCCTGGTAAGAACGGCGAGCGATTTGAACGGATATAGTAGTGACTCGGTTTGATCTCATTGGACCTGGTGAGCGTGTGATCATGTGCATGAGAGGAAATTAGTGACAACATGATGGACGCATTGAGAACCTGATAGGGACGTCACTAGGATGTAGTTTGAACTTGATAAATGCACATTTCCCCATTTTGACCCTGTTCCTGCTGCGATATTTTTAGGATGCAGGGGGAACTTCATGGTCTTCGTCGCAGCGTGATGTGGCTCTAATGTTTTTGTTGACGTATGAGCAAAAATCCTCCAAAATCTAGTAGAAAACCCAGTAAGAGTGGAGGCTGTTAAAACAGCAAAGCAGGAAGTGACTCTGTATTAATGGCCATGGGTTAAACAAAAACATCTGGTTGTGATTGGTAGGTGTCTGCGTATTTTTTGGTCATTTATTGTAGCTGGCAATTCATTCATAAGCATTTACATATATTACACGGGAATACTGCAAGGATGTATTTTCAATTTATTGTAAAATACAAATGCATTTGCTGGAACATTGCCAAGGACTTTTAGACAAAGAAAATGGCATGAAGCAAGTTCTTATTCAAGTCCAGTGTCGCCCTGGTAATGCAACTTGCAGTCACAATGTTCAGATGTCCTCATTTATCATGCCAGGGAAAGATAAGAACTGAGGGTGGGGATGGAACTGAACAAGAACGAAGTTAACGATGATAGTATTTAGGGATCTCAGGGTTCTACAAAAAAAACAAAAAAAAATCAAAGAGAGATCACAGTAATAAGAGATGGTTGGTTTAATTGCTATGGTACATTGTGCTTCAAACGCCCCACCAAAATGTCTTGATTTCCTGAACATTCAAATCCTCAGGTCAAGTTTTCATCCCAGTCCACGGCCCATTGATAGCCCACTTGCTCTCGAGTGTATCAAATGAGAGACTCATCCAGAAAATAAACTAGGGTTGTTAAACTCTGAATGCTGGGAACACAAACTGCCCCAACACCACCACTCACCCTCCCCCAAACACTGTTCTCCATGTATGGTCATGAGATTAATGAATTTGGGGGTTTGAACAATGAGAAAGCCAAGGAGATTTACAGCAGGGTCAGTTCATGGGTCATTCTGCAGCCTCTGCTGTGCCAGACCTCAGGTGGTGGATCTACAAGGTCAACTGTCTGTGAAGCTCATTTCCACTGAAAGCAAGCGAAACCTGGAGAGGAAGCGGTACAGCGCGGAGTCGACAGGGGAGCCATGGAAATTAAATAAAGAGAGGGAGTGTAAAGCAGCCAGCCCCTGTGCTCCAGCGTAAACAGAGCCTGTGTAAGGTCAAGAGCAAAGAGCAAAATGGAGGCTTAATCAAAAGCAAATGCATCAGTTTTATCCTTAAAAAAAAAAGAAAGAAAGAAAAAAAAAGGAAATGAGGGCAATTGATGAGGCAAGTCAAATCCAGGATTGAGAATCATCAGATGAGGAAGTTCAGGGAAGTATTATTAACGGTTAGTTATTATGTGGCACACAATTTTTAAAGTCCTTGTATCCTGAACAGATATCCTATTACCAGAGTTACGTTAGAGTAATGTTTAATAATAAAATGGTCGTATTAAAAATAGAGCAATGTTATCACTGACATAAATTATTTACGTCCTCCCCAACAACCCCCCGAAAGAGGAAAAAAAAAAATATCTACACTTCATGGCTTTATGTCTCAAACTCACATTTTAATAGCACTTACTTTGTTCTTCAGGGTGGATGAATCAGGCCTGTGTTTTATAACACAGTTTTATGGCTGCTGTTAAGTGCTCAGGCAATTATTAGATAAGAAACCCAACCGAAATCACAGTTTTGGGATCTGGCGGGGTTTTGCTACAGCCATGCGACAGTCTTAGTTCAGCACAACAGGGCTGCACAGCGGATGGGGCAACTAAGGGGGGCGTATCTGCTCCACATCATGGTACAATTTTCAACATTTCAGTTCCATTCAGCAGAACCACAGGAGAGAACAGTCAGCGGTAGACTAAGTGCATGGATTATGGAAGATTAAAGAGGATAAAAATAGACTGATTTGGCCTTATGTTAGATTATTAGGTTGTTCTATTCATTTGTTTGTTTGATTTGAGAGAGCTATTCCGAGTGATATTTCAGATGAAAAGTAAAAAGGCTGTCACTATTATATTCTCAGTTGTGCAATCTTAGGAAATGTGTTGTTGATGGACTGGATGACTATTTTATTTTTATATTATTTTATTGATGTTACGCAATAAAATTATTTCCTGACCAAAGAGCCAAAAGTTCTACCCGCTTGGTATTTATCAGCTTACAAGACAGACTCTGATGATTTCACAAGCCAAAGTTCACATAAATAATGGTAGAATAAAGTAAAATAACTGCTACCAGGAGCAAATGTGAATCCTTCATGCGTCACAACTTTCCTTTACATGGAACTCTTCAGAGTGAATTGGAGCGGTGAGTCATTGACAGACTGTCTCTTCAAATTCAAACCTTTCTGGGGCATTGAGATTTTCAATTTCATATCTCTAATGTTTAATACCTTTAATTAACTTCCCTGAAGCAGCTATATTTCTTCCAGATTTTTTTTTTAAGTATTAAAAGCTAAACGTGTTTAATAACTTTTAATACGCTGTGTAACTAGTGTTGTTGATTGTTTGAATGTCATGTCTCATATAAAGTGATAATACGAGGGTGAGTCAAAAATTATCCGCACTCTGTTGTATTAAAACTTTTGTTGACTTATTAGCACTGTGTGTGTAATTCTACTAGTCTCCCTAATCACTGCTGTGCAGGTGTGAACATTTTACATCAGTTCATTTGTAACTGCGGTGCGAGCAAACATGGACGACTGAGGGTGTACCTCAGAACACACCAAAAGCTGAGGGTGCTGAAACAACTTATGGAAGAACATAAACAGAAACATTTGGATATCTGCAAACAACATACTCTACGGTATTATTTGTACCGATATTCTAAAAAAGGTGAGTTTCATGAAGAGAATCATTACTGGTGACGAGACTTGGATTCATCACTATGAGCCTGAAAGTATGGAGCGGAAACATGCTCCATCGTCGACCGAGAAAAAGTTCAAAAGTCAACCATCAGCTGGAAAATTCATAAATGCTTACAGGTTTCTGGGATTCTCAAGGGCCAGTATTGGAATATTATCAGGGAAAAGGTTCATCAACAGTGCTCGTTACAGCGAGACGCTTATTGAGGAGCTGAAGTCTAAACTTCGGATTAAACGCAGAGGACTGATATTTGAGGGTGTCGTGATCTCACTTCATCAGACTTTCATCTGTTTGCTCCTCTGAAAGCAGCCCTACAAGGACAAAGATTCACTTCTGATGAAAAAGTGAAGACAGAGGTGCAATCACAACCTGCAGCTCAGACGGAAACTTTTTTTTAAAAAATTTATGAGAATACGAAAGCTTTTCAAAAGGTACTACTCGACATCCTTCCTTTATCACAGTTGGTCTCCCTCCCACTGATTGGTTTGTCATGAATGCTGGTTCCCTCCTCTTTAAACCTGTTCATCCATTTATGGAGCAATCTCCATAAACATTCTGTAGTGCTGCATAGTACCTTTGTATAGAGGATGAGTTAACTCCATCAACTTTTGCAATTTGAACATCCAATATCAGTAAATAAAAAAAAATTAAAAAAATACCCATTAAACTTTTGGTACAACTCTTGTATTTAAGGAATTTGTCAATTTTAGACCATTTAGCTTTTGTATGTCTACTTAAATAATAATAAGTGTGAATCGAATCTGAATCAAAATCTGAACTGAACAAAGAAAAGTGTCATTTTCAGGTTGCCGTAGCAAAGGGGTTAAATATCTCAAAAGCACTGAATTTGATAAAAAAATTATAATAATTAAAAAAAAAAAAAAACATGCAACAGGATGTGTTGAAATGATGAGGAAAAACAAAAATAAAGAAATCTGTAATAGATGCCTCATTACGATGTCATTGTTTGAATATGTATTTATTATGTGCAAACAATTTCAAGGCAACATGCAGAACCTTCCAAAAAAAAAAAAAAAGCTGAAATACTTTCTCATTAGCGGTCAGGAGTATTTTCAGAGCTGATCTCAGGCAGGCATTTCAGCCAAGTCCACTCTGGAATGTGGAGGATGTGATCACTCACTACATTATGTACAGGTTTTTTCTTCTTCTTTCTTTCTTTCTTTCTTTCTTTCTTTCTTTTCCTTCATCGCCAAGCGATACACAACTTAGAATAGACAGAAATTTTCTCTAAAATGAGATATCAGATGCTGAGCTGAACAACGGCACAAAGAAAGCCAGCGGTGGCTGTTAACTGAGACTGTGGACTTCAAACTGACGTGCCTGCGGTTTTTTCAAGACCGTTTTTGCAGAGGCAGTAGATTATGGGGCTGTTCCTCAATCCTGGAAAAAAAGAAAAAGAAAGAAAGAACAGATTTCTATATAGAGCAAAGGCAGCTGTAGTGCGGATTCATTTTTTTTTTTTTTTTTTTAAGCAAAGCTAAATATACTTGAATATCCAACATACACAACAAGTTTTTTTTGTTTTTTTTCCTTTTCCAGATACCAATTCCTTGTCCATCCCAGCACTATTTGACTTGGCAAAGCGCATACGACCACTGCAGCGGCTCTGTGTTCATTTAATTTTCACTCTAAACATAGAATCTGAACATATAAATGCTTTGTCAGGACAATTCATTATTAAATGAACTACCTACCATATGGGGTTCAGAGACAGATGCGTAGGTTTTGCTGCCCCCTAGTGTCTCAATCGTGGTAGTGCTAACCTTGAAAAACATCTGATTAAATTTGCTGACTTCAGAACATTAAAACTCCCTGGGGGACATATTTTAAAATACATAAATAAACATTTATTCATCTTTTTAGTTTTTTTTTTTAGGAACTTGTAAAACCACAAACAGTAGTAATATTACAGAGAGCATCTCTTGTGCAAAAAAAGTTCACAGTACACAGTATTTATCAGAAATATATGGACATCATATGGACTTCTAAAACACAGGAACAGCGCGTCTTCCTCCTTTTCATTCCTTTATTGTTCTGGTGCTTTGATCTAAAAGCTGGACTGGGAATCTTACCATACATCACGTCGGCTACCTATTAGTATTAGTGTTCGTTCGTTCTGCCTGGGGATTATGAGGCGTCTCGCGCCTCCTGGGAGGGTTAAACGTCTTTCTGACTCTGGGAGAACGGACCATTCCCAGAGGAACGAGGGGCGCCGGGTTTTGGAGGCGTGTCAGGTACTCCATACCACGCTTCCTTTTCACACTCCTGGGGTCCTTAGTATCCGAGTTTCCGGTTGGAACAGGGGTTTGTTTGGTCACTGGGGTGAAAGGGGTGGAAAGTCGACTCGTCTGATGAGGCGTTACCTGGGAACAACGACAAAGTCCATGAGATAACTTTCTGTTATCCCATAATTAATGGCGCGACAACAAACAAACAAACTCACATTATTCCTGCTGTTCGGTTTTGGCGCGGGCGTTAAACCCGGAGTTCTCGGGGACTCGCAAGAGTTCAAGAAACCGGTTGGAATCAGTTTGGAGAGCTTCTCTTCTGCAGCTATGAAGAAATGCTCATAATCCTGTATGGAAAGCAATCAATTGCACATAAATCTGCAGGCAAAAATATTTTCCTCTTGAGCATAAAAACAAAGCAACAAAGGAATATACAAACTGATTTTTTTTTTATTTTTATGGAACACTTTATTAATTATTAAAATCTTAAGTACAATCAAACAACGGGAAAAAAAAAAAAAAACTCGTTACTTCAAAAGAGGTTCTAAAAATGTGTATTAATCTGACCGAGAAACTCTGGTTACCTCGACAAACGTCTTCAGTCGAGAAATTTCTTCCAGTAAGTGTGCTTCTTTGGGGTTTGTCGAAAATAATGCTTGTTCTCCAGCATAAAGGCCGGGGACCGGGCCAGACTGCTGTCGGAGCTGCAGGTTGCTCACAGCCAGGAGAGCTAATGGCTTTACCACGTCCTCCAGAGCGAGAACAGCCAGGCTGCTACAGATCCTCACGGAGATGAAATCGAATTTTTCATCCACAATATATAGCACAGGAGACGGACCTGCAAATTAAGACATAATAAGAAGGAAATAAATAGGTCACTTCATTCTTGTACAGCTGGAAATATTTTTTTAAAGAGAGTAGTTTTTCTTTTTTTTGAACTAGCACGTGCTGCAAAAGGAAAGCAAGTCTACTACTGTAGAGACATTTTTTTTGAAAGTGCAGACCGGTCAAGATCCTGTTTATCAAAGTGAAATGAGTTCCAGTTTGAAACACTAAATGACAAACTTCTATTCATGTTCATTAACAAAACAGAAAACGTAGTGAATCCTCCTCTACACACTAGTGTGTTACTGGCTGCTCTATTATGACTAATTCAATACACAGGGTGTCCCAAAAAAATGACATAATTTCGTAGTCTAACAACTAACAGCCAATTCTCGCTCAAATGATCTCAAATGTTTACGAGATTTGTAAAAACGAATTATTTAATTTTTTTCTTTCATGATAATGAAACCATAATGTTGAAATGGCCGCCACGTTCACCTGATTTGACACCTTGTGATTTTTTTTTCTATGTGAAAGGACTGGTCTTTATCCTCCCCCCTTCTCCTACAAGCCTAGAGGAACTCAAGCAGAGAATCATTCAGGCGCTGGAGAGAACGTCACGCAAGATAAACTACAGTGTGTTTGGCAGGAGCGGGACTCCCAACTTGTCATGTGTCGTGTCACAGGCGGTGAACATATTGAACATTTGTGAAGCTTTGTGAAATCGGTTATAAAAATCTATATCCGTTTGAATATGTTTTGATAAATAAATATTTTATTCTTCAACAAGAAGCCTATTTAATTGATTTAATCGTTTACCTCTGACATGTAGTTACTCAGATATTCATGTTTCAAATGATGTAAAAAAATTTTGGGACACCCTATTATTTGTCCTTACAAGCACATGTCTTATAATACAAAAAATAAATACACACTGTATGATGCAGTACATATAGATGGATGGATGGATAGATGGATAGATAGCAAACCTTGTTTTTCCAAGATGGAGATTAAGTATCCCACAATGTCCACTTCTCCACATGGAGAGTTGAATCCAGGGCTCTTAAGATCTCTGAATTTGACTGATTGTCTTGCAGGAAAATGTAGACTTAACCATTCTGGACAAACCTGTTTCACAGGAGTTAGTCTTACATCCCTTTCCATAAAGAAGTTAAAAATGTGACACTTGTAATGTATTTAAAATAATACAATGCATTGCATATTTGGCTGCATGTACACTACCGCTCAAAAGTTTGGGATCACTTTCTAACTCTATGGTCTTTCCTGATAGTTCCTCCTACGCTGTAAATCGATGCTGAAGGCGCCCAAAATGTACAATAATCTCTTTTGAACATTTGACATTGAGATGTTTCAGCTACTTATACTTATATAAGCTTCATAACAGCTCTAATCTCAGGTGCTGTTTGTTAATTGGTGATTTCTGAGGTGCTGGTAACTCTAGAGGTACAGTTTTGGTCTTGCTTTCCTGGTTTCATCATGGAGCTTCATGGGTTTTGCAAATGCACTTGACACAATACTGTTCTTGTAAGAACTGTTCCATAAAGGCTGACAACAGTGTCTTAAAAAAACAACTGACTGTTGTTCCTCATTTATAAAATTTTTATGTGTTATTTGATAGTTTTGAAATCCCCAAAACCAGTGGTGTTGTAGAATGTTATAAATAAATCACTCAACAAAAACATTTGCAAGTGATCCCAACCGTTTGAGCGGTAGTGTACATTATATACACACACACACAGTTAAACCTTGGATTGCGAGCATAATTCATTATATAGTAAATCAAATTAACCTGCACTTTACCTTTAAAAATAATCCAGACAGAGCAGTGTTTCCAGCAGCACAAGAGACAAGAGAGAGAGAGAGAGAAGAACTACTGGCTCAGTCGTGATCATGTGACGCTCGGCAGACAAAGCGCATGCATACTACTCGTATATCAAGCCTTCGTTTGTTTAAGTTAAAATTTATTATTTATTTTTGTCTTTCAAAACGCTCGCAGACTAAGTTACTCGCAATCCAAGGTTCCCCTGTAAACACACACACACTGTAAACCTCCTCAGTTTTACCTCAATGTCCTGAAACTGTGTTTTCTTGGTGGCCGTAAACTGGATGTTGGAAATGTCTGAGCGTTTCTTGCTCTCCGATGTGGCCAGATGATAAGCCTTGTACCTGCAGCCCTCTCTCAATAAGGAGCGCAACTCCACAGAGGGTCTCCAGATATTCAGTGTGTAAACTAAAAAAAAAAAGAAAAAGAAAAACAAATAAACCATTAGGTCGCATATTAGAGTGCAACATGCAGAAAAAAATTAAGCATTTAATTACAAGCAGAAGTGTACATGCGTTGGTGTCTGGTTCAAATATTTACGCTAGCCCGATACTCCCCAACCCCGTATTTACTGTGAGAAGTTTACTACATCTAGCTTGTTTGAACCTTGAAACCCAAACAAACAAGTTACATCCCAAAACATACAGTATGCACCCATGATTAAAAGGCATGTTCCTGATTCCTCAGCTCTCGGGTTTACAGAGTTTCAGCTGCTACAGAAATCAGACTTTCTCCACTGAGGAGGCTTTTCAAAAAAAACATTTTGGACAGCTACGCATTAGGAAAAAAGTGTGTTCAGATTTTAAAGTCAGTTTAAATTTTGTCTGTAATCTATAATGTGTAGCATCGGCGCACAGGACGCTCGCTCACCGCAGCTGCTGTGCAAATCGTTAGAGTCGGCGATGGAGAGTTTCCAGACAGGGGTAACGTCTCGCGGAGCGCAGCCCCCTCCGGCCTCCTGTACAGCCTTGTGCACGCGGTCCTGTAGCTCCGCCCTCTTCTTTTCGGTTAACCCTCGTCTGTAGCTGCTCACGGCCTTCACCTGCTGTGTGCTTAGATGAGGCTGTGCACATACAACAAATAAAAGAGTTTAAGAAGATTTCTGTGCCTCCGGCTGTGAGAGGAAAACAGCATCACCGGGATTCGAACCTGCGATCCCAGGTGATAGGGCGAGTGCTTTAGCCCACTGCGCCACTCGGAGGCCCGCATCATGATTATTAAAAAAAATTTTTTTTTTACGAATTTCCAATCAGGAAAGTAGCTCACGTGTATTGTACAAAAAATAGACACTGTAGTCCACCATATACCAATATTTACAATTATATACACTATTTTCAGTGTGTAAGTGAATGTATAAAACATCTAAAGTCAGGTATATTCTGGGTGTGGGGGCGGGGCAGAGAAATGAGTCGGCCTCACCGGTTTCAATGAATCAATCCGGGAGCACGATGATAGAAAATGTCCTTTCTGCAAAGCTGTCCTGATGGTGAATAATCCTAATTTCGAAAAATCCTCAACTGAACAGAGTTCACAGTCCAATATAGCGGAAAACAGCTCTGAGACAAAATGTCGTCCGGGATTCCCCTCGCGATTTAGAGGCGAAGAGACAACACTGTTACGTTTGGTACGATTACGGTTTGTGGCCACATGATGGCATTGTGGGGAAAGGGGACAGAGATTTAGTCAAGTGGATTGGGGTATGCTTTACATTGTATATTCGTGTCAAAGGCGTGTAAGACTTAAGAACAAATCCGACTTACGAACATTCTCTCGAAGCGGAATATGTTTGTAAGTTGGGTACTACCTACAGTATATCTCGATTCAATATTATTTTTCCCCCAGATTGTAATTCTAAACAAACTTGGTGAATAATTTGTAACACAAGATACAATATACTGCGCTGTCAATATGTGAATAGGTTCAAGCGCACAAACTGTAGGATTATAGAGAAATGGCATATTTCACAACTTCAAAAGTAAACTTAAAGAAAAGAAAAAATTAATTTAGAGTCAGTGACTCAAAACAATCATGATACATGACTGAATATTTTTTCTCCCGTCCCAATCTCGATTTAGAAGAGGACAGGTAAATGTGATCAAATGCTTCACCTCCACGAACGCTGGATCGCTCTCGAGTGCTTCATGAAGCTCCTCCCCTTCCTGCAGGCTCTTAATCTCATTGAGACTAAATGTTCTGCTTCTCTTGCCATTCTTCTTTTCTGTAAAGCCAAATATAATAATAAAAAATAAATAAAATAAAAAAAACTCCAATGATTGCAATCATACAATCTTATAATCATTGTCTATAAAGCACCTTAAGGCCTGATCGTAAAGAAATCACTTCACATGTAAATGATAAATTCACACAAAGGGATTGTGAGTGTATGGTCGATATAGTTAAATAGCTTCATATGTACAAATAATTTTTTTTTTTTTTTGTACTCAATACAAAACATTGCACTGTGATTTCTAGTTTCATAAAAACGCAAGCCAAGCCTAGCAGCAAACACTCCGGTCTGATCTGGCGACATACAAAGACAAGAATAACACTTTTTTTTCCAAACTTTACATCATACCTTCTTCTTCTTTCTCAATCTGGGCTTGTAGTTTGGAGAACAGGAGCTCCATGGTCTTTTGTTTGGTGCTGTTATAGCGTGCTGCCTCTCTGTTTTCGGCTCGCTCGTTGCGAAACACAAACACCGAACCTGGCTTCTTCTCCATCCACTGTTCAGCAGGACAAAGTTAATGATCATAATCAAAAGAGCACAATGATCCAATTTTAGGCAAGTCTAAATTTATGTCTGACGAGTCTGGATTTCAAAATTTCTGGATTGCATTTCAATCTCAGGGTTAGAGAAAACATGTATTTATTCACCAGGGACCTCCTGAATAGTTATAAACGTCAACATTGTACAAATTAAACCTCTGTGAAAAGCTACAAGGAGACAGTCTTTCCCCACACATAGAATATAACGTCTGAGTCTGACAGTAGCGGTGTACTGAGAGCCAGTAAATGCAGCGGATGAATAAGAAGGGCGTATAAAAAGAATAAGAAGGGCGTACTGACAGTCAAACAACAATGTACTAATAAATGAATGATTTAAAAAATATATAATAATATATTATAATATTATTATAAGTCCTGCTGGTGTGTGAGGACGGGAGAAGCTTCAGACATCAAACTGTGCATTTGAGTTTTCTGATAAGTCATGCAAAACCAAGGTTATTACTACTTTTAAAGCGTGTAAATCTTACTGATACTGGATTATGGGAATGACGTTGCACAAATGTAAAACTTGCAAAATGTGCATATTGTTATAATAATAATAACAACAACTATTCACCAGGGACCCTCTGATACGATACCTAGGTGAGGATTCAATTTTGATTCTGTAAGTATCATGATATTTTTTTTTTAATACAGGTAGTCCCCAACTTACGAACAGTCGAGTTACGAACGGTCCGCGATTCTACTTTCAGGCTCAATCACGGAAGTAGCTGACATGTATTGTATGAAAATTAGACACAGATACAAACTAAAACAACTATAAAACTATTGTTACTATTCTTATCTAATAACTATTGTAACTTTATTGTTACTATTTCTTTGCCTATATGACCCTGTTCGTGTTTTTTTTTTTTTTTGAGTCATGTTGGTTAAAATTAAATGAAATTCAGTTCATCTTATTGCCTAGATCGTGCTAAAAAACAGGATATGTCACTCTATACTGTAATACACAATCCTGACCCCTATATCACTCATCGCCTATACCGCGGTATCCGGTGTGACGGGACACGTTTTGGGGAGGGGGGCTGGAGTCTATTCCAGGAGACTTGGGGCATGAGTCGGGGTACACAATCTGCATGTCTTTGGACTCTGGGAGGAAACCAGAGTACACAGAGGAAACCTACCACGCACGAGGAAAACATGCAAACTCCACGAATTGAACCCGGAACCTTGGAGGTGCAAGGCGACAGTAGTGCTGATCAATAAGCCGCTGTGCCGCTATAAACATTGTACATTTGTTGTAGACTGAAACTGTAAGTATATTTCAGACCTGTGGCCAAAACTGCTAGAGCAATACTGGTATGAAATCTTGAACTGGGTTTTTAATGCATAGATCATCATCATCATCATCATCATCAGTGTATGATGAGACACCTGTGTTGGGTAGCTGCGCAACACGACGATGTCCACACAGCTCACCGCTCCTCCGGTAGCAAAGACTGAGGAAAGTAGAAGTGGGAAGGGTCGAGGGTCTTTATGGAAGCCAAGCTTGGTGTCCCAGCGGGCTCGTCTGGTACTGTTGGCCCAAATCTTTAAATAAATAAATAAATAGAGAGACAATAAATTAGTATTTTTTTTTTCCATGACGAACAGAAAAGTGATCACTTGTACCTCTTCTAAACAATCATCAGGATTTTTATTTATTTATATATATTTTAAAGTCTAATTTCCCAGAAACATGAAGCTCTTTGTTTATTCAGACTTATACATCTTCACATCTTCTTCATAACACACAGTTGTATGTCATTCTGACTGAGATACGTTTCCTCACCTTGAGCATGAGTGAATCGGGAGCCTCTAAAGGAGGACAAGCGTCCTGAGAGCCGATCAACTCGGCACCGTGGATCAGAAGTTTCGTGCCCACTCTGAGACGGCCCTTTCGCAGCAAGGTGGTCAGAGGAAGGTCCAGCAGAGCTTTGATGGGATACCAGCCGTCGGTTAGCCACAGGATGGCGGCAGGAGACTCTGACTTCTGATCTGAGGCGTCCACGGCCCCCTCTGTCCTGACTGGATTATCGTCACGTTTGGCAATTCCACACACGCAGAGCACCATGGTCTTGGCTGGGGTGTCGTCTCTCTCCATGATCTTCTTCAGGGCTGATCTTCGACTGTGGTCCACCTCGACATCGTACCTGGAAAAAAAAAAACAAAAGCTGAACACATTATAAAATAGTCACTAATAACTTTGATCTTCTTGCTGTTATCAGTAAAACGTGAAAAGCGGAATCGCTATTACAGTCCCGATCAAAAGTTTAAGACCACTTGAAAAATGGCAAAAAAATCATATTTTGCATGGTTGGATCTTAGCAAGGTTCCAAGTAGAGCTTCAACATGCAACAAGAAGAAATGGGAGTGAGCCGAAACATATGAAAATAACGATTAAACTGAAACAGGCTGTTTTACAGCTGATCAAAAGTTTAGGACCACACCTCCAAAAAAACCCGTAAACCC
>JAQQZT010000003.1:5841503-5862952 GCA_030068275.1 Clarias platycephalus
TGGAACCTTGTTAAGATCCAACCATGCAAAATATGATTTTTTGCCATTTTTCAAGTGGTCTTAAACTTTTGATCAGGGCTCTATTAACTCTTAGATCAAAAAAGTTTTGCATTCAACTGTTCCCTGGTTAAAAACAAAGAAAGGAAAAAAAAAAAAAGAAAAAAAAAAACATTTCAATGAAAGAAAACTTTTTATTAACAATGCACTGATTGTGAAATTCTGGGAAGATACCAATGATTTTTTGTTTATTTTTCCTGCACCGCTCTTATGCTGTAACAATCTAAAGCTTTGTGATATACCGTAATGCCAAAGAATCCCATAAGGTGGCACCCCCCCCCCCCCCCACCCCTTTTTATATAGCAAATTTGAGTTGAAGATACAGAATTCTACAGTCCTGCTCTAATTAACCTGCATGCCGAATTCTTCCTCTGTAATGAATGGTGTGTCGGGAATGACTGTTGTATTCTATGTCACAGGCATATGACATAGTCAATGTAGTGACATGGATACTGGACAATGTTTTATTTTGTCAGAAAATAAGTACGGGCTCCTGGCTCTTCCTCACTTCCTACCTCCATGCTGCGTTAGAACATTTGCGTCTGAGGTTATATTTACCCAATACTAAGACCTGCTACAATCAGATAACTGGGGTTGAGTGCAGCACAAAAGTCGATCATAAAACTAGCTGGTAGGTATATGCAAGACATCATCTTTATTCCGCCAAAAATAATTATTAATAATAATAATAAACCAACAATACACGTGCAATGTATAAATTCACTGACTGCTCAATACCTGAGTTTCAGCTGAAGGAGCACCTGCTCTGGAGTGAGACACCGACCACCCATGACTTCTGAGAAGGTTCTCTCCATGGATGCTCGTTTCCACACGACCCACCGATAGTGGTTATACACCCAAGCTTCACTTATCAGTTTGGGATCGACCCCAGGAGTGTCACACAAGGCTCTGACCAAAAAAAAAAAAAAACGTCAGCTCTGTAACTAAAGAAGCTAAAAATTATGAACCAGACTTTCCACATCCACTCACCTGTAGAACTCCTCTTTACCCAGCATCCCCCTGTTATCTGGAATCAGCCACCCACCATCCGCCAGCTGGACCCCTCCAGTCTCTCGGAGAACCTCGCGTTTAAAAAAATCATCACAGCTGAACTGGAACGACTCTGCATTCTCGCTGGTGATCTGGGACACTTTGAAGGGTACACCATGCTGATAGAGCTAAAAGAGAGAGAGAGAGAGAGAGAGAGAGAGAGAGAGAGAGAGAGAGAGAGAGAGAGAGAGAGAGAGAGAGAAAATGCTCAGGTAAATTCTAAAACAGAAAATCATCAGGTGTTCAAAATACTGCAAGACAAGACAAAACTAACTAACTAACTAAATAAATAAATCACCTGTTCTTCTGTGTGTAGCTCAGGACACTTGTATCCTACAGCCTCCTTCAGGGAAACTCTGCTCACCCCGGATGTCTTCGCCAGGTAAAAGGTGCCAGGCAGCGGTCGAACTCTTTGGCGGGTCTTTTTTCTGATTCTCATGTTCTGCATATCTTTCGCCAACTCCAAAGTCTGCTGCCAAATGACTTTATCAAACAAAAAGAGAATAAGATCACAAAAGGCTACTAGCAGTGCAAACAAGAAAATCTTAGCAGGCAGGGAAAAAAAAGACCAACAATTTTAATAATTATTTAAGAATTGGAAATACTTAATAATTCTGATATAATCCGTATCCAACCAACACGCTCACACATACAATATAAAACAGACATTAGACATTTTATACATTCACTTACACACTGAAAATATTGTATATTATTGTTAATATTGGTATCTGTTGCACTGCAATTTCCCTTATTTTTTAATTATAAATTTTTTTTAAATACAATACACGTGAGCTACATCCGTAAGTAAAACTGCGGCCCGTTTTTATCTTGAGGAATCCATAACGCGAATGTTCTTAAGTCGGGGACTACCTGTAACCAGAGTGCGGATCATTTTTGACTCACCCTTGTATTAGTGCATTTTCTCTAAAATAATTAAAAATATATATATATTCTGTGATTTATACATTAAATGAATAGGTTTGGTTCAGCTCACTAAAACAATGCATATAATAACCGTTCAAGCTTTTTTATCTTCTCTTCATTGTTGGTGAAAGTTAAATACAAATTTAACACGAAGCCACAATAAGGAGTAAAAACCCTCGTACAGCCATACGGTATTAAACCCAGGACTGCTATATAAACTTGCCCACCGTTGCTTTCAGGGGGTACAGTGATGTGATTCTCCAGAGTCTCCTCTCTCACGGTGTCTCTGGTCGGTTTCTGGTCCTCGGGTTTCCCGGCTGAGTGAGTCCTGCTCGTCGTCATGGCTGCGGAATCGCCAGAGATTCGTGATGAATCCGTCACAGAAACGCTACCTGACGCTTCTTTCTTTCTAATGGGTGGTACAAACGGGCTGGGGACGTGAGCCGCAGCTATGGGAAAACAGCTCTTTGGTGTCTCAGCCTTAGGGTTATTTCGAAATGGGGGGACGAACACTGGAGGCCTGAGGTCTGATGGTCTGCTTTTTAGGTGACCGGGGTTGGCTGGTGTTGGGACCACAACATTCCTGTAAAATCAAATCAACTGTTTATCCTAATACCACTTCAAAAATAAATGAATGAACAAATAAGGTCTACGCTGCGTTGCGTACCTGGACGGACACGTGATATTGGGCTTCAGGTTGTATTGGAAGACTCTTCTGTCTTTCAGACTCCCTGTAAATCATGAGGTCAAGTGTATATGAGAGAAGCAGGTTAGATTAACTGGATGAATCAAACACTTGGAGGCATGCGGTTATAGGAAAATAAAAACAATACTGGTGTTATTTAGACTAACGCACCCCACCATATCGGTATAGATGATTTTACTGTAACAGCAAATTTCCAATGACACACACCATCAAAAGGTGCAGTCGTCATATTTTTATTTCCTACTAGTACAAATAATGTGGTAAATTAAGCATAAATATGTTTGTTTGTTTTTTTGTTTTTTTCACCAGGACATGCCACCCTTTCAATACTTATAAATCATTTTGTCAAATGTATAACTGCACATTTTGTTACTTTGGCACACAAGAGTGTGCTTGAAAGTGATGAACGGTCTTGACCGTTCTTGCTAATACCAACTTGAGTTAGCAAACTAAATCTAGCTGAACCACAGTAACTTCTAGGGCGCAAAAAAACCAACATTATTTAACATTACATATTTAACTGTTGGACACAAATGTTCAACAAATTTACTTATTTCCAGAGGTAGAAGGTAACTAGGTACAGTTTTTACATTTGTTACTGGGTGACTTTTAGAAACACATATTTGTACTTTTTACATCACTACATTTGTGCATGGCATTGCGTTACATAATCACGGTGGTGTGTTGTGTTTGAACCGGTACTATCGCCACCTGCAGACTGTTATATGTAATTGTGATTTGCCTTCCCTCCGTGAAAAGCTTAGTTGTGAAGCAGATGTTTGAAATCAGAAGCGGAGATTGATACAGACAGGAACAAAACAGCACATTAACAGTCAGGAAAGCACAGAGAGAGAGAGATATGGAGAGTCTTTTACTAGGTTGAAATTTAGTTCCTGTTATCCCTTATTTTTTTTCTGAAAACATTTTAGTTCATTGCAAAATTCAACCGATGCTGCTGTACATTTTTTAAAAAGGGGTCATGAGTGTGCATCTAGTTTTTAAATAACTGTCTCTTTATAGAAAACCTAAATTACACACAATATCAACATTGGTTATTCAGTAAATAGCAACAGATCTTTTAACAAGTTAATTAGTCTTACATAATGTTTAATTTTTGCTATATTCGGTCATTATGAACAAGTTGTTACAGTAGACCTGATGAAATATTTGGTTGGAGGTTTTATGAAAAATGAATCGAACCAATCTGATTTGACATTTCAACCTTGCTGTGAAATACTACTACTGAGTGGTGTTTGTCGTGGCCTTGTATAATGACAGTCTACAGAATCAGTTGATAGGGTGCTCTAAAGTGGTTGCTAGGGCGTGGCTGGACGGCTTCACAATGATCCTGAGGGACTGATTGGTTGCGTTAGTAAAATGCGCTCACCCTCAGGTCTCTACGACAATGGGATCCACAGTCAAGTTACCATAGCAGGGAATGCAACTGTGAGCACTTCCTGTTTCAATGGGAAGTACCTTCACCATTATATATCAATGAGGCAAATTTGGGTGCCTCTTGCACCACAGGGGTACAATTTATGCCCTCTTGCGAGGTATG
Organism: Clarias platycephalus; assembly: GCA_030068275.1. Lineage (NCBI taxonomy): Eukaryota > Metazoa > Chordata > Actinopteri > Siluriformes > Clariidae > Clarias > Clarias platycephalus. The sequence continues at coordinate 5,845,802 of JAQQZT010000003.1, forward strand.
CTCTGACACAGCTTGCAAGCCTCTTCAAATGTGGTAAATTTTATATTTCTACTTAAATTCTTGCTCTGTGCTAGAATTTGTCAGAGTTGGGCTCAATGTTAAGTCTTTTTTGGCTGGGGCAATTAACCCCCACCACTTAGACAAGTCATAGCATCCCATTCTCGCATGATTTGACACCTCTTTAATGTGTCCAAGACAAACGCTTTGCTTCACAAGCACCACTAATAATAATAATAATAATAATAATAATAATAATACAAGTGCTCATTTCACAACACCTACCATTGGGGCTGCATTTCACCGGAGCACTCGCAGTTCTGTCCTCTGAGATCTGTTCAAACTCTGACACGAGTCTTCTTTTCAAAGGCGGTTGACCTTAACAAGATTAAAAGAGTATGTTACATCGACATAAACATCGAAATCCCGCCTAACATCTGGCTGTAAAAAGGTCTTACCCGTCAAAGACTTCCCATCCGAGGTCCGTTTTCGCGTTCCCGTCCTCGCCTCTGAACATGTCTCCTGAGTTACAGCGGGACTTTGTTTCCTGACGGCGTCTGAGCCACTTAAACCATTCTCGTTGAGATCATCCTCTAAAAGTGCCTTAGTGCAAGCCATCGCTTCTTGCTCAAAATACCGCTGCTGGGTTACAGTACATCCGTCAAGATTTAAAGAATGACGGCCGAGCAGAGGAGGATCATCACGCGTGGCCTGTGATGGGAGGGACGGACTCGCGTCTGTGGTCTTTGGCACGACTGGTGTTTTGTTAAGATTTGCTCCGTCGGTGATGATTTGATCCTGATCATTAGTAACCGGTTGTACATCACAATCCCTGAACTTCTCAAAAGCTACCTTCAGGGCTGACTTCGACACACAAACGCCTTTTCCGCTGGCTGTGCTGAAACCGGGATTTCCTGATCCCAAGTCTTTATCTATCCTGTTTTTATATCTCGCTTCAGATTTTTCACCGTCAGCTTGCACACGTTCTTTATTATAACCTAAAGATTCACTTGGATTTTGTCTCGTTTGCACAAGGTTGACTGAAGCGCCATCAAACAATTCTTCATCCTTGCTAGTCACCTCCTTTTCCGACACAGTAACATGTTTGTTACTGGAAATGTTAACAGGCGATCTCGTATTCTCAGGACCTGCTGCCGACGTCTTCGCGGCTGACAGATGACCAGGATCAGGTCCTAATCTATCCACGTCACAGTCAGTAAAAAGACTCTTCGCTTTCTCGAGGGCTTTCTCAGAAACGGCAACTTTTCTACCGCTCGCGGTACTAAAACCGCAGGCTTTTCCTGAAATATCTGTCTTGTCTTCTGAAATATTTTTCCCTTCTGATATTCGCAATCTCTTTTCACCAGATGTAGTAGCGTTTAAATCATCCAGCATTGCTGTAGCTCTGTGTAGCGCTCGGGCTGAAACGGACACCGTGGCCCCGCCTGCTGTACTGAAACCCCGCAGTTGAAGAGTCTCGCCGGAGGTCTTAGCGGATTTATTGTCGACGTACTCGATCCGATCTGTTCCAGGCGATCGCGGCACGTTTCCCTCACCCACCTCGAAGCCGCGGTCATCCATCATACTCGCGCCGTCTCCTTTTACTCGAAGAATATCCACGCAATCAGGATCGCAACTTTCAAAAAACGTCTTGGCTTTCATTAAAGCTTTTTCGGAAAAGCTCACTCCTTTACCGCTGGCTGTCTTAAACCCGTTGGCAAACGCGTGATGGCCCACGTCTTCTCCAAGATCCAGTCTGGCAGGCTCTTCCTTCGGGTCCGTTGCATCTGCTTTTCTCGTGCCGTCTGGAACATCGTCGAAAATGGTTTTCGATTTCTGGATCGCGCTTACCGAGACCGACACCCTTTTGCCGTTGGCCGTTTGAAACGCGTTACTTTCGACGGGCCGAGGAGCCGGAAACGCTGGCTGTTTTATGTCTGGGCTGTTTTCTTTCCCACCTTTTGGTAAGGATCCGTCGGACTTATTTGAATCGTGAAGCACTTCTGCCAACACGTGAGACGGATTATGTACTGGAGTGCGAAAGGCGGCGTTTTTTCCCGAATCTTTTTCATTTGCGGCTTCATTTAGAAGCTTCTTTGCATTTTCAAGAGCTTTCTCCGAGATCTTGACCTCCTTCCCTCCAGCAGTAGTAAACCCAAAATTGACCACGTTGCTCGGAATTAAATCTCCTTGAAGTGTTTCCAGATTCGCTCGATCGTTTGTGGTGTTAGCTTCTTTCGTCATGGAGTTTGCTTTTCCGTTACACACCGGATTTAACCTAGTATTGAGCTCAGGATCAGATTCCACGGTCATCCTGCAAGACTTGTCCTGGTGGTCACCTGACGGATTTTCCTTTCGTTTAGCGATATCGCTCTCGAGACCGACATTTCCTTCGCCATCCTTGATGTCTGCAAAAAGGCTTTTCGCCTTGCTCAGACATTTCTCAGAGACGATCACAGCATTTCCCTTCCCAGTCTTGAACCCAGACCGGAAAGTGTTCCTTTGCACACTGTCATCATCGGGTATCTCCGACGGATTAGCGCATGAAGGCTTTTTAACATTTATATCCTGAATACTCGTCAGACCGTTTAAGACTGACTTGGCGGGATGCCTTTTTGTCAGCTGTTTATCTGCTAGATCGCAGTTAAAACTGTCATCAAAATCGATACCATCGAGTATCTCGGGATCCCACTCTCTCTCTGGCTGCACGGTCTCAGGACATTTTGAGCTCATCTTTGTGTGATTAAACTGAGTAAACTCGTATTGGCTGCCTGCCTCTTCCAACATACTGCACAGCTCGGTCACATCTGCCCTTTGTGATGCCGTCAAAGATGACGAACCCTTGTCTTCCCCATGACCGGTGGAACGTTGCGGCGATTTCCAACTCTTTTTCGAGTCGCAGTTATACGACGGACGCGAATCGGACTCGGCTTCATCCAACTGCGTGAAAAAGTCTTTAGCTTTCTCGAGATTCGCAGTCGAGACGGTTATACTTTTGTTAGATGCCGTCTTGAAGCCGGATTCGTTCGTCTGCCAGGCGAACGTGTCAGGAACGTCCTCTGCAGCTGCCTCAGATTTCACAGCGTCACGTCCATGGTGATGGCTTTCAGAAAGCGATTTCTCTCCGTCGGTGTTCGACAGAACAGGTTTATCAGAATCGCACCGCGTCGTACCTGCTGCGGTCGCACCTGTGTGCGTCGTTAGCTCTACAGATTCGTCTAATGCCGCTTTGGCTTTCTCTAAAGCTTCGGGTGCTACTACGATTGGCTTATTACTTGCCGTTTTAAAGCCAGGATTGAGATGTTCTGTACCGGCACATGACTGCATTTCTGTGCTGAAGCCCATAGGACAGCCGCTGTCGCGCGCTGTGCTCTCGATCGACTGTACATCTGTTAAACTGATGCCTTCGTCTACCGGGTGCTCGACATGACCTCCACTCTGTATCGCAGGTTCAGTTTTAAGCTGCATTTTGCTTAATTCTGTCGTTGTGCAAGCTGGCATTGAGACACGGCTACTCTGTCCACGTTCATGTGGAGGTTTTGACACGTTCTGTTCCTGAGTGAAATCCTCCGCGAACGCTCGGCAAAGCTGCGTCGTATCGAGGTCAGGGTCTAAGCTAAGACTTTTAATAGTGGTTTCTGTGGCTTCCTCGTGGTGACCCTGACAGGAGTCCTGGTTGGATTTTCCAGCAACGTCATCTAAAGAGATGACAAATAAGCGAACGAGTGAACGACCCTAGATGATAAAAAATGTATACAGTGAAACCTTGGATAGCGAGTTACAGTACTTGGTCTCCAAATGTTTTGCAAGACAAGCTAAACTTTTTAACTTGATAAACGAGCAAGGTCTTGAAACACGAGTACCACACTATGTGTACGCTTCATCTCCCGAGCGTCACGTGATATGGGTAATCGTCTTCCATGCTCGGTCTTGGGGCGCGTGCGTTACTCGCATAGTCAACATCCGTGCGTGCGTGTACTGTTTACAATAACACTATGACCACGTGTGTGCGCATATATAATTTTTTTATTTGTTTTAGTTGTTTTTATTTGTTTTGTGTGTGTGAGAAAGTCATCCTACACAATAACACCCCTCCCCCCTCCTCCTCCCCCTCTCTCTTGTCTCGCTCACACCAGCTATAACTCTTTTCAAAGGTAAACTGCAGATTACAATTTAATTTTTACTTTAGATTTCGTATTAATCATTTTTATATGAATATTTCTGCGTGTCGGGACGAATCATCCGAGTTTCCATCATTTCTTACTTTGATATACGAGTGCTGTGGATTAACAAGCATAATTCCGGAACGCATAATGCTCGCAGTCCGAGGTTTAACTGTATAACAGATAAAAACATATAAGAAAGTATAAATGTATAAAAAAATTTTACAACCTACCAGTGACACTGTTTATACTTTCACTTTTTAGTGTATTTTGTACTCGATACACGAACTTCCTTGTTTTTCTTGAGAAGGTGAGTGCCGGAGACGCCTCCAGGAAAGAACTTCGCTCCTGAGACTTCTCAAGACACTGATCAGGAGAGGCCCGCTGTTGCTCGGACGCGTGTGAAGAAGACTGTGCGATGTGTTTATTACACTCAGGTGAGGAGTCTACCTGAGGATCAGCGAGTTTACTCGGTATTTCAGAAACACAGACCTGGTTTGTCTTTGGGTCTTGGACGTCGGATAAACTGAGCGGAGTCCACTGCGTGAAATCCTTATCGTTAAGCTGACTTGGAAATAAAGGTGACTTTAAAATCATAACGCCAGCGTTAGTGTCCGTCTTCGATGCTGGTGTACAATCTGTAGTGTGATCTAGTGCGACGGGATCGTCAAGGCACTTTACGTCTTTAGAAACGCCGTTCGCTCTCTTTTTTCGTTCCTGGGTTTTAACCCTTCGCAGGGTCGAGCCGCTGTTTGTGAAGAAGAACGACAACACGTCTTCGCTGCCGTGAAGGACGCTCTCCACCGTGTTGCGCACCACGCCGTCGGTTATCGCATCTGGCACGGTCTGCTTCCAAACACCGTCTTTACTCTCAAAGGACGAATCAGATTTTTTTTCGTCTGCCTGGAAACTCTCGTCTGTGAGGGGGAAAAATTTCAGACAGGAAATGTTGTAATTCTAGACTTAAAATGAGTTCCTCACAACACATCCAAGTACATGGATAAATACTGTACAGTCAAAAGTTGTGACACCCCTTCTTCTTTAATGTTTTTTTTGTTTTGTTTAGTGATTTATTTTCAACATTCTAAAACAATACTGGAGATTTCAAAACTATGAAACAACACATACGGAATTAAAAAACAGTCAGTTGTTCTGAAACAGTTCCGTTCCGGGAGCACGTTCGTAAGTCGGATTTGTTCTCAAGTCCGACACGTGAGTCTTATACGCCTTTGACACGGATATACAATGTAAAGCATACCAATCCACTTGACTAAATCTCTGTCCACTTTCCCCAACACTGCCATCATGTGGCCAAAAAACATAACCGCACCTAAGAAAATTAATCTGACAAACGTCAAATGTAACAGTGTGGTCTCTGCGCCTTTAAATCACGAGGGAAATCCCAGACGAATCCCATTTTGTCTCAGAGCTGTTTTCCACCGTTTTGGACTTTGAAATCTGTTTTGTTGAAAATTTTCCGAAATGAGGATTATTCATTATTAATACAACTTTACAGGAGAGACATTTTCTATCATTGTGCTCCCGGACTGATTCACTGAAACCAGTTAGGCTGAAAACATTGTATATAATTAGCAAATATTGATATCTGGTGCACTGCAGTGTCTATTTTTTACACACTACACATGAGCTACGTCCGTGATTTGCTTGCATCTGCGAATGTTCATAGAACCACGGTCCATTCGTGCATGCCATACTGTACATACACAATTCAAGGACTACCAGTACTGTGTCAACTGCATTTACAAAACTCACCAATCACCATAATGAAACTGTCTCTTATGAAGACCTTCCCAGTAAAAGCAAGACCAAGACTTACCTCTGCTGCAGAGGAGAAGTTCATTTAGAGTTACCAGCCTCAGAAACCACCAATTAAAAACAGCCGTTATGAAGGATTTACAGAGCAGAAGTAACAGATATACATCTCAATATCAACTGTTCAAAAGAGATAATTGGAAAGACCATAGAATTAGACGGGGTGTCCAAACTTTTGACTGGTAGCATATATACACACAAGACTAACCGTTTTGTTGCGCACTGGATGCGTCTGTGCCTTTTGAGAGTGATGGAAACAGCTTTCGGACAATCTGTATTTAAAAAAAAGAAAAAAAAAGGGAGAGAGAGAGAGAGAGAGAGATGCGTTAAGAAAAAAAATTACATTTAAAAATAAAGGTACTGAATTTCCAGAATTTTGAGACACCCAAGTATAAATAATAACAACCTTGAAATAATAAATAATATAATAATAAAAATGCCTTGTCATTCGGTACAAAATTTCGATTCCTCAAGTGTACAGTAAATGTGATGAGGAGAAGTTAATTTTCTCACCCATATTAAAAGTGAATACGACACTACAATAAGCTAAAATATTAATTCCAGACGAAAACGTGTTTAATCTTCCACTTACAATCACTTCTTTGTCTCTGAGAAAACTTACTGGTGGAGACTGGTCTTCTCTTTTGGCTGTCGAAACAGAAATACAATACGGTTTATATACATTTCTTTCTTCTTCTTCTAGTCTCTTGACAAACGACAGCACCTTCAGTCCACACTTACACAAAATAACGGTGGGGGTGAGAACTGACGGTGTGTTAAAGGAGCTGCTCCATGACAGATCGGGATTTAACTGAGCGCCGAGACTCTCGCAGATCCGCTGTGCAGACGAAGCCTGGGTCTGTTAAAGAAAATAAATAAATAAATTAAAAAAATGATGTTTACAATGTTGATTGACAGAATTAAATTTAAATTTTTGATTTATCAAAAAGATTCTGATTATAAGTAGATGGGAAGATAACAAGGGAATGTGTCTTACTTTTAAACCTGTTGGTGTGTCAAGTAGATCTGTAAGAACGAACAAACAAGTAGACAAAAAGCATATTAAAAGATGTACAGATCATGTATATGCAAAAAGAAAGTTATACGGAAATAATGCATGCTGAGGAGATGTAACAGGGCATGAGTTAAATCTTTGTATAATAGCACAGACTAGAATTTATTATTATACAGTACATGTTAATTTTCCATTGTTAAAAGCGCTATATAAATAAAATGTAATTATTCAATTCAATTTTATTTGTATAGAGCTTTTAACAATTGTCACTGTCGCAAAGCAGCGAACAATTATTCCACTTGTACCACAGCAACTTACCAAAGATAATAATAATAATTATGATTATTAAAGGAAAATAAGTTACACTCTTTAATAGACAATGCAAAAAATATGTTAATATTTACTGGTCTAAAACAGAAACAGTTTACTTTGATTTAATGTTTGACAGTAAAGAAAAAAACTGTATGTAAATATCTGGTTTCAACTAAACATTTAAAATATTTACAAAAGCTACCAAATAAATTAGAATTAAAAACAAAGGCAATAAATTATGCATGAACTGCGTGAGATAATCATGATAACAAGCCCTACTGTGCAGAAAAAAGTAGACAGTATTTATAAACAATAGCTTTGTTTCTTACCCAAGCACTCACTTGTATTCAGGGATCCCCAGCCTTTTTCAAACTGCTCGCTAGAGAAACAAAAAGGGATACATATTGTGTATATATTTCTCAAATGTGACATTGAAACAAAGGAATGGACAAATCAGGAGCCTGGACACCACAAAGACAAAAACACAGTATTGTTAAGATTTCGAAATATTTTGCGTAAAGTAAAAAGAAAACACCACGGGTCAAAGCCAAAGGCTGGTCAAAGACTTACGAACACAAACCAGTTTGTTTATTTATTTTTGTTAGAAGTATACTTATTATTTTAAAGCAAGTACAAGTTACCTGTCTTTAGCTAAGCCAAACAGACACGGGCTGGATTCTGCACCTGGTGGAACAGGAAACAGGTTCTGCCTTCCTGTGAATAAAGGGGAAAAAATAGTTTTCGAGATTTAATGAATTGAAATCAAGTGTGTAGATTATACCGGCTTGCTACTGATTATAAAAGTTTCCTAAAATTTAAAAAGTAATAAAGTATCTGTTAAAAAAAAAAAAAACATTCTAAAAAAAAATTAAGTAATCAAAATTATTCAGCATTTATTCATCTGACACAGAACTGCCAGTCAGATTGTTTTTTCACTCTCTTCTGTGTAAACCCAACAGAGATTGCTGTGAAATACCTCCCAAAATAATCAGTATATCCTAAAAATACTCAAACAAGACCATCTGGCAGCAACAATAATTTTTCTCCACTCTGTCTGATGTGAAAATTAACTGAAGCTCTTGACCTGAAGAACAACATCTGGCTGATTAAATCTATGCATGAATGTGCATATGTTTCTAATAAAATGGACAGTAAAGTTACCCTACCTGAATCGAGAGAATCTTCGAGACACGATGCAGGAGAATGTTGCTGTCCGCGCCGAAATATCCTGGGTGTTGAACACATCTGACTGTCCAAGACCGGCGTCTTAGCTGGAGCTCTGAACGCACCTTCGTCTTTACGGGTCGAGGTTTCATCTTCGACAACATTGGAGTTATTACATCCAGCTTCAAAAGCTCTTGACGTCAACTCCTCAAACCAGTCCGGGTTGAGTGGCCCAAGTTCTTCAATTAAAAAAAACAAACAGAAAGGCAAAAATATTTTGTGAGAGAACAAAGAGCACAAAGGGTGGGGATTAGGGTGTAACGATCTGCAGTAACACGATGGAACCTCGAACATCAGCAAACTAACATTATTATTATTATTATAATTATTACAGTATTAGCGTCTATTGTAATGGCACTGCTTGAACACCAGAGGTCACAATCTACACACTCCATCCATCCAACTATGATCTATAGCGAATTTGATCCGTTCCGGAAGGCGAGGTCTTAAGATGGAATTTCATATTGCGATCCAAATTTTCACACAGGAAATAATAATCTGGAAAATTATCATGGATAATCCATTCAAGCAACCCAGAAATTTTATTTATACCCAATAATACCAATTTCCAACGCTGTAATTATATTTCTGCACATAAAAACACTCATGTGACTTAAATAGTAAAATATGAAATAAATAGACATTAAACCTTACTTAACAGTAATTTATAAATGACATCCTCATGGCACCGACTGCTTTAAAAAACTGAAAGTGGCTGCCTTTTCCTCATGATGCACTCCTCAATAACTTGCAGCGCAGCCACATTTTTAAATACATTTAATATTTTTTTTTATTTTTAATAAAGCTTGTATTGTATACTTTATAACCTTTTGCCGGTCGGTTTCCCAATATAAAATTTCACCTTAAGAACTCGCATCTGGAACGAATCAAATTCATATGCCAAGGTACTGCTGTACTGTTAAACACCTACAAATTATAAAAAGATACCTGTTTCAATGTGATGGAAGAAGTCATCGAACATTTTCACTTTCGCCTGTTAGTGTGGCATCTAGGATGAAGATGACCCGGGCTTTGGAAAAAAAAACTGAAATAAATGAATAAACAAACAACACAACACAACACAAAGAAATAGCCACAGATCTAAATGTGAGGTGTATTTCACTTGCCACTAACTGATGTCATTATACTGTACATGGGGCGTTCAAATCAAACCGGGAAATTTCTCGGGATTAACACGACATTTACATTAGACTTCAAGCACAGTGCGCTGTGGAGATTCGTTCCTATCAAGAGCACCCGATCCTTAAAAATCATCGGATAATTTGTCGCCAACTTGCGGAAGTTAATAGTTAAAGGAGTTCCTGGGAGACCAGCGTTTCAGACGTGAATCAGACAAGCAGTCGGTCATGACAAATCGTTCTACCCTAATGGTGTCCCAGCACTAGTGAAACACTAGGATAAGTGCATTAGTGTAGCAGGGGATTATATAGAGAAATAAAGGGAGTTTTTACTCACATAACTGTATTCTGATATTCTGCACAATAAAAAGTCCCGGTTTGACTTGAACACTCCCTGCCTATATTATTATTATAACTGTTCTGTTTTACCTCAGAGACTTTAACAACCTAAACAAACCTGAGACCACAACATGGACATCTTGTCCTAACAACTAACTTAGCAAACTGCATTTCTAAATTTTATTACAAATACTTAAAGGTAAATAAAACAAAATTAATGATAATTAATTTAAATCCTGACAGGAAACCCGAGCTTCCTCAAGTACCTCAGAGAAACCTGCTAGCTAGCAGGCTAACTGCCCTCTTCAACTATTAATCTATTAACCCGGAAGCGCATTAAAAACGAATTAAAACTCTAACGTAATAAAAAAAACACGACATTTACCGTCAGCCAAACATATCGATGTCGTTTTATAGCCGAGTTGAAAACTCGTGTCTAGCGTTAACTTAGCTACTAGCTATTAATCCCATTTCCTACTTGTTACTACACATTAAAACTTGCCGCCTCAGGTTGTGTCCACTGATTTGCCAAACACTGCTTGTTCTATTCCAATTATCCACACGCTCCCTACTTAGAGGCCCTACACAAACCATTCGAAGACGACATAGTGCTCATTACCTAGGGCACTTAGATATCCTGTAGAAATACGCCCATCTTTCCGCGGTGTGGAAGACTAGTGTGAACACCCAATCAATTATGAGTATTAGGGTTAGAAGGCGGGATTAAAGGTACTACCGACCAATCAGATTCACCCATAGCCCCTTTCCTAAAGATAGAGTTAGAAAATTTAAATTCTATGTTCAATGTACTATTTAAAATATGCAAAATTATATCACTCCAAAAAAAAAGATGTTAGGATGTTTTAGCTATTTAAAAAATGAAGAAATAGCCTAGAAATTATATTGTGCACACCAGAGGGCGCCAATGCATTTATACTTACTGTGTATAATATTCATTCATTCATTCATTCATTTAATCACCTGCTATATATACCCCTTATCCTTTGAGTGGGCATTGGTGGCCCAGGACATGTGGAGGTTTTTTGCCTGCCATGTGAAAGGCCCAGGTTCAGCGCCTTCTCAATGCCCAAAACCCAGCCACTGGCTGCAGTTAAATAGGAGGGTTGCATCAGGAAAGGCATCCTGTGTAAAACCTGTGCTGGATCGGATGGTTCGCTGTGGCGACCTCTCAATGATCAGCACCCGAAAGACTAACATCAACCGATTAGTCTGTGAACAGGGTCAAGGGGTACCTGAAGCCTATCCCAGGAGAGTGTATCATCATCTTAGTGGACGATGCAGGGTACATCCTGGGTGCCAATCCATCGCAGGGCACACACACATTAGCTTATTCTGCATGTCTTTGGACTGTGGGAGACAAAACGAAGTACCTGGAGGAAACCCACCAACCACAGGGAGAACTCCATGTACGCAGACCGCGAGGTGCCCTTACGCAAAGAAAATATATTTCTCTGTCAATATATTAAAAGATTGTGTTCTGAACTATTGGTAAATTTCAAAGATGTTATAATGTTAATATTCCTTGTTGCTACACTAACTGATACCAACTAATAATTAACAGAAAAAAAGATATTCATATTCAAAAATATATTCCCAATATACAGAATAATATATTGTTTAAAATATATAAAAACGTATATCTTAATGTATGTAATTTTATATTCAACAATCCACGAGGTGGATTGGCACCCCACCTCGTGCCCTAAATTTCTTGGATAGGCTCCAGGCCCCCCGTGACCCTGTATACGATGAGTGAGAGTAAATTGTACACTACTTTTTCCTTCACAATAATATGTTGAAGTATTGACTCTAACTAGCTAGAAAATATCGATTAATGTTTAGAACGTGTGCAGTATTTTTGTTTAACATCACGGCTTGGAAAGTGGTTCGGACTGTAACATAAATGCCAGGTTTATATTAATGTACAGTACTCATAGATTTTTATGCACTGAATAACAACCACAGGAGGATATAGTGCATTAGCACGTTATTCATCACGTTTATTCTGCAACAGAGTTTTAAAGAACACAATTCAAAGCACATGAAGAGTATTTACAAGATAAACACATCTCTTAAAGCGTAGCATGTGTCTGCGTTATTCCTTTCAAGGCACACAGGTCTGCAGAGTCAATAAGAGGAACAAAACACAAAGCAGGGAAAAATTCGATTAAAAGTTCTGAGCACGCTTCACTCATATGTTCTGTTATATACAAACGCAACTTTGATTTAAAATAGCTTCTTATGTTCATAAATAGCTTTATTCTCTTCTTATGGTACATACTGTACGTGTACATGCTTGGCCATGTTTCCTTCTATAAAACTATACCATCCAAAGCATGTGGAATATAAATAAATCTCCTATATGCAACCTTAGAAAGTAAATGGATCTTCATTAAGTAGTGGATGGCTTTTCTAAGCATCCAGGTCATTCCGACAGTAGCACTGCAGCAAAATAGCTCTGAGTTGGTATATAAGTAGTGTGTGTGTGTGTAGCCGTTATACTGAGGTGATCGATCATGAGGAAGAAAAATACATAATTCCAGCTGCTACAGTATTCAAGTAGCCTGAATACAGTAAATAATCATAATAATAATAATAATAATAATAATAATAATAAAAAAAAACATTATTTCAAAGATACAGTATGTCTTTTTTTTAAAGCATTGCACATTTCCCCTTAACCTTTACAATGGTAGACGTGAGCCTGGCAATTCAAGAAGCTTTGGTTTCGCCAGTGGTAGAAAAACATGACCCTGTCACATCATCTGTACTAGTTTTAGTGCAATACTCAGGGCCGTGGAATTGCTTTTTTATTTTTTACTTGAAACTAAGTCTAAAACAGATTGTCACGCATGTCCAGGCCCACGTCGACAGACGACAGTAAATTCAGCAGCGTCTGAGGTTCTCCAGTGGAAAAGCAGCACCTCAAAGGCTGATCCCTGTGACACTGGAGTCGGGCAGGAAGGTCGTGATGGCGCTGTAGCCTTGTGCCCGCCGGATCATGTCCCTGATCTCGCGGTTAAGCTCGGTGAGACGTGAGCAGGCTTCGGACAAGTCTTGCTTACAGCCCACCAGCGCGAACGTGCCTGTCTGACCAAGCGTCTGGTGCCGGAAGTAGATGTTTAGGAGAGTCTGGGTCTCGTTCTCCGAGCTGCTGCCGAAGATGTCGCTCGGCCACAGCCTCCTGCAAGGCACAAATGATGTAAAATGAAGGGCCACTCAAACCTACTCTCGTAGAATGTTTTATTAATCCGAAGAATGTGTGAAAGAGGTTTAGTTGTGTCTTCCCATTAGGTACAATTGCTTCCAGCTGCCCAGCTTTCATGCTAGTAATATTGTACCATACCCGAGTACACTTACATATCCACACTCTCCGGTACACTAGATGGCAGTATGCACCTAACTGGTTTGCAATCCACCAAGTCCAAATGACAAAATAATCAGAACAGTACAACAGAGTTGATCTTATGCCTACTATTATAGTAAGTCCCCTACATACGAACATTCAAGTTATGAACTTTTGAAAATACAAACAGGCGTTCGCGCAAGTTTAATCCCAGGAATTAGATCACATGTCCAGCGTACATTGCCATTTGCATCCCAAGATGTCTGAAAGAAAGCATAAAAGCAGTAACAATGTAGCTGGTACTGCTAAGAAGCGGCAAGCAATAACGATGGAGACAAAAGTGAAAATAATTGAGAGAATGGAGCGAAGAGAAAAGATGGCAGACATTGCACGTTCTTTTAACATGAATCGTTTAACATGATTCTAAAGAACAAGGACAAGATCATGGAACATGTTAGTTTTATACGAACACGTATAAAATGTATCCTAGAATCTAGACGATGTTTGTTGGACTTACGAACAAACTGGACTCCCAGAATGGAAAAATGTTCGTATGTAGGGGACTTACTGTAGAGCCACCTTTTCAAGTGGACCCAGGACAAATTATTCTAACAGTGCCTAGGTTCCAGTAGTCAACATTCTCATGAATCAGATGAACTGGACTGGTCAGACTGCTGACTCACAACAGGAGAACTAAATGATTTTCTCATTGGGCTATAAATAAAACAAAAAAACACCGTCATTAAAGTAGAAAAGGTCTGATGAGGTGTTGGTTATACCTGCACTCCTGTATGTAAAGGATGGCTGTGGAGAACTCGTTGTTCCTCAGGCTCTCGAGGATGGCCTGCACTGCCACTTCAGCCGAGCTGAAGGACGGATCAGTGGAAGTTATAGTGTCTTGTGCTGCCTGCTCTCCTGTAATGGAAGCCGCTGCTGTTCGCAGTTTATTCTTTAGATCGTTCAGCTCGTTGGACATGTTTACCAGCTGGAAAGAGAAAGAAAGGAAAAATATAATAATAATAATAATTATTATATTATTATATAAGTATGTTGTCAGACAATGGTGTTCATCAATTTAAAAGGAACTAAGAACTTAGATATTTTATATGAACCTCAATATTGCTTTACATAAAACCTGAACAATATATTGCTTTAAAAAAAAAGCTAATAATAAGGTTTTGGCATCAATGATTGTAAGATAATCGTCTTATCAATTTGTCAATCGTGTGGCAAAGTTGTGTGTAAATCCATCCATCCATCTAGGAACCTCTGTAGTCCAACTAGGGACCATGGACTCCAATGGTGACCATCGTATTTATTCCCATTTGTACAACCTCCGGTCAACATTCACACACACATTCACACACTATGGGAAATTTGGAAACCAATTAGCCTAATCTGCATGTTTTCAGACTGTTAGAGATAACCGGAGAACTTGGAGGAAACCCAAGCACAGGGAGAACATGCACACTCCATGCACACAGACCTGACATAGGAATCAAACCCAGGACCTGTAGGTGCAGGGCGACAGTGCTAACCACTAAGCCACCTTATGTTTAAATATTTTTGCACTAATTTGCAGTGACACTTCTTCTCAGCCGACAAGTGAGGTCATACATGCCAGACAAATAAAAATACAGGGAGTCTTGAGAGATGCAAGTTTCAGACACGAGTCATGCCCTGATATAAACCGTGCATGTCATCCGTTCATGAAGGTCGTACCTCTGGGACGGAGCTTATAGTGTAGACTTCACCAATCAGTTTACAGTAAGACTGAAAAAGCAGGAGGAGTTGAAAGTGGAGTTTGTACAGTCTTTGACACAGCTCCAGTTGCTAGAACAAAAAATAAAATCAAAAATGAAATATAAAATCAGTGCTTTCCTTATTTATAACACCGTAAAGACAAAACCAAATGCTGTTTTCATGTATATATTTATTTTTTAGTACAGCAAAAAAAACAGGTAATTTATAATTATAATAATAGAATATCCTGTACGAATCAAAGTTGCTAATCCAGTGTTAGAACAGGGTGTAGAGAGGTTTTCTGAAACTTACTGCAAGAGTTTCCATTTGCTACAAAGCAGGCCGTAGACAAGGGAAAAGGTGAGAGGTGTGAGGAGAGAGAAGGTTTAGCAGAGTAATCAGACGACATGCAGCCCTCCAGACTGGGCGGGATTAAGCGGAAGCTCGGTTTGATTGACGCATGCAAGGACAGGGAAAGACGGAGCTTACAGGCGGCAAAACGGAGATGAAATATGAGGCAACTCTGCAGCTCTCTTATTTCAAGCCAAGCACAGAAGCAGCACTGCCCTCTCACAGACACTCTGCTGGGACATTGAGACCTGTTACAGCTCATCTGTACTTCTGCGCTAAAGTGTATTCATTACACAAAGACGGGGTTTATGGGTAAACCTGGTGCAGTGACGTGATGTGCATTAGTGCCTTCAGGACTGAGCTGATTGGTTGCGGCAGGGAGGTTTTGAGGACCCGCAATTGTACCCGCATTGTGACGCTTTTTCTCTAATATTAGCGATATATCTATATTTTGTTTATAAAAAGTAATCATGTCTATGAGCATAAAAAATTATATTTTGGTTTATTTTGCTCTTTAAAAAGTGTTGAGTAGTTTGTATGACCTTTATGAAAAAAATGGGCAGGGCTATTTATATATTTGCATAGCATGTTGTTGTTGTTTTTTTCCAATTGAGGGGTCGCCAACTGATCTGCACAACAATTCGGCACAGGTTTGTACGCCGGATGCCCTTCCTGACCTTCCCACTGTATCCATCCTGGGACCAGCAGCAGGTGCGTCGAGTGGCTGGGGTTTGGGCATTGGGTGGGATTCGAACCCGGGCCTTCCACAAGGTAGGTGAGAAACCTGTATATACATGTTAAGTCATTTCTATTCGAATTAAGGTTTCTTCCTCTTGTAGTTTCAGGGAGTTTTTCCTTGTTATTGTGGCTTGATGAGAATGTGGTCGAAGTAAGATGCCGATGGCATTGAGCCGTTAACAACATATACAGCTCTAAGGGATTTTGTGAACATAGTACATTGACTTACTACAAGTTACATTTTTACCCCTTTTTCTTCTTCTTTTATTCTTCAATATTTTCAAGATGGAGTTGGAACTTAATAGTTTGCACTGCTGTGTGACAGGGCCCTTAGAGATTAAACTATTTGTAGACGGTCATGTGACCTAAATGAGAACAGGCAGATTGGAATGTATGCGATTTATCTTTTAATGTCATAGTGATGACAATAATGATGTTTGAAAATTCAAAATGTTTTTGTACTGGATCATTAAATTCTCCCCTCCCAAAAAAAAAAAAAAGTCCATAGGAAAGTTTGCACTAAAAATACAAGCATCTAAGACTTATGCACAGTACTGTATGTTCTCTGATGTTTGATTTTGCCAAAGTGCATTATTTTTTACTTAAAATGAAAGAAAAACTATATTTAAACCATATAATAACGTGTGTTGTAACAAGACATCTTATTCATGAAGGCTCATGTTGGTCATTAGGTTATATTGAGAGCTGTACAGTATAAAGGTATTAAATTACCCTACAAGTTAATTAAATTACCCTTTACCATGAGTGTTTTTAAATGATGTTAGAAGCAATTAATGAATAGTAATTATCCAATCACATCCTGGAAAAATGCCTTAAAATGTAAGATGTGTAAACATACACTACCGTTCAAAAGTTTTAGAACACTTTCTAACTCCATGATGGTTCCTGATGTTTATTTCTTTCTACATT
>JAQQZT010000003.1:5866240-5880165 GCA_030068275.1 Clarias platycephalus
TTGAGTTTCCATTATTTCCTATGGGAAAATTAAATTTGGTTTACGAGTGTTTTGGAATACGAGCCCACTTCCGGAACTAATTGTGCTCGTAATCCGAGGTTCCACTGTATAAGCAATTATTAAGGAGTCAAAGCGTTTTTTTTAATAATGACATACAGTAATGTTAACACATTTTTATCAGTTTAGTTGTTGAAAAAGCTTAAATGTGTTTTTTTCACCCATGTTTCATCTGACAGTTAGTGTAATAAACGGTTATTAGAAGACCTGATTCTGGTTAAACATCCCAGTGATGTTATTATCTATTATCAGTACTCCTGGAACGCTGCTTGTCCAATCAGATTGCTCGGTCGGAATTAACTGTTGTATAAGATACTTTAACTGCTGACAAATCTTTTATATTACACATGTTGATCTGGCCTAGTCAGTAATAGTTTGGTATTTGTTACTCACTGTATCAGCATCTATAAACAAAGTGGGGCACTTAAAGCACGACGTTAACATCTGCGAAGACCTGATGAACTTCCCTCCCATGCCACGAAGTCCGTCGCCGAGGAAGCCAGCAGCGTCACATGTCAAGGCACAGAACTTGGTCTGGATACTCTAAAAGAGTTTTTTTCATTATTATTAATAAATAAATGAATACATACACAACACACATCCAGGCCTGTCAGCTTTGGGAAATAGAGCACAGCTAATTACTGTAGATTAACAAATAAGACACAGATTATTTTGATTATTAATAAGCCACTGGACATCCTCAAGCTGGAACGTAACCAAAAGCGTTTCGAGAATCTTTCATGTTTCAAATCATCCTGATTACAAACTCGTGTCAAAATAAAACAGCCAGCTGTGTATTAACATGAGAATCGGAGTGAAGAGCACGGAGTCATACCTGGAAGAGTGAAGAGAAGACATGGAAGGTGTAGACAGCGCACGAGCCATCAGTGTCGGCTACTAGCTGGTTAAGATGGCAGCGCCAGGCCTCTTCAGCGTCATCACACACCACTGGCTGGAAAGCAGCCAGGATGGCTGAGAAGAAGGGAGACGGAGGCGGAGAGGAGGAGGAACGAGAGTCGTCTTCGGCCATCGTTCCAGAACCGGACTGATCCCCAAAGTGACTGAAAGGCAAGAAAAGGAGAATTTCACTCTGATTATCAAATGATCTTAAAAAAAGAAGGCGCACGTTCCTTGTCTGTCGGTGAAGTCGTTAAATTCCCGAACCTGGGTGGACAGCTGGGCCCCCTGTCTTCCTTTTCCTCCCCATGAGCATCCAGAGACACACCGTCAGCGCGATCAATGCCACTGGGAGGCTCGG
Source organism: Clarias platycephalus (assembly GCA_030068275.1). Taxonomy (NCBI): domain Eukaryota; kingdom Metazoa; phylum Chordata; class Actinopteri; order Siluriformes; family Clariidae; genus Clarias; species Clarias platycephalus. Next base: position 5,867,556 of record JAQQZT010000003.1, read on the forward strand.
TGATGCAGAGGGAGATTTCATCCTCATGGAGGCTGGTGTCCTCATCATCTGCTGACAGCTCGGCCTGGTAATCAAACGTGATGAAAAGCTGTGTGAGTCAAAAAGAGCTGCGAAAATGCACCATGTCTTTCACTGAAACCTCAACAACCCGGAAAAGTAAACAGTGTGTGCTAGCAGTGTACAACTGAATTATTATGCATAAGCGGTACATGAGTTTTATGTGGATCGTCGAGTGGGTTTGAGTTGTTCTCTATGTGTTTATCTATAAATATTAATGTCAGATAAACTAAAACAAACAAACAAAAATTTTTATGCAATTTTACCCCAATATATATGCGAGGCATGTTTAGTGTCACACATTCATGTTGCTACAGTATTAATGTACTGTATATGTATGATGCAATCAACCCACAATCCTGTGTCTAAATCTTTATATACGCAGTTTGCTACATTTTACACCAATAAGTTACAACCTCTCCTGTTTTAAATGAAGAATTCTATAAATAAAATATCAATGAAAGGATTTTTGATATATAAAAAATATCACAATTAACTAGATAATGTTCATAGATACTATATATAGAATTGTAGTGCTATACAAAAGTCTTGAGCCACCCCTCATTTCTTCATAATACAATTATGTAGATTTAATGGAAGACAAAAAACTCAGCAGCAACCTCATTTCCCCTCTCGTCGGTTCCAATCACTCAACATTCGGCATCACCAGTACACTAATCCCCGGCCTGATCATGATCATCTGCACCTGTTTCTCACTGGTTCATGCCTTAAGTTAGATTATTATTTTTTTTTATTTAAGCTTAAATTATCATAGGTCACTGTGTGGCTCAACAAACAAAACACATTCCTCTGAAACTGCGGGACAAACATGTGGGACAAAAACTTGCCGAAAAATGAGAGCTGAAAAAGGCTTTTAGGAAGCCTGGAGAACTATTACTCAGGACTACATTAACAATACAAAAAAGTCTGTCCTATTGGAAGAAAATATGAAAAAATTTAGGGGTGGTTCATGATGATGTACAGTATTAGCACAACAAATTTTCTTTTAAAATTCCCCTTTTAACTCTGCCACATAATTAAAGAATAAAACATGGCATCACATGTTGTTATAGGAAATGAATCTGGTATGTAGATAGGTTGATGTAAAGTAAACATATGTAATCTACAGTATAAATGCTTTTCATCATCGACTATTTTCTCATCAAAGGACATCAAAGTGTTTTGTTTTTATTATACAATAACAGTTTATAAACAACTCAGCATGCCGTTCTTTTGATCTGTTTTTTGTTAGGTGTAATGTCTGTGAATATTAGCTGTAAAAAGTTGTTTTCTTATTTGTATAAAAGAAGTCTGTCACTGAGAAGCATGGTGGGAAACTGACTGTCTGTCCATAACTGTTAAATAAACATCTCCATTACCGTATCACCACCAGATCCCCCGTCATCCCCATATCAACAATGTACAGTTCGGTTTATTTAAAAAAAAAAAAAAAACAATAAAAAACTTTTTACCATCTGTTTAATATTAGTCTTAGATTAAGTGATGCATCTGCCATGCACGCCCAAGTGAATTAGCAGTACAGTAGCTATGTAAACTATACCGAGTGGCCAAAAAAAGCACGCTAATGTTTTTTTGTCTGACCGTCTTTAGCTTCAGTTATGTCATGCAAAGTGGTGGACTGTTGAGGTGTGAAAATGATTCATCATGTTTCCAGAATGACTCCATCACAAACAATGTGAGTCCTGGAATATGATCTGTCCCATCAGGCACATAGTTCTGATTTACGTTCGAGATATTTTATAAAATAATGCTTATTTAATGCTATCTGTAGGAGATTTTCATTAGTTCATCAATAATTTGGAGTAGAAAGATGATCTTTAAATTAAGCAACCAATATTAATAACAAAAGTATTCATTGCAAAATTTCTAAATGTTAAAAAAAAAAAAACATAGAATAATAAATTCTGGACACACTGACCTTTTTAGACTAAGTTTCTTCTCGTTGAGTTTCTTTTTTCTTTAGGGTTTGTTTAAATGCTCAAATCGTGGGAAATTGAGAAAATATTTGAAAATCATCAGGAGACTAAGACCCAGTGATCTTGTCTAATATTATAGGCCACAGGCAATGTGTACGCTCGCAGCTTCAAGCTTAATTCGCATGCAGAGCAGAGCCGAGCCCAGCCACCCCGGCGAGAAGCCGTACACATTGTCAAGGCGGCCTAGTACAAGTTCCTGCCACCCGAACCCAAAGCGGTGCCGGTTAACGCAGCCAGATCGAAAGCTTAAAGCCATGGCACCTCTAAAGAGTGCTAGTGTTAGCTGATTGTCATGCAGCTATATCTATGTACAAAAATCCCAAATCCTGCCCTGGTCATTAAAAAAAAAGCAGGTTATTAAAAAAAAAAAAAAAAAAAGTAAATAAATAAATAAATAAAATATTTACAGCAGTTAACCAGAAGCCTGTAAGATGTTAACCCTTAACCATGTGCAGAGATAAAAGCGAAATGATTTCCAAAACAGAAAGCAGAAAGTGATTTTAATCAGCGGGGTTAGTGAAAAACTTGAGAATGGAGGTGCGGCAGGTGTAGGAGTGACTCGGCCCCCAGAAGTCAGCTGTTTTGAAGGCCTTATTCACCCGTGGGGTCGAGTCCTGGGGAGTAGAGGCATGAAGACCGGGCACTGTCGGGGACACAGAGAGGGGGGAGGCTGGCACAGGTTCTAATGGGGAAGGAAGTGAGTCCATGTGGTTCACCTTCTCACTGGGGGACATCATGACATTCTGGAAAGAGAGAGAGATGGGATCTTATTTACTGTACAAATGCTTTAGAAAAGGGCAAATTTGATTACATACATATACGACAGACAAAAAATAGCTCAAACCAATTCAAAGCTTGTTTATCCTGTAATGAAACATTCCTATCTTGATGTTAATGGGATCTTCAAGGAAGACACCTCACCTGTCTAGAAAAGCTTAATAAATGAATTTGATGAGGATGAAAGTGATGCAAATTATATGCGATGATGATGGTCTTGACCCTCAACCCAACTGAACGTCTATGGGAGATTTTGGATCGACAGTGATCTTCACCTCCTATCGCTGCCCCATTAAAGGGTTGCATGAAAACTATGGTGTTCATCTATCAAGTTGCAGAAACTTAAAGAATCAATGACAGATTTGGGTGGCACCAACAGGTGGGGCCATCCAAAACCAGGGGCCAAGGGTGGTTTAGTAGTTAAGGCATTGGACTACTGGTCCCAGATGAAGGTCCCAGGTTCAAACCCCAGCACCACCAAGTTACCACTGATGGGCCCTTGAGCGAGGCTCAATGTGAGTCGCTCTGGAATACTGTAAGGGTGCCTGCCAAATTCTCAAACGTAAATGCAAGCCAGGTCTCCAAAACACATACAGCCTGGCTGGTTTTGGATGGAACCTGTTGGTGTCACCCAAATCTGTCATTGATTCTTTAAGTTTCTGCAACCTGATAGATGAACACCATAGTTTTAAAATGCATCCCTTTAATGGGGCAGCGTTAGACCGTATGGCTAGACGATGAGGCCAAGGGGTGAAGATACACTGTCATCAGATCTTTCTCATCTAAACACACCATTCATCCATATTGTTAAAATAATTATCCTGATTCTAACTTTATTCTAGGTTTAACCTCCACCAGCAATCAACTACTATCTGATCTCAATAAAACTAGCCCTGAATTCAGACCAGAGCGGTGAGATTTTGACTCACAAGCTGTGCGGAGGCCAGGATCTGGCTGACAGTGAGAGAATCGTCCTCCGAGGACTCGTCTGAGTCGCGGCAGAGGATGGGTCTGAGGTTAGGTGAGCTGCCTGACTGATGACCCTCATCTTCCTCTTGGATACGTTGTTCCACGCGGTCCAGACTGTCAATAGAGCGCCTCCTTGCCCCCCAGTTGAAACTATCCACCGTTTCCCCCTGGCACAGAGACACACAGAGAAGATTGGGGAAGATGTTCAATATTTCCATTGACATAATTTCATACACACACATGTTTATGTTTATGTACACACTCTCACAAAAAAAAGGCAGGGCCATGCTTTTTTTTTTTTTTTTTAACTACTACTATGTGTGTAGATCAAGCTGTTTAACAATTCATTTCAGGTGCGAATAGTCAACATTAACTGCATGAAATATACAAGGGGTGTTCAAGTCAAACCGGGACTTGTGGTGCGATGTCTTGTGAATGAAGGTATAGACATTTACAGAAGAGTTCAAGGACAGTAAAATCATTTAAGTGGTGCAAACATTCTAAATTCTTCCCTAATTTAGTCGTGTCCAATTCCTCCCCGTCACTAGGGGACTCCCACATTAAGGCTACTACTACCACTCAGTCGGGAGGCCGAAGACTCTCACGTGTTTCCTCCGAACCACGTGACGCCAGCCGACCGCATCTTTTCAAACTGTGGATTAATCCCTCCCCTCTGAGAGAGCTCGGCCAATCAGCTCTCTCTTGACCTCCGGCTGTGAGAGGTTACAGCATCACCCGGGAATCAAACTTGCGATCTCCGGATGATAGTGCGAGCACTTTACCACTGCGCCACTCGGAGGCTGGGGATTTTATAAAGAAATAAAGATAGTCGTTATTCTCATAGTGGTATTCTCAAAAATCCCGGTTTGACTTGAACGTCTTTTGTGTATCAACGAATCCAAACATTGTAGCCACTCATGGCGACCTAGGGTCTTGCTCAAATACAGGAGAAACAAGAAACTCCAAAAAAATAATACAGTATTTTACTACAAAGAACGTTCCTTTGTATTGATTAGGAAACAGCTGTAGGTATTTTTCCAGTTAAACTGAGCCGAGCAATATTGAAAAACCATATCAATCCATGCACAAGTGGAATAACACCATGCACAACACTGCAAGCACACAAACTACAGGAAACGTGATACTGCAGATGTACAATCCTTGCACTGAATACAACTAGAGCTTACCTGTAGCTCCTTTATAGTACAGACATACACAGAAAGAGAGGAAACCATGTTACAGTATATACAAAACAAAGCTATGTGGGATGCGGTAGTGTAAGCATTATGGTGCGGCAGAGAAATAACATAAGAAAACTTTATATATGCACGAACGGTTTGTGCAAAAGAGAGATGAGATATAAACGGTACATGGCTATACAGGTACTTTGATAGGGAGGTGTCATCTGATCATACTGTAAACCAAAATATTTTGGTATTTGTCCTGTTAACACTCCTTTTGAAAAAAAAACAACAACAACAAAAAAACAAACAAACAAAAACAATATATTTTTTTTCTCAACACTAAAAAAGTGGAATTGTGTCATTTTGCTATCAAACTGTTCATGCAAACATGTTGCGCAATCTGGAGGCAGAAAAGGACATATCCACAGAAATCGTACATTTATTTAACCACTTATTCTTAAGATTATGGATTAACAGTATTTCAAATGGATGGACTGAACGACCAATGGCAAAAAACTTTAGATACATGAGGGCAGAGGTGGCACGGTGACGTAGTGGTTGGCACCATCGCCTTGCACCTCCAGGTCCCGGGTTCGATTCCTGCCTCGTGTTCGAGTGTATGTTCTCCCCGTGCTTGGTGGGTTATCTCTGACTGATGTTCTCAAATTGCCTGTAGTGTGTACTGTATGTGTGTGCAATGCGATAGATTGGCACCCTGTCCAGGGTGTACCCCTTTGCCATAAATAGGCTCTAGGCCCACCCTCCACCCCCACGTCCCTGAATACAGGATAAAGTGGTATAGACGATGAGTGAGAGGTGATAACGATAACATAAAACCCACAAACATTCAGGCTTTTGTTCTGGAAATATCGTGTAACTAGAATTTTTTCGACAGAAGACCTGATGAACAGTTATGGTTCCACCAACTAGTGCTGACAGCATGAAAATCATCCAGCTTTCACTGGTTGCACACAGCTGGAAATTCAAGTGTCCATACCTCTCCATCCTCCAGCTCCACGTCCAGGAAATCAAAATCACGGAAGACACGGAACTGCTGTTCGGAGGTCGTGTCGTCCATGTTTTCTGGATCCCGGGTCCCGTCCTCTGAAGACACCAGACTGGGCTGGTGATCGATCAGGTCTAGCTCTCCGCAGGACGAGAAGATCACCTGGCGGTTCGAGGAAAGGTTTCACTGCAAGTCTGATTTGATTTTACAGGTTCGTTTGTAGGAATTATTTTACGGTTTTTACTGACCGAAGGGTTTTTGCTCAGCCCTACTTCTTGTCCACACAGTGTCAAGACGTTCACCAGCTTTTCTCGCGTTCTCTTCTACAAAAGAAAGAAAGAAACAAAGAAAATAAGGGAATGATTTCTTGTTTAGGAGACCTAAACAAGTGTGTTCAGAATTCTGTATAAATTATAAGCCATTTTACCTTTAATATTTCCTAATGGAGCTCTTATAACGTACAGTATTGAAAATAAATCCTTGATAATTATAAATAGTAATAAGCAGTTATCATTAATGAACATGAGCTGCAAGGAAGATGAAAAACTGTATGCAGGGGTGTGTATGCGCGTGCAGGTGTTTACACACACACCTGCGATGACTGGGGCCGTTTCCAGCTGACTGGCACCAGCACGTGGTTGGTGCTGTTGGAGCCAGAGGAGGTGGAGGAGGTGCTGTGGGTCACGACCACCACTCCTCCAACCTTCTCATCCCTACCTGGGGAACCGTGCAGCTCGTCATAGCGCCGGCCAATCAATGGAGTCTGAAACACACACACACACACACACACACACACACACACACACACACACACACACACACGTGCACACAAGGTCAAAAAGATGTTTAGACACAAATTATAAACCAGTAACAAGGAAAAATGTTTTAATCCTCCTATCTTCAGAGTTTTTATCTGTATGTCTAATACGAATGCAATACATTACAGTATAAAATATAAATAATGCATAGTTTTTTTCTGTACAGGGAAAGTTAATAACACTCGTGCATGTGATGATCAACTCTACACCGCACATGAGGATTATTCCTATCGTATATTTTTCCCTCCTTCTTGCCATTTTCGTCTCATCGATAACGCAGCATCTGACAGGGTGGAGAGTTCAGGTTCAAGTTCTGCCGGTGCCGTGTGATCAGTAGCTCGGCTCAGAAAACGATTTATCGCACTCACTGCCAAGGCAGATCAAACTCGGCAGACGTCCCTGATCGCCTCCAGCTCCGTTGGAGTTCGCATCCGTTTTCTTCCTGCCTCTCTCGCTTCCATGAGGCTGAATAGTCTCTCTAGTCTGCCTCCGACAGAGAGGTGAGATCCGTCTCAAGTCTTTAAATGGGCCGTCTAGCACTCTCGCTCGCTCCGGGACGTAAGGAACCGCAACCGGACTGACATCATTTCCTGGAATTCATGCCGCACACAAATAGCTCAGTGTTTGGTTCCCACACAACGGCCGAGCTGGGCTTTCCCACACACACACACACACACACACACACACACACACTTTCAACAACACTTTGCTGCCTGCTTTCTCTTAAAGTGTGAAGCAGAAGTGAAGAATAATACACGTCCTTGAACAAGCGAAGCTAACTGCCAGAGGAATGGAAACAAGACCCCGCCTTGGAAAACGTGGAAACACTGGAGACGTACGCCAGGACTGGGTGGTCTGGTTTCTCAGCGGAAACTTCACAGAGAGTTTTCAGAACGTGCATGAAGAAGTGGCACAGCAAAAAGAATAAGACAATAAAATCAGAGGAAAGAAATAAGAGAGAGAGAGAGAGAGACTCACCTCTGAGATGTCAAAGTGGAAATCGAGTGTCTTCCCGGGCAGTGCTTTGGACGTCGCGTCCCACACGCGACTTACGTCCACATGCGAGACGCTGCTGCTGGACGGAGACGAGGGAAGGACCAGACTGGCAGAACGAGACACGACTAGCTTCAGAATGTTCAAAGCTTCCTTCCAGTGTGCTGTCTGGAATGCACACACACACACACACATGTAAACAAAACATGCACAGAACACGTGCAGGTATGCAAATAGATTATAGAAGTTTCACACACACTGACAGAATCAGTCCAGACAAAATCAAATCAAATAAAACAGGATAAGTAGACACCGAGCAACCAGAGAGCCTTCTTACAAGCACCTGGATCTCCTTCTCTGTGTGCGTGTTTGCGTGTGTGTGTGTGTGTGTGTGTGTGTGTGTGTGTGTGTGTGTGTGTGTGTGGTTGTAGGCCTCAGTTATGTGGAGGCTAGCCAAGAGGGCAGAGTGTTTACAGAGAGTTGCTGGGTGTGTCTCTGAATTTACTGCCCAAAAGGCAAGGAAAAACCTGCCAGATAGGAAGAGATTAGCAAGGCATTCTGGGAAAGGAATTAGCAACGTCAAGATTCAATAAGATAACTGGAACTTGTGAGCTAACGGACTGTTAATCTAAGCACATTAAACACTCACGCAAGTTGATGTCTGGTTACGATACTGAAACACTGCAGCGGTACTTCAGTAGCAACAGCTTCCACACTGAACTCACTTTAATGTCATTTTTGTTGTCATAAAAAACGTTTCACCAGTAATTCCGTAACCCAGGCTGTTATATTGGATGGAACAGGGTTTAGTACCGGTTATGGGTTTAAAAGAAAACAACAAGAGGAAATGTCTGACACATCCTCAACATCCTTAGAGTAAGTAACATACAGTAAGTGTGAGTGAAAGTAAATGTGCTAAAATAAGTTCAGATACAGTATTTCCTCTTTAAAATAAACGTATTAGCCAAGATATGATGGGTTTCGCTGCAAAATGAGATAAAGAATATTTTTGAACTTTCATGCAATCTTTGCAAATATTTTTGGATAAACAAATGCACTCTGAACGTCCTAGACGTTTATGTTGCGTTTTGTAGTGGCGCTCGATTGTCTCTGTCTAACGCCAGCCTGCAGCCCAAATTGTAGTTCGTGTGTTAACCTGTGGGGGCAGTGTGTTGGGAACTGGATATGAAAGCCCTTGTCGTTTTATTTGAGGTTCCTCCTTTTAATATTGACCATTTTGCTATATTAGACATTAATCTTCTTGTTTTAAAGAAAAAAAATTGCCGCCGCTACTGGGCTCACCCTCTGACTGCACAACGTCGGAATAAATTTCTGCGCAAGTTTTTCAATTACGGTTGGAGGTCAGTTTCCACTTTTGATTGTCTGCTGCAGCTGGTGCAATGCCGACATTTTATTTTTGCTTTTTTTCCGCATTTCCCTATGTATAGCATGTAGGATCATGGGATATATCCAGTCCTCCGAAGCGTAAAATGCACGCGAAGAAAACGCACTAGAAGCGTTTTCCTTGCGTTCGTTGGGATTTGAACGGCAAGAAAAAGCTGCATGCAACGTTTTTTTGACGCCGTATAAACGCGCAGCCGGACAAACGCACGTCACCAAAGCCCGTGTGAACCCTCTCATTGAGTCCTATGTGTAGAAAAGCCTCGGCGCTTGATCACCGGACGCTACGAACGCCAGAAAAACGCTCGATTTTAACGCCCGTGTGAACAAGGCCTTAAACATTTTGTATTGTTTTTAAATGTTTATCATGATCTGTAATTAAACTTGTTTGGCTGTAAAAGGTGGTTGCCCACTTGAGCTTCTTAAAAAAGGTTATATAGTACATTTCAAATATAACTCTTTATCAAAGGCAACTTTATGTGCCAAAGCAATTTATCTTGTCAGAATGAATGAAAGTCCCAAAATGGCCTTTATTGCATTTTGCAGCGAAATCTGTCGATTAGCTTGGTTAATGATACACATGTTCAAAACTTGTTTATACTTTTTAATGGCTTTTGTTCATTTAATAAAAATAAGGCCAAAAAGAACTAAAAAACGTGTGGACAATACTACTGTAAGTAACCCCTTACTGCTTCCACAGGATTTAAGAAGGAAAGTTGCAGGCAGATGCTGGTAATCATCAATCCTTCTTTAATTGGTCAAGCAGATGTGCAGATCTTAATAAAATTAAGTTATTAATAATAACGATTATTCATAAGCGTTCAAGACAGTTTCCCAGGAGTGGACGTCCCAGCACATACACCCCAAGGTCAGACTGTGCCATGCTCAGAGGAATAGGGGAAAAAAAAAAAACAAGAGACCCTACCGGACTCACTGAGCCTGTCAAATGTTAAGGTCCATAACAGCACAATTAGAAGATGACTGAACAAGTACAGTTTGTTTGGAAGGGTTGCTCGGATAAAGACTCTTCTGTTTAAAAACAACATGAAAGCATTACTGAGGTTCGCATAACTACATCTGAAAAAACAATCGACCCAAGCAAAGTAGGGTGACGAGACTCTTAGCTGCAGGAAAACATTTAAATGGTGAAAACCCCAGCTAAGGTGGCTCAGAGCCAAGGTGGAACACTCTCAAGGAAAAAAAACAAACACATTGCAAGAAAAAACTGGCTAGTTTGCTCAGTAATGCAGAACCTCATAACGCACATCGAACCACTTATACTTTACAAGAACTCGGCTGGGTGTTATTCCCACATCCCCTGTACAGTCCTGACCTCGCTGCAAGTCATTTCCACATGTTTGGGTTATTAAAGGATTTCCTGGGAGTCTACCTTTTCAGACATCAATCAGGCAGTCTGATCATGGAAACGTTCTACCTTGATGCTGTCCAAACGCTAGTGAAACGCTCGTGCATTAGTGTAGCAGGGGATTATAGAGGGGGAAAAAAAAGTGACCTCATATTTTGTCATTTGTGTTTTATCAACTTTGCACAAAATGTTCTCTATTGCTTTGTAACACGTTTTGCATCTTTTGAAAAAACGTTTTTTTCCCCTTGAAAACTGCTGTAATGGCTTTATCTCATTTCGCAATGAAACTGATTATTATAAATACTTTATGTCCTGGTATTGTGAAACTTTTTTGTTGTTGAGATTTTAGATGTTTTATACTGTACTCCTAACCTTTGTAGCCACACATTGTAAAATGCACATGTACTGCAAAGACTAAAGATGAATTGAGACTTTTTGTTGTTTATAAATACATACATTTCCTTGAAAGAAAGATCTCATACAACCTGAACAAACTGCTCGATGGTGTTGAGCACATCGGTGTTAAAGTTCTTGGCTTGGATGCCACTGAGCTCCATGTGTGTGAGCAGACTGTAGATAATCTGCAGGAGACTCTGTTGCATGCTGGGAAGGCCTTTCTCCAACAACTGCCAACACATTATGACACAGCAGCATTACAGTACTGTAGATTACAGAGCTAACAAGTAATACAGTATCTTTCTATAATGTTTTTTACAGATACTGTTTGAAAATAATGTATTTTTTGTCAAATCCATAAAATTATAACTACCCACCTAATACGGAATAGGTCCTCTTTCTATTGGAACCAGCATTAACCTTCTCCTTAATTTGATCTACACTAGCGGCTCTATAGGGTTGGACTACACGGGCCTGCCTTTACTCCCCATGTGCATCGGCGAGCCTTGGCCACCCATCACTCTGTCACCAGTTCACTGGTTTTCCTTCCTTGGATCACTTTTGATCTGTCCTCATCCATCAGCCTGGAAACATCCCACAAGAGCTGCAGGTTTGGAGTTGTTCTCACCCATTTGTCTAGCCATCACAATTTGGCCCTTTTCACAGTAGCTACATTTTCAATAACTTGCTACAATGGCGGCTGGAGGCGAGTGGAGTATATTAGGCAGCAAGTGAGACTTTTTTCTGAAGTTGATGTGTTGGAACCAGAAAAAATGGGCAAGCATAAAGCCCGTGAACAAGCGCCAAATTGTGATTTGTGGTTAGAGGACTGGGTCAGAGCAGCTCCAAACCTGCAGGTCTTGTGGGATGTTCCTGGTCTGCAGTGGTCGGGACATACTAAAAGTATTCTTTGCACTGATGTACATGAGGAGCGAAGGCTGGCCCGAGTGTGCTGATAGAACAGAACGTGTATATATTCTTCCAAAGTGCATGTTTACTCTACCTCAGCCATGTAGGTCACCATGCAGAGTGTGTTTTCACTGAAGGCTTCATGGAGGTATCGACAGACCACGTTGACCCAGGAAAGGCAGTCACGTGTGTACGAGTGCGTTTTATACAGGGTCATCACATGGGCCAGGTTGGACAGCTTGGAGTTCTTCTCGTCAAGGCAGACCTGAAAATTGACATAGGTAATGATTAGAGGGGAAAAAAAAGATTCTATTGCAACTGTTGGACGCAATGGTGTTTGTGTTCAGACGGGCAGACCTGAGCTATCCTCTCAGCTACGTCCTTACAGAACTGAGTGGGACAATCGAAATGCTGGACCAGGTGAGGTAGGAGACAGAGGATGTTCAATGGGAAACCTAGAAACAGCAACAAGACTTATCAAGGACATCAGGCAATATGTATAAATATAGTTCATAATTAACACAGTATTTATGATGAAACTGCTTGAGAATATAACACCTCGATTGATTAATGCTATGGTACAACTGCTACAGTATTTCTGAGCTGTGGTTGGCTGGGATGACCTATGACTTCATTTCTGTAATGGGAACTTACACTGCTGAGGACATCAACCTTCTGCCAACCTACAGGTGCACACACACACACACACACACACACACACACACACACACACACAC
>JAQQZT010000003.1:5926070-5944810 GCA_030068275.1 Clarias platycephalus
ACACACACACACACACACACACACACACACACACACACACACACACACACACACACACACACAAACACACACACACAAAATACCTGACCATGAAAATAAACTGCTTGCCCACTTGAACATTCAGATTACTATCATTTTTTTAAATACTGAAACATGTCAGACTTTATCTGACGTAAATATCTAATAAATAATTAATCTGACAGGGAACTATTTTTCTTATACCATAGCAATTTGCCAGTGGCTGTATTTCTATTAACCATCGAATAAAATAGCACAATCTTTTAGTTGCATTTAGCTTATTAATGTACCTGTAATATAAGTTTGTTCCTGTTATCACTTAGGTTATAGCAGCTACAACTACCGGCTTCTTTTTTTTCTGGTTGAAGTTAACAAGACAAGCAAGCAGGGTAGTTCAGGAGGTAAGGCACTGGACTACTGATCAGAAGGTCCCAGGTTTGAACCCCAATACCCCCAAGTTGCTACTGTTGGGCCCTTTAGCAAGGCAAAACCCCTCAATTGCTCAGATGTAAAAATGAGATAAAATGTAAGTCACTCTGGATAAGGGCGTTTCCCAAATAATAAAATGTAAAAAAAAAAAAAAGAAAGAAAAAAGAAATAATAATAGAAGCTTGTCATGAAAATCAGAAAGCAGCACCACAAACTGCTGACACTGGAGACTCCTTCCATAAGTGTTAAGAAACTCCTCATAACACAAAAGCTAAAAAAAAATATTTAAATGTTGTTAAATTGATATTCAATTATTTATTAGTGCACGAGCATAATTACTGTTTGAGTGGTTCAATTTTATTATTACTATAATTATTATTACTATTATTATTAAAAAAAAAAAAAAAAACACCTTCTGACTCAAAAACCAACAGCCACATCAAACTCCCTGAAGATATCTAGAAACATTCTACAAGCAGTTAATCATAAACAAGCAGTTAATCATGTGCTGATCCTTAAACTCTATTATTTATTCATCAGTTATAAATCATTTCAGAGTGATCCATAAGCATTTCAATAAAATATACTATAAAGCCGGAGTTAAACCCTGGCTCAGCAGATCAGGCTAAAAGGTTCCCGTCTGCTGGAGCGGACATTTGGTCATTTCTTGGATATCACATCGCCTGCATATATCTGCTTGTTTGATTATGCATATTATCTTTATGCATTATACTGTACATATACTGTAATATGCACTTACTTGGTCAAACTGTGGATCCTCACCCCTCTGCAATGATTTAGTTAAAGGCTACTCCTAAAAAAAAAAAAAAAAAAAAAAACCTTAAGAAATGAAGAACAGTCAAAAAGACTATTAAAGATCATTAATAATTATAAATAAAAAAATATATGCCTTTATCATTAAAAAACATGTTAATCAACTGGGGAAGGTTTCCCATTTTAATCTTAAAACAACTGAGAATTTATATATTTTGCCATAACATTACATTCTGCTTAATATGTTAAAATGTAAGTCGCTCTGGATAAGGGCGTCTGCCAGAATGTACATTTATTAATGTATGCATGTAGTTACAGTATGATAAGATTGAAAAAGGTTTTTTTTTTCAATGTGCTAGAGAAGCTTTTACTAACATTTTAATATATTTTTCTAAAACATACACATAGGAGGTTGGGAAGGGCATTTTCACCGGCGTCATTTAAATTAGATTTTCCTTTGATTTATACAGATATCTGTAACTGTCACAGCCGTTGCTCATAAAAGGCAGCCTGACTGGAAGCTTTCTCCAACATGATTTATATACAGTATAATGCAAAAAACAAGTATTAGAGGCATGCTGTCTAGGTCTTGGTGTTTTTCCAGTCAGACAATCCCAGCTTTATCCAAGCCTGAAGTTATTCGATTACACATAAATAACACATCCAAGGTCATGCTGCTGGCTTTCTTACGGCTCAATCGAACACTTTTATCGGCTTTATCTTTAGCCGGTGCGGTCAAGTGCAAAGAAAAGTCAACGGTGCTAAACGAGTTTACAGGCCCAGACAGACAGGACGCTGAGGTCAGTTCAATTTATGCTGATTCAACTCAATAACAAAGCCCCGTGTTTTTGCAATCATGAATATTTCAGCTAAAAGTTGTTTCAGAGCAGAAATGATTACGGTTATATTTATAGAAAGTAAGCAATGTTCTTTACAGTTCTCAACATTAGTATGAGCTTAATGCAGTCATTGATCGGGGTTTTAATGAGGTCTGGCCATTAGATTACTCATCTGGGATTCTGTAATAAGGGTTATTAAAAGTGCAAACAACTTCCTTAGCATTAGTATGGACGACAGGGCGGAAGGAGTACACTGCATTTAGGAAATGGACAGCACAGTCTCGTCGTGTATACCATCCCTAGTGTTTATAGGATTCCATATCCAGTAACTTTTATTAACTTTTCAGCCTCCTTACACGTCTCCGTTAATCTGCCTTAGACCCCTAAATCTTTTAGACTTTTATTTTAGCATGTTAGCAGTTGCTATATTAGAATGCATCATTAAAAACGTACACGAGTACAGAACCATGGTGAGAATGCTCCACACACTTTAGCTCTCAGTTCATCCATGATCAGAGGGTAGCAGGTGCCGGCGGCTGTGGCCAACGTAACCAGCTGACGTATCTGGCACCATTCTCTAATATCCTTTCACCTTAACTTGACCCTGTCATACATCTGTTTTTGTCATACATTTGTTTTTTTTCCTTGGCCTTATTCCTGGCTTGTACTTACTCCATACTCCTTTAAAGCCGGTGATCGCGTAAGCAACGGCATGTGATCCGAGGTTCTGGATTGAAGAGATGCCATGGTGTTGTTTAGGGTTTCCTACGGATGCATTTTTCCCACGAACTATTTTCAGCCTAAAAGTCTTTTCTAATTAACTTAATTCAAAAAAATATATATTGGGAATATCACAGATAGAGGAAAATGTACAGGTATCTTTGGGTATATTATGGAACAGTATCTTGGTGTTTCCAAATGACTGGCATAATTGTAAACTCATTTATTTAATACATAATTTTTATTCTGTAGCTTTAATATTTCCCTCCACTGTAACTACAGTACAATGCCCAGACACGTTCCAGTATGACCATTCCCCTGAGCAAATTCCTTGAAGACCAGATCTGCCAAAGTTGGTGTGGAAGAACTCCCTGCTGAGAGCCCTGACCTCAACCCCACTGAACACCTTTGGGATAAACTGGAACCCTGGCTGTATGCCAGTTCTTCATCCCACTGCATCAATGCCTGACCTCAGTAATGCTCCTGTGACTGAATGCGCAAATCTCCACAGCCGTGTTCCAAGATCGAGTGGAAAACCTGTTCACAAGTGCAGATGTACCGGCCAATGAGCAGCCAACAATACATTATGAGGTCAGGCAATGTCCTACAGAAACAGAAACCCTTTGGAAATCAAACCAGGTTGCTTTTCCTGAGAGCAATCCACTCACTTAATGTTTACGGGATTGGCTGCAGTGGTCTCAGAGCCACCCCGGCCGGGATCGGGCGTTCTTTACAATGATTGCACACTTCAAATGTTTTACTGTGGCCAAGAGTCTTGTCACTGTACTGTGCTTGAAGTCGTCTGGAAATGCCAATCGGTTTTACGTCTTCATTCATGTGAAATTTCTCCAAACCACAGATTGATAGTTCACCCTTACAGTAAGAGTAAAAATTTGTATTACTGCTGAAGGTTATACTGTATATTAAGACATCATTAAAGAACCCAACCATATAAGGCTTCCACATAAGCAAAAGCCTCTTCTTTTGGTCTAAGAACATTCCATGATTTCTCACAACAGATACTATTTTTCTCTACAGTTATCATTGTCATATTTTGACACATAATAGGCATTGTACTGTATGTTTGTGCGATTGTTTTTGTACAAGGAAAAAAAAACCAAACAAACAAAAAAAACCACATGAAATATTTAACCATATCTCATACACATACTGTAGATACACACAGTAGATAGAATGCTCTTAGTTTCTTCATAACAGAGGAACTGGGTTCTCTAAGATATTTTAGAAGGGCCCAGTTAAGGAAAGGAGGGTCGATTTTTAGCTAAATAACGTGGTATATTAGATTTCATAAACCAATATCCTGTCTTCAACTCATAGGAAAGAAAACCTACTGTATGTCGGGGCACATATCGATTACTTCTCTCTCTTACCAGTGAAAATTGAATTTCACTCCATTTTCACTCATCCGAGAGCTAATGACTAAAAATTTCACCCCACACTTCATGTCCTGAAAGGTGGGACGGATTGCATTTCTGACCCTGTGTTATGTCATTATATTTAGGTTACCTTACTTCCTGTTCAGCTGCATAATGTCAGTACTGTATAATGTTTGTTTAAATGTCTTTAAACATGTCTAAAATCTTTTACATTTACGGTGACATTATGAGTTAAGTAAGGAATAAAACATCTGGAGGTCGAAACATCTGTTAATGTTAGAAAACCAATTAATAATTAAGTTAATAATACCGTCCAAAAGTTGATTATTTTGCAGTAATATTCATCCAGAAGTGTTTTATTAATTTTACACCACACAAGCAATTTTTAATTTAATTTTTAATTATTAAAATGCTATATTGTGTATTTTAACCACTTGTGCTTACATCAGTGCTTGTTACTGTAGATTATAACAGTTAGAAATAGCTGTTCCTTCTTCTGCTTCTGTTTTTTCCACTTTCTAAAAACAAGATGCTTCTAACCTTCGGGCGTGGTGAAACTTACAGCTTTACCGCCGACTGCTACATCGAAAATGTTACATACAGGCTTCCATAAATGTTATATGCACTTCTATAATCAGATCATTATACTGTAGACACTGATTATACCAACAATTTCACACTTTTTAAATCTAAATTTCCTGAGGTCTTGACCAAATTCCTGACTACATTGTTACTACAGAAATAACAAATAATTAGAATAAGTAATATAAATTTTTATATTACTTTAAAATTTTTGTTTTTACTAATTTTAAATGTGCATTCTTAAGTGTACATTTCTTTTTAAATTTTAATGATGAATCCTTTTTATTAATTAATAAATTTTTATTGTAATATTTACAATTAAATTTTTACGATTTTCTTTTATAATATTTAGATTTTGATCCTATATTACCATTTTACCTTCACATTTTCCTATATTTCACAGTTCACACTTAGATATTGTTCCTACTTCAATTCTATTTATTTCACAATTACAGTTTTAGTTTTTATTGCAAATTCTACTCTAAATTTTTGTAGTGTAATCTTACTTTTTCTGTGTAATTTTCCTATTTTAGATCATGGTCAGTCATATTTTCACAGCGTATCATACTGAGTATGGGTGTGACAAATAACCTTTGAATCTGAATTTAAGTATCTTCATATAAACCTGTGATTTGCCATGGAACAACACTCCAATCCGAACTGCTGCTATGTTACAGTAAGTGAATCATCACCCATTGCAAGGGTTCCAGATGACTGAATTGTGTAGTCATATTGATTCACGGTAAAGAAAACTCATCTGGGAGTTATCATCGGCACAACTGATTTTACTACTAGATCACTTGCATAAGTGGCCGAGCCATGACTTTGACTATTAGATGAGGCGGCTGAGTGGGCAGAGTGCAGAGTGTGTGGTGACGTTAAAACTCAGGGAACTAAAGACTTGAGCGGAACAGATACCTGTTCTCAAATAATATCAATAAGTAAGTATTTTCAGTAAGTTTTCTAGCAGTTACATCAGACACTCATGAGATGCCTAAGGCTCGGTGTACTAGACGTTTAAGTCAAAATCTAAAAGCGAAACTGGAAAACAAGAGGCGGGACAGGACACAGAATTCCCATGATACTACCAAGGCCTGGGGAAAATCCAAAGAGAAGTGAAAATGTCAGAGTAAAGATCAAGTAACATAGATATCAGCCAGAAAACAATGAAGAACGTACAAGCTTATAAGCATAAGCAAGACCTTGGAACATGGGGATGAACTCGAGTGTCCTTATTTAGGTCATAAAAAAATAAAATCAAAAGTGATATCAGAAGAGGAAGAGATCTTGAAACAGGAAGTGACAATTACAGTAGTACATAAGGGAGGAGCCCTCGGTTAGCATGGATGAGTTCACAAGACACAAGCTGTTATCAAAGAAATGAAGGATGGGTTCCCTGTTGAGTCTGGTTCCTCTCTAGGTTTCTTCCTTTTACCATCTCAGGGGGTTTTTGCACTCGGCTTGCTCATAGGGGACAATCTGACGGTTCGGATTAATACATATTTTCTCACATATTTCATACTCGATTTTCTAATTTTCTTTTGATTTTGTAAAGCTGCTTTGCGACAATGCTCATTGTTAAGAGTGCTACATAAATACAATTGAAGTGACTTGAATAGGTTTCCAAAAAAACAAACAAACACATACACAGGACAGATACACAGTATGATACTGTAGTGGTAATGGTGAGACTTAAGCAAGCCATTAAGGGTGGTTTGTTGGATTGTGGCAGCAGACAGGTATATACTGTACAGTAGGGTACCCAGAGGTGGAAAGTAACGAATTACCTTTACTCGCGTTACTGTAATTGAGTATTTTTTTTTGTGTACTTCTACTTTTTAAAGTAGTTTTTAAAATCTGTAATTTTACTTTTACTTAAGTATGTTTTGTTAGAAGTATTGTACGTCGCGATGGAGACGGACAAAACTGATGCCAGTGATGCAGACCCAGCTGAAAGCAAAATGCCATCAAATTCTTATGAAGCGAACCCATGGCCATATTTAAGCGACCACTTTGATTTTAAGCTCAAGAAAGGCAACATGTTTATTATGCAACGGTGTTCCTTCAATTAAAAACGACTAGTTTGAGATGTATATCCTCTTGTCTTTTTTGAACTACACTAGAATCCCCCATCCCACCCCCGCCGTTTAAAAAAAGTAACTCGTAACTTTTATTCTGAGTAAATTTTTAATGAGCTACTTTTTACTTTTACCCGAGTAGATTTTTAGACTGGTAACTTTACTTGTACTTCAGTTAAATTTCACTGAAGTAACAGGTACTTGTACTTGAGTACAAAACTTTATTACTCTTTCCACCTCTGGATGTACCTTGTTTATGAGAGAGCCAATGCTCTGTTGAGTTTGTTCACGATCATGACATCATGAAATCATTAATTCCCAGTTAATCAGTGACAAACCATTATTGCATTAAGTCTAGATCACTCTGACCGAAGCCACGAGACAAACCAAGTAATTTTCATTAATCAGATCTTATCATATAATCTGACATGAAGAACTGACGTCTGTTACACTATTCAGGGCCGATGTTACAAGGACCATATCTTGCATACCTATCGTCTCAAATCTCAGTCAGGTTTACTCACCAGTGGCTCGGCCATGACAAGTCGGATTTTGCGCTCAGAAAGCATGGCGAAGTTGGCAAACAGGCTTTTGAGGACGTACTCGCCAGGGCGGCTCTCGGGGTCCACGTTGATGGACATCATGGTCCCAGGGCCCTTCTCTCTATGACAGTGGTACACAGGAGCCACAAGAGGCGTTCTGTATCCAGGAGGGGCTGTAAAACATAAAACACAAGAAACATTTGCCTCGGAATGTGGGAATCGAAAAGAAAAACAAGTACGAACCGAGTGCATACGGCAGTGCATGCGGTATATGCTTCCTTTTTCTGGTTTAAACTGAAATGACACATTAACCCATGTGCTATACAAGGGGGGAAAAAAATAAATTAAAAAACAACCATAAATTCTTCCTCAATCCAGGGTGTCAGACGTGAAGTCATTTCCCCATGTTCTCTTTCTCTCTAACAAACCCGGCTGAGCGCACGGGCCGCTCTTATCTCAGCGCAGACAAACGGAAGTAAAACGCCCAAACACACAGCTGCTGTTCACATTCCTCTTCTGTAATGTGACATCATTATTACGGTGTAAGGTCAAAAAAAGAAAAAAAAGAAGAGAGAGAAGATTGAGACAAAGAGCCAATTCCTAAATAACTGCAAAGAAATTAAAAAGTTTTAAAATGTTAACTTTAAAACTGGTCAGATGTTGATCCTGATTCTGCGTCTCGTCTTCATGTTAGTTACACTGTGTGAGAACACTTATGTCAATAATTTGAATGTTAAGACAGTACGTGGTGCTCGGGATATACTGTAAGGGATGAATAAGAAGACAGGATGTGCTCTTAAAAGAACATAAGCAACAATTTTATATATGCATAATTTTTATTAATAAATGAATGACACTATACTTTTATATCCAGTAAATCTCGGAAAACATCTGCAAAACAAGTTTCCACCTGTTGTCATATTTGCACCTATGGTTATTTCCTCACCAGTCTCCCATTGTTGTTTTTTTTTTTTTTTTTTGCTTTCTCGCAGGCAAAAGTGTCATGGGGACACCACAAACCCCTCTGTCCTAAGGATTTCTGCCCAGAGACGGTTACATCTGAATGTTAGAAACAACTGACCGTGCAGATTCCTTCTAAAAAACAATTAATAAACATCTACTCATTAATAAAAATTATTGTTTATGTTTAAGTAAAAACTACAACATCTTTTAGTGAGCCAATTAATATAAACCTTGCAGACGGGAGTAGAATAAGAGCTTCTGTTATATAGAAAATTAATTAACAACACTTTTTGTTAATGTTTTTGTAAATTAACAGCATTTTGTAATATGTTGAAATAATTACAGTTAATATAAAATACTATTCTTAAACTCAAAGAGTTGATAAGCTAGTTATTAGGGAAAATTCATTAATGTTTACTATATTTTTAGATACATTATTATTTTATAACAATATTTATTCTTATAACAACAACAACAACAACAACAACAACAATAATAACAAATTATAACAATAATAATAATAATAATAAAAAACTACACTACACCGCACTACACTTTTAGATTAATATTCTTACATGTATTTTTTTCCCTCACATACACACACACAGGTGCTACTGTACAGCCGAAGTGTTGAAGGAGGTAAACAAGCCAAAACCACTCACCCAGTTGAGCACAGGGAGAAGTTTGAGCAGTAAACCAAACATGCACACACACTCACACACACACACCTTTAGAACAGACTCTCTTTCTCTGAAATCCCAGAATTTCTCTCAGCCACACCCCATTTTAAATAAACTATACAGTATACACACAGTATATAGAGAGCGAACCTCTCTCTCTCTAGCACATACCCAGGCCCTTGATGAAGCTGACCATGCTGGCTTTGCTCCAGCACATGGCTGTACCATCCATAGTGGGACACCGGTGTACCGTATCCATTCTTTCTGATTTCCACGTGATCGCACGTTGCTATCAGCCGTTCCTAGTGCATCGCAGACTTGCTGCGGTCCCACACACGGCCTCCATCCCGGTCTACGCCCTCGACAGATCTCCAGTCAACCCAAGATCCAAGAAAGTGGCGTGCTTTCCAGTGCGCGCGTTGCCGAACGTCTCTGTGCAGGAGTGTGATCGGTTTGTGGCTCGCGAGACTGAAGGTCAGGTTGGAATTTTAAGCCGGGGGCCCGGGCGTGTGTGGAGGACTGACACGCTGCAGTGGCATAGCTGCTTGGCTATATTTATCCCTGAGTACACACTATACAGAGAGATCAACCCACCCACACCACCAGTGTAAACACCTCCCAATAATACACACACGCACACACACAAACATGAACACAGTGCGGCCCTTGACAGGCCCCAGTCAGAGAAAATGATGACAAGTTCAGCCAAAATTAAACAATTACTGTATGTTCTTTACGAAGGAAAATTTTCACAACTTTAATAAATGTTTTGTAAAAATGAGAAGTTGATTTTGAGATCCTCTGATTGTCAAAATGCTATTTGATCCCTAATTTTCCCACATACAATGTAAATATACAAAGTAACGCAGAAAGCAAAAATCCTTATTCAATGCTATAGAATACATAATCACTTTGTTGTTGTTTTTTGATGTTTTTCAATTTCTTTAACGCTCTTTACATGATATAACATAGATTCAACAACTTCGATAATTAATGCTTGTGCAAAGATATTAGAAAGATATTAAAACCCACAATTTGAATCAAGATTCGGTTCTCTCAATTTTGTTCTACTAAGAAAAAGTTTTCAAGTTTTATTCCCATAACATTATGTACCGTCTGTTGTAAGATCGCTTTAGTTATTCACCTTTCAAAAATGTTAAAGCGACACTTTAGCATTCCCAGACTATATATGAGGTCGCCCATTTCTCTGTAACAGTGCTTAAGCGACAATTTCAAAAGATGTGTTTGTGGCAAAAAATTTAATCAGCTGACGACCTTTAAGTACTGAATGACCTGGTCATCACATCTATACAGTTTTTCTTCCCTGATGTCACGGGTATACAGTATTCCAGGACTCAGGTTGTGAAAGACTGGTTCTGAGAGCATGAGAATCATTTTCACACATGAACTGGCCACCACATGTGTGATGTGTGATGTAATCAAATAAAAGATTTGACTGCATTAAATCTTAGAGAGACACAGCGTAGGTACGATATAATACATTTTCCTTACTCGAATATAAAAAAAAGACAAAAACATGACAGATACAGTAGTCAGGTGCACAACTGAAGCAGGCGTGATGCTACATGCAACTTTCTAATATGAGGCTGACCCAGATAGGGTACATTTAGTTCAGCTCTCTATGCTCCAGTTTACAGACACCTATCGAAGGCTGTGCTTTACTGTAAATGGTGTGTGTGTGTGTGTGTGTGTGTGTGTGTTCGGTGTTTGTTTTCTCGCTGTTTGAATGGGACGAAAGACTGAAGTTCTTTGCAAAACAAGTTTTTAATTCATTAATTCATCAATTTTCAAGTTAATAACTTGTTAATAAATATGCACTCTAACCCTAACCCTATCACAAACACACAAGGTCTGCTGTAGACAAGGGACAGTTAGCCATACTATAGGTATATATTTTTTAGGAAATGTTGTTGAGTAAACTCGAAACAAAATTCACATGCTTACAATGTCGAAAATACAAAAAAAAAAAAAAAAAACAATAAAAAAAAGAATAAAAAAAAGTTCTGTATCAGTGCATCCTGAGAAAGTAAGTACGAGTTCAAATCCCAGGGCTGGCAAAAAAGCAAGGCTCATGTTACGCAGATATTGTATATGGCTATATAAAAACTAAAAAAATATAAAAATAAAATATAAGCATACAGTACACACAGGACAAATAATGTGGGCACCTTCTAATTAATTCAGATAATTAATGACATGCATACACCTGAACCTAGCCGAATCTTAATATCACCTAATAATAACAACCAACAAGAAACATTTAGAGAATTTTTTAAGCTTGGAGCATAAACCGGTTAGGTATTTCTATCCTAATGGGGACATTTGGTTCCCAACACGCTCTAAACACACAGACGTACTCTCTACACGAATCCGTCCACAAACCTTCTTTGAAACCCTTTCGAACCCTTTACTGTAAATAGCATGAGATGTTCTACAGCAGTTAACTCTATAAATGGCCCCTGGGGAAACTCTGTGTAATCACGAATAAATGAGAACTCAAAATCCCCCTCCTTTCTCAGATGCTTATCAGCTCAACACACAGCCCACGTAGTTGATGTTTCAGACTCGACACTACGGACGTTCTCACAGTATGAGGTACACTTACGTACCCGGCAGTGTTTTGCGCTTCACATGATGTCACTTTAGTTCAAGTGCATTCTGGGTATTATGTAAGAAGCGCATGAATCTTATGCTATGTTTATATCTCCTGTTGGAGGTGACGCGTATCCTATTTAAAGCCGTACATAGCTGAGAGATGGTCATGTGACATAAATAAGAATGCTAAATTAGAAGAGACGTGACTTTTGAGGTGCATGCATGTGTCACGCAGCGTCAACAATACAGTAAAAGAATTAGGGAGGAAAGCACCAGCACTTCATATATGGGGAAGGATGGAGAAATGAGTGATTATTAAGATCAAACCTGGAAGAGAAGTATAATAAATTCAACGTAAATGTTCAACGTGCATACGAGCTGTTTTTAGGCAAAGGGTGCATTCTCAATAAAAACAAATATAGGCAGAGGTGCAGAAGTTATGTGTATTTAGAATGCCTTTTTTAACTGTTTTCTATGGCTTTCACGTGGCCCCGCAGGAAACATCCAGTAGGCTTTGATTTAAATGTCATAGAGGCCACTAGACAAGATCATGGCAATTAATCCAAGAACACAATTTTTTTTTGTTATTTTCCCCCTATACCATAATCAACCATAAAATTACAAACCATTAAGCCCAACATTGTCTGCCATGTGGGCAGCTCCGTCCTTACGCAAGGAAAATATATTTCTCTATATATTAACTGTCAATATATTAAATGATTTAGTGTTTACCTACTGGTAAATTGAAAAGATGTTATAATGTTAATATTCCTTGTTGCTACACTAACTGATACCAACTAATAATTAACAGAAAAAAGATATTCATATTCAAAAATATATTCACAATATACAGAATAATATATTGTATTAATTGAGAAATATAGTATATAAAAATATATTCAAACGTATATCTCAATGTATGTAATTTTATATTCAACAATACACTTTATAAAATATAAAATTTGATTGAATATATCTATTTCTTTATATATTTTTTACAATATGCTTATATGTTAATGTAGTTCGAACAAAATAGACTTTATAGGCATTAATAATCAGAGCACGCCGACAAAGAAAAAAGGGCGTGTATAATTCTTAAACATGCATAAAGATTCAATAATGTTTCAATAAAACTATTATAAGTATAAATATAAAGATTTTTGTCTTCATTGCAATATATATATATCCACATATACATGGTCCATTCATATATTGCAATATATTAATAAATATAAGCACTAGTTTCCTATATATGGAAATGTATTATTTGATATAAAGTTTACCCTTAGATTATGAGCATAATTCATTCCGGAATCGTAATTCGTGATTTACACTCGTAAATCAAAGCACATTTTCCCATAAGAAATAATGTAAACTCAAATTATTCGTTCCACAGCCCAAGAAATAAATACATAAAAAAAAAATTAACACGAAATATAAAGTAAAAATAAAACAAATTAACCTGCACTTTACATTTAAAAAAAAGGAAAAGTAAATCCCGACAGATAAGTGTTTATGCACGCAGGCGCTGTGTGTGTGTGTGTGTGTGTGTGAAACTAAAGTAAGAGCAGAGGAGAAATCAGACCCCCCACCCTCCCTCTTCTCTTCTTATACAGTAAACCTTCCTCCTCTCTTATTTGAGTTACACACACACACACAAACACATTAGCGGAAAGACTGTTTTATCGGAAAAATTTGCAAGGAACGTCGCTAATAGTTTCTTTTGCTTTACACGCGCACACAGACACTTGTTATAACAAACAGTACACGCGCGCTGTGAACACACAAATACACAAAATAAAAGATGTTTTATGCACACACATGTGGTCACAGTGAAATAGTAAACAGTACACACATGCACGGATGTTGATTATACCAGTGAGAGACGCGCACTGAGACCGAGCAGGGTGCCCATGATCCTGTCACCGGTTTAATGGTATATAAATGATAATCGCAGGTAACGTGTTAATGTTACGAAATTCTGTAATTGTAAAAGTAGAAGAATCCAGCTCGAAATGATTAAGTGCTTTAAACTATAAAAAAAAATGCACACTATACTATACAAGTATCGCTCTCACTCAGTGTCTATACCGTTTATACTGTATACAGAGTCATGGGGGCCTAGAGTCTATCCCACGACACAAGGCGGGGTACATCAATCCATCGTAGGAGACACACTCACAAGCTCATTCACATACTACGGGCAATTTGGGAACACTAAGTAGCCTAATCTGCATGTCTTTGGACTATAGGAGGAAAGCAGATTATCTGAAGGAAACCGACCCAGCACAGGAAAGAACATGCAAACTTCTCGCACACAGAACCCGTGGAAGGGATCGAACCCGGACCCTGGAGGTGCAAGTCGCTGCGCCGCCTGGGTTACAAGTATTCAGTGTCATAAATACTTAAGTAACGTGGAAATAAAATTTTATTTGTATAGAGCTTTTAACAATTGTCATTGTCGCAAAGCAGGTTTACACAATTAAAAGAAATAATTAAGTTTGTATGAAATGTGAATGTGTATGAATCAAAATGATAAGGTGAGCAAGCCGAGAACGACGGCGACAGCGGCAAGGAAAAACTCCCTGAGATGGTAATAGGAAGAAACCTTGAGAGGAACCAGACTCAACAGGGAACCCATCCTCATCTGGGTGATAACGGATAAAGGGATTGATCTGAATCATACTGTGTGTTAGGAGGCTGGAAGTTCAGTATAACAGGAGATTAAGTGTTGAAGTTAAAACTGAGCCCAGTTCGTTATTGGAGGCTCAATAAATAAAAGGCAAAAGTAGAAAAATCAAGCAACAAGTACTTTCCACTTAGTCCAGTAATGTACACTTTTAGATTCGGATCAAAAATAAAAAACTAATTTTAGTAACTAGGAATGCAAATGTAGGTTACTATTGGATTACTTTCATGTGTCAAGCATTTGTGCATTTTGTTGCTCTGCGTACAAACTGTATGCGCACTATATAAATATTTTAAATGTCAAATATTCATATTAAAGGTGTAAAAGCTAACCGGCATCACTGCAACCTTACACTGTGCATCCATATACTGTATGTGTGTGTGTGAGCGTGTGTCTATGCATGATGTGATGAATGAGTGATGAGACTATGAACTTGAACAATCACCATCTGCTAGTGAAAGCCAGATGTCCTTCACAGAATAAGACTGACAACCGGATCATGAACGCAGGAGTCTCTCTTTTCACAACGTCCCTGAGAATCCAGGAGTCTGGTAACAGAATCAGGTGATGGTGAAGAGTTGAGCTGTCGCTGAAAACAGCCAGATGAGTTATGCACATGGATAATATGACAGGCCACTGCCTTAGCACAGAGCGAATACCAAGGCAATAGAGATTACAGCTCATTCTAGTATCAAGAAGTAAAGTGGAATCGTCTTTAAAGGAAAAAAAGGTGACGGAGAAAAGTCGCCTCCCAGGAGGAATTTTCGGTTGGTCGATTTGGAGAGACAACATCAGTATTAGGTTGCTTTTGAAAGGAGGCTGTTTTGAAGAAAGGAGGTCAGGAACGGCACTCACTACATGACGAGGTGATAACCTTGAACAAATGCTCAATCTCGCAAAAATGACTTCAAATCAAGATTAACACCAAACCAGTGGTCTGACCCTGGAGGTGCGAGGCGACAGTGCTAACCTCTAAACCACCGTGCACCTTCACCATATTACAGTACACTAATATTATATACGCTAATACTACCTCACAGTACTACTTCTGGAAGGAAGTGAAATGCTGTGTGTGGGAAGCTGTTGTATCCATCCAGATATCATATCAGAACTTTAAACCCTGTTAGAAACTTGGATGTGGTCGGATGTTAATCCATATAAATAAGGGTTAAAATTTTAAGATATCTCATCAATATTTTATAAAAAGTCATAAAAATTTGTTGTCCTGATGGTGAATGTCAGTGCATTGTCTTTATAACTATACTACGATGTTCATTTGACATTAAGGATTCCTGCTGGGTTATTATTATTATAATAATTATTATTATTGGGGTGATTCCTATCATCTAGCATTAATATTCTCATAGTAAAAAGCCTAATTGTTTCAAAGATGCCCCTGTTTAGGGGTCGCCACCATCAAACCATCCGATCCACGCCAACAACTTGGCACAGGATGCCCCTTCCCTCCCATTTTATTCAGGCTTGGGACCGGCACTGCATAAACAGTAGCTGGGGTTCGGGCATTGGTTGGGAATCAAACCCGCGTCTTCCGCACGGCAGGCGAAAATCCTACCACTGAGCCACCAATGTTATTAATGTCCAATTTAATGATATTATCTTGAATCTATTTAAATATATCTTAAATATAAAAAAAATACTTTTGTGCAATCAAACAGTGATTCAACGGTGAATCAACGGTGAAAGATTTTTTGCACCCCCGACCTAAAGAGTCTTCTGAGCCGTTCCCTTATGTCCTATTGCCTTAGAACGGAGGGCAACACAGCAATCATTCCTCTTAGGAAAGCTAGATCGTTAAACATGACAAAAATCGTTAAACATGAATAAAAAGCCTGTGAAGCACAGTAGTCACATGACTCTGCCTGGTCTAATCTGTGATGTCATGTGAATAAACACGTGGGAGTATGTTTTTAGGAAACTGACGCATGACCATTATAAAAAACATTTTTGCACAACATTACAGGGCTGTTGTTGCAACTAATATATTAAATAAATAATAAAATAATTACTATAATCATTATAATACTACTTACTTATGTGGAAAAACATCGCCACACCTTAAAACCTTTTTTTTTTTTTTTTTTCCCACTGAGTTGGCGGAAAACCAAACCAACCCAGGACCATTAAGGAACTTAATGAGTCATCTTAGGATAGTATCAGGTTACATTTTTGCATGTTTCATATAATCATGACTCCTGCATCGCTACTAAACACACTCCACTGCTGATTGGAGGAGAAATGGAGCTCCTTGTAATGGAGCTGTTTGATCCTTTACATTAAACGCAAAAGATGTCACGTGCACCAGTTAAGTTTAATTATGTCCATCATCTCAGCATCCTCTAGCTGCCTCCATTAACTTTATTGAGTATAGATGTAACCGAATACAAATACATTATTGAATGGATAATACGCACCATACGAAACATAAATAGGCACAAAAATGTGACCAGGACTTTTCGGACAGACTAGAGGTACGCCTCAGAGCAAGAGTCCTGCAGAATGGCAACGAAAACGTCACGTTAACAGGGGATATTTAGTTTCATATGTGAGTGAGTAAGAGCGAAAGAGAGCAAAAGAGAGAGATGTCAGAAAATAAGCTAAGAGATGCTAGAGCTTGAATTCAGTGCGTCCTTTTTTATGATGATGATGATGATTATTATTATTATTATTATTATTATTAATCTAATACATCCTGTGGCATTAATGTAGTGGAATAAGCACTGTCTGGCAATCCTTTGCTGTCTTTTTCAGTACAGCACTGAAATGTTTCTGAACCTGTTTTGTTTAAAAATCTTCAGGCATTTCGCAATTTCGCAATTTTAAATTTCAATGAAGGGTCCCACCCCACCATATGCTTGTCACCTGATTTTTATGCACCTCAATTTTGGATTTGTAAAGTCAAATAAGTCTCTGTGATAAACACATTACCATTTTTATCCTCTTAATCTATTGTTCCCGCAATGTGTCGCCACAGCAGACCGTCCGATACGGACACAAGCTTGGCACAGGTTTTACGCTGGATGCCCTTCCTCCCATTTTATCCAGGCTTGGGACCGAGTGCTGGGGTTTGGGCATTGGGTGGAAATTGAACCCAGGCCTCCTGAAACCTACCACTGAGCCACCAATGCCCTATTTACCTCTGTTATGATTGTCAGAAATTAATTCATAATTCTAATCCATCAATCCTTTCCATTATTACGAAGAGTGGTCGGCGTCAGTGACCCATAAACCATCAGGCAATTTGGAAGAATCAATAAGCCTACATGTGCATGTCTTTCAATTTTGGGGGACACCAGAGTACTTGCAGGAAAAATATGGTATGGTACTTAGTACTCAGTACGTACAGTATGGTACTTAGTTATTAACCTACTGTAATAACCCAGTGTAAGGATCTATTTAATGACAGAATCTTCAAAGCACTTTTTGTAAGTCGCTTTGGATAAGAGCATCTGCAAAATGCTGAAATGTAAAATGGAAATGCACCGATTATAAAGAGAAAAAGAAAACCTCACACAAAAAGACCAGAGGCACAATTCGAACCCTAGACCCTGGAGGTGTAAGGCGACAGTGCTGACCAATAAGCCACCCTGGACCAGAGT
Source organism: Clarias platycephalus (assembly GCA_030068275.1). Lineage (NCBI taxonomy): Eukaryota > Metazoa > Chordata > Actinopteri > Siluriformes > Clariidae > Clarias > Clarias platycephalus. Next base: position 5,944,015 of record JAQQZT010000003.1, read on the forward strand.
ACCCGGAGGAAACCACCAAGCATGGGGAGAACACGCAAACTCCACGCACACAGACCCCGAGGCGGATATCAAACCCAGACACGAGAGTTGCAAGGCGACAGTGCTAACCACTAAGCCACTGTGCCGCTAACTCTACATTCGTATATTAATGTCTACCATCAAGCACAAAATCAGTGAAATGTATTTACTGATTTGTTTTTTTTCATTTAGATAAATGTCTGTAAATAAATGCAAGTCATTGCAATAGTAAAACATAGACAGGTGCAAAAGATTTTGATGTATTGTCGTAAATTTCACTTAAATTTTCTGTTATGAAAAAAAAAACAAGTCAAGACCGAATGCGCCAAACGTTCTTAACCATCCTAGTCAGCTCTTACCCTGATGAGCGGAACAATGAATCTTGATCCACGTGATCTTACGCTAGAAGTGACTAGGATCAGCATGTAATTAACATGTAATTATTAAAGGACAAAGGTAAGTTTGTCCTTTAATAACAGTTGAACTGGATCCATAATGACGTTTTTCAGGGCGCTTGTGTCAATCGGAAAAGGTTCAAATTTGTGTGATTAACAGTAATCTGTAAATCATTCACAAACAGAATGCATACACGCATCTAAAGTTTTTTTTTTATTTTTTTACATGTCAGTCTTAATTTGGATAAATTGACCAATAGTATGTCTCTAGCCCAGGAATGAAACGATCCAATCATTATCATTCCTCTAATAATACAAATTGGATTATATGACAGATTTTTTTATGTATATTTAAAATTTAAAGTTTTTGTGCATAAGTGAAA
>JAQQZT010000003.1:6040871-6051484 GCA_030068275.1 Clarias platycephalus
GGTCTAAGAATTTCATTACGGTAATGATGCCTCATTGTTATCTGTATATGACAATAAAACTTGAAACTTGAAACAGTAGAACTGCAGTTTCTTCATATTTGTGGAAATTTGTAACTTGAATGTTCATAAGTCAAGGACTACCTGTGCCTGCTATTTGATATCAACCAAATGAAGATGTGTTCCCTGTTGAGACTGGTTCCTCTCAAGGTTTCTTCATATCATTTCTGGGATCAGGAGCTTGCCACCATCACCCTCGGCTTGTTTATCAGGGACAAACTGCTAATTATAATTTATACATATTTCCTCATACTTTTCTCATTCCCATATATACTGTACTCCACATGTGTAATATATAAATTTTTTATTATTCTGTAAAGCTGCATTGCGAAAGTGACCATTGTGAAAGTACTACAGTATGTAAATTAAACTGAATTTAATTTGCCGCAGAACTGAGAGATGACCAGAACAGAGAGAATATTGTGAACATGGTGGTGATGGAAAAAATTTAATAATTTGAACTAGACTATGAGAACTCTAAAGCAACATAATTGTAGACAAGACATTTCAACGCAGTCTTCATACTACAGTTGTCTACACTGGACTGTATATTACAGCAATGCATGCATTGAAGTAATACAGTGACTTGTTTGCAGTGTCATAGAGTAGATTTATCTTTTTATTGATGAGGCTGACTTTAATCTAGCCAAGAGAAGGCATTATCAAGGCATCCTCCATTGCCATTCCAAACTCGAAACCCTTTAAAACCACCCACCTCATCACATTCCTGGACACGCCACTCAACATCCTCATTCCAGCCGAGCAGTTGTTGTTTTAGAAAAGCCTTCCATCAGCTGTGCAAATGATATTATTAGTGTGTAAAGTAAATTGGAAGTGGATTGAATGCATTGTATATTGGAGCACGAAAAAAACAAACAAAAAAAAAACAAGCGTGAATCACTTTATGATTTTTTTTTCAAAGCCTCTGGGTGATCTAAGAAATGTAGCAACAAGAAAACAAAACTGTGTGGATAAAAAAGGGTGTGCTCCTCTTTTCTTCTCATTTGTTTGGCATGGAGGAAAGAGTGGGTGCATGCATCCAGTAGCTTAAAGGTACAGTACCGTAGGTCCTGAAATGACTGGGAAATTCCATCTCCTGCGTATATACTGATCAGACATAACATTAACATCAGACCCCAGAGTGATCATTTGTGCTGAGCGCATCACTCGGACTGAATTACCTGATCTACATTTACATCAGATGGTGCAGGTCCAGGGGACAGCGCATTATAAAAGACATTCACCACCCAAATCACAATCTGTTTCAATGGCCGCCATCTGGTAAGGGCACGTACTGAAAACTGAACAGCAGCTTTTTCCATTAGGCTATAAGGGCATTAAACACACAACCTCACCAATGACCAACAAATTTAGCACACAGTTGCACAGACACACAGTCACTTTATCTCATATCATTGCACACGTATCACAGATTTCAAAATAATTCTGTATCATTTACATTTAAATTATAATGTATATAATTTATATCATAGTCTTGTACTCTTTTTTTTTATTTTGTACATTTTGTTTTATTTTGGGGTGTGTCATTTGCAGTTGTTGGTCTTCTGCATTTTATTAAGTCAACTCAGCCATCTACCAGGAGATTTTAAAGCATGGAAGCATGAAATGCTTCGAGAATTGGCCATTTCTGTTATTGTAAATCCTTAGGAACTGTCCTAATATTTTAAGATATTGGATTTTTGATTTCCATGAGCTCCAAGCCATAATCATCCAAATGAAGAAAAAAAAGGCTTGAAGTATTTCACTTTATACGTAATAAATCTAGAATATTTAAATATATGAGTTTCACAATGCAAATTTAGGTATAGGAAAAAAAAACTTTTCTCCAATTTTCTAATTTATTGGGACGGCATCTATCTCACATCCAGATGTTTTTCTGTTCATGAGAAGATCTTTCCTTTTTAATCTCTTTTGAGAGATGCAGAAACTCAGTAGCAGTATAAATAGGTACAGTATAATATAATGGAATACAATATCTCAGGTCAGAAAAGCCTCTTCATGTGGGATATTTTTCTCACTGAGCCATTTTCTAACTGAGCCAAGGGAAAATAGAACACTCTCAATTTTTGCCAGTTTATGACCAAACTATTTCCAGAGTACTTGGGTCTCAAATATAACAGATTTTCATTAACGTTGCAGAATTTGGACAAACAGTGAGACAGATGGGAAGACATTCTGTGTATCACATATAATGGAACCTTAAGCTATAAAATAGGTCCATGATGAAATGCAGAACGTAATATAGATTTGTTGCTATTACTTGAAGCACAATTGTTTTTTTTTTGTTGTTTTTTTTAATATGTGGCTGAAGCAGATTAGAGTTATCCTCTTATCAGTAGACAATAACATTTTATTGGATCCTGCCACTTTCCCTAGCTTGTTAAAATTGAAGTAGCTTATAAGTGCAGATTGACATAAAAAAAGGGGGGTGGGGGGGGGGGTATAATAAGAGAACTCATTTTCAATCGGATGGCAGGTTGGCAAAATGGGTAGTGTATGTTTGCTGCCTCCAGGCTGCTTGGTTTGTCCCTGATAGAACTTACTCTCTGGCTTTCTATCGGTGTGTATGGGCCTTCTCCAGGTTCTCTGGTTCCATTCTTCATTCCAAAAACATGCCAATAAGTAAACTAAAGATGGTCATCCAAGGTGATAAAAACAAAACAACTATATACGTAGTGTACTAGTATATTATTCATTGGTGTATAAAATCACATGTGCCATGTGAAAAGAATAAAATTACTTTCCTCCCTCTCAATCAGAATACAGTAGCACTGGTCCATCATGGACACCTCTGAACTCATGTAATCTGGATAGGACATTTCCACTACATGTGAGATGGTCTTATTCTAGTCTTTACCCACAAGCAGGTGGTATTAGTTGTATAATGAGGCAGTTAGTGGGTGGTAAATACTTTAGGTAAATATACAGTGTGTAATTAAACAAAAAAAAACTTATAGGGTTTTACCTTTTTTTTAAATGCATGGGAATTAGTCACATTTTCTCTGTTGCACATCCTGGTAGGGAAGATAGTCCTGGTAGTCTTTGCTATTTTTCCATTGTCTCCACATGTTCAGTTGTTTTAGGGCTCTATTTCCATGCATGCTCTATCATGGCTGAGTCGAGGAATGTGTGTTTGCTGCTTAATTGGTTGGGTATTAGGCAACTTGTTCTTGTTTTTGCCCAGTTGCAAATTTCATGGCCAGAAAGAATCCATTTATAAATAATTATTTATAGCTTGACCAGCAGAGCTGTAGTGTTTCGCAACAGTTTGGATGGTGGAGGTGTTGTTCTTCTGGCAGCGTTTATAATAGAAATTTACTGAATTTTAGAAATAGTCATCAGTTACAGAGTACAGAGCAAAAATATAAATATATAATATAAAACCTATAAATTATCTAAATTATAAATGATAAACAGCATGTCTTCAGACCAAGCCTGATCCATGACTGCGATCTAGGAGTGAATTTAATGCAAGATGTCTCTGTCCTGGCTCACCAGTCAAGTAATGAGTTTCCCCATCTGGTGCTTCGGCATTTACATTGACATGTGTACCATTCATCAGACCCCCTCATCTTAAACAACTTTGCAGTTAAACATCCAGCAGCAGCAATGCTGGGATTTAAATTCACAACCCTTGGATCTCTGCAGAAGTCTTAACAATTGTGCAACTTCAGCCTTGACACATAACCGCAATTAACATATTTAGTATCATAGGTTATGGAAAGGTGTGGGTCTTTTTAAAGCACAACTACATTTAAACATAGATATGTTGTGTTCTTTTATGTTAATGTCTTGTCTGAAAGACAAGCTCTGCTCTTGGCTCTTAGAAAGATGTGTGTGTATTGTGGCAATGTATACTGTAGTACAGCAACTGAAGCATTTTCCCATTACCCTGTAATGTTATCCCTTTCTATTCCCAGATCTTATAAAAGGAAAGGTTACTTGTGATTATAATGTCTTATTGTTTTTATGAATTCTTCTCATCTTGGAAGAGACTGAAATGTCTCAGAATTTCTAGAACTGATGTGAATCTGAAAACTAGGAGGTTCTGACTACATTACTGATCATGAGACACCATAAAAATGCAAACTATAAAACATTTGCAGCCACCCCAGGGTTTTGCCTTTGATCGACGGACATGCCTTTTCCTCACTCGAACAAAGAGATCCCTAGTAAACCTTAGCTCTTCCATAAACCCTACAGGTATTTATTACCCCACTACCAAATGCCCATGATAGCTTGTTATAAACCAGATTAGAATTCCAGTCTGTGGGGCAAAAAAAGATTTTCAAATCAGTTTATCAAAACAAAGGAATTAAATGAAAAAAAGGCAGCTTTTTTATGCCTCGGGACAAAGGCATCCCTGAAGGGCGTTTAATGGATGCGAGTACGCCATGGTTGGGAACCCCTTACTGAAGGGTATGCTGGGAGAATTCTCTTTATGTATACTGTTTTTGAACTCAGTTCAAAACGTTCTCACTCTGGGAAACAAATTTGTGGTAAAACTATTCATGAAACGTTGAATCAAGTATCGGAAAAAGCATAGCACTTCACTTACTTGATCTGGATATCTTACAAATTATCTTAATTAACATTATCAAAGATACCATTTAGCAAAAAATGGTATCTGATCTACACTTAAATCGAAAAATCTGACCAGATCTCAAACATCTGTCAGTATTGGACATCCTCCTGCAGTATGAATTTCACGAGTTATCAAGCGTCTGAGCCCTGTTTTCCAAATGATCTCCGGCAGGTTGTGTATCGCTCCTAGTAAAATTTTACACGTGCAAGTCAAAGAGACAATATATACAAAGGACTTTTGCTTGTTCAATATGTTTCTCTTCTTGCTTTCCTGTCCAGCAACAGTAGAGACTGACTAAAATCAAGTACATTTATTTCTTATTAGAAATCTGATATGATTTTGACCAAAATTTATAATTTTAACTATATTTATAATGATAAGACAGTGCTGTTAAATTTTCAAATCTGTTTTGTCTCACATAAACTGTTGATTAAATTTTATTATTTGTTGTAATGTTACTGTTTCTACAGTAACATCTTGTACAGGGACATGGCTGGTGAATTCTTTGCTGTTCTTCTGTTAAATAATAAATTAGTTCTGTTTGTCATTTATTAGGTGCCCATTGTACATGTATGAAAAAAACGTAAGATAAAAAAACAACAACAACAACAATAATAATAATAATAATAATAATAATAATAATATTTATACAAACAAATCCTGCTATAGTGACCTCTTTTAAGATGATACTCTGACTTCTGTTCCACAACATTAAAACTAACAATAAATGGACCAAAAGGATGGTGGGTGAACTATTTGTTGTATTTTTTGCAGCGTCTAGTGGTACAATATAGGGCAAATAAACACTTTGGCAACTACTGTAGGATAAAAATGATACATTTTTGATTGCAACAGTAACTCAGATTCTGTCATCCATCATCGTTATTATTTCCTTAAAACACTACATATGTTATTTTATTTTTTACATCTAGCATACTGTATACACTCTTACATTTAGTAGCCCTTGCTGGGGTTTTCAACAGTGCATACGTTTATTGCAACTCTCTTGTTGTCTGTATTACATTACATACACTCAGATATTATTGCTCCCTCATTTCATATGAGTTGGTGTCAAATATGCTCCCTTTCCAGTAATAGGCAGGGTTCAAGTTTCAAGTTCACATGATTTATAGGGTACTAATTTTTATGTTATTGGAATTGACTAGTCAGAAAAACTGTCAATAAGACTTCAATGATGCATATTAACATTTAGCAATGGTCTACTGTGAAGTCACTATTTTAAATTCTTTGTTTATTATTATTTTTGGGGAATCAATCTTTGCATAAAGAGCCTCTTTAACGAGTTCTTGGACAGTGTGAGCAATTTGTGTAAACTGGCAACCTCTGAGCCAAGCTAAAGTCTGCGAGAATTAACAATGTAATGAGCATGACTCTCTCTCTCTTTAAAACCCACAGTCAGTCAAATTTATAATGAGGCCATTCAGAGTGAAATCCTTTCAGTATTTAAGTAATATATTAAGTAATATTGACACAGTGTTGTGTTTTCCTGTAATCATATAAAGTTTAGGTACTGCATTACAGTTTAAAGCTTAAAAATGCACAAATTCTAAAAAGCAGGTGTGAATCCTGTACTGCTTTTATCAGTTCATTCTATAGATCAGAATACAGTGATATTCTGCATATGCTCATGACATGCAGTGTCTGCTCTGATAAACAGCTAAATAAACAAGTCTGAACAGAAACTTGCTTTGTGAATTATTTAGCATGGACAACATATTAATTAATAATTCTAATGCTTCAGGAGTGTCAAAATAAATCCAAACACTAGATACAGAGGTGCAGTGTACTGTGTACTGATGTGACACTGCAGTGTGTTCTTTATGACCATGCTTTGAATGAAAAGGCTTGGGTATGATTTGTATTCTTTAAGATGACTGCTGTTCTCAAAAAGCAGTTTCGGTTTTTCTCTTACGTCTCAGCCTCTTGATTTAAAAGGCATTTTGGGAGACAGATGCAGACACTTGAACAGGTGTGAATCAAAATGACAATCCTCAAGACCACTAATTGAATATCTTATGCAACATACTGGTCATGTAATGGACCGGCATCCCATCCAGAGTGTATTTCAACCCCGAAGAATAAATAAAATATGGCATGCCAGATCAATGCTATAAACGTCTACAGCACAATACATTAACAGCCACTGCAGTTCCTGTAGTTCTCCCTATAAGTCTGATTTATGCTTCTGCATCAGGTCTATGCAAAGCCAACTCGGCAAGCTTCTACGGCGCTGTGAACATTTGTACTTGTGCGCTGGTGTGTCTCTGTTACTCTGCAATTAAACCGCTGGAGAGTAGTAATGTTTCTATGGATGGTACATTGTTTTCATTGGGGCATCGGGAACATTTCCAAGAATACTTGACCCCAAAATCTGGTTCATCAGTGAGAACGCAATTGTTCCAGACTCGGGAACTGTGCCTGTGTCTGCCTGAAGAGGTAGTCTTGGGCACAGTACAACACCCACGGGCACTGATCGAATCAGAAATGGAAGCCAATTGTCCCAGAGTGCGGAAGTAGATAACTGTTTAGACGCGATGTCATCAGTGCCTTCAGTCTCTGTAGCATGTGCCAATCTCATCCTACTATGACCAACATAGCCATAACTGATAAAGTTGGAAAGCATGCAACAGGGTTGCTCTTGATAATATATTAAACATAGATCGAAATTGAACTTGGTTGTTCTCTTCTTCTCGGGTTCAATGGTGGCTAACACACCATGCTGCCACCTGCTACTGTATATTGGAGAGTTTAAATACCCTGAAAAGTGTGCCCTAGAAAGGAGAACAACAACAAAAACAATGGGCACAGTACAAATCAATTATGTCTAATGGGAAAATGTCCTATGCCACTAGTTTGAGTTTCCCTGCCATTCTCTGGTAAGTTCTTTTGGTGTACTGCAAACAATGGCGAATGAATCAGGCGAGTGGATCTTTTTGGAGTTGGATCTGATAGATATTGAACAACATTTACTTTTACTGAAATCACAGCAAGTTTACTGAAATTACAGGAAGTGTAGAAGAACCGATCCGCATCACATGTTGTTGGCCATCACAAGGTCCAATATGTAGTTACAATTTCTGGGAAGGAACATCTCAGGCTCCACCGCAGGGGACAACTTGGTGGTCATGGGATTTGAACCTGGCATGTACCCATGTACAATAGCATTAAGCTAGACCCTTTCACTGAACTAGACCTTGTGATATGATGGTCAATTTTCACTTTAGTTAACGATTTCCATGAATTCCCACAATGCCATGCTAGCTCACTCACATACCAAATATACCCCATATCTGTATATTTTTAACTTTCTATGCTAACATGGGAAACACCACCATGCTTGCCATGTTGTTGATCACTAACTAGAAAAGCTGAATCCCTGACGTAACTCCTTCCAACTGTATAATTTGGCAAGTTTACACTCTGGTACTTTGGGTCCAGAATTTGCACAGCTAACAGCAAAATATGACGGCTATTTCTTATGTTTAAGTTTTTGTCCTTTTCTGTACTTTCTTTTCCCCCTAATGCCATGCCAGTGTCTCTATGTGGTGTCAAGACCATTAATTATTAACTATCAGAATAGAAGTTTCCTGATAATATACTGCATCACTCTTGTAAGGTGCTTTGGGTAAAATTCCTACCTAAATGAAATGCAAATGATGTTACTCATAAGCATACCTTCTGTTATTGAAGTATCTTTTTTAATGTCTCCTGTGTGATGCTCCAAAAGTGCTGCCAATAGCAGTTACGTAGTATTAAGATACATCAATTGCAGGCATAGCAGAACATTATGCATGCATTTGATGGTTGAGGGATCGTCTGCACATTTCACATGCTGGTCTTTAACAGCTGGTCTACTAAGCTGAATCTAAAACATCACTTAATGTTCTTTCCTTTAGGCAAATCCAAATGATGTGAAAGCCTTTAAATAGCATCTGTTAATAATATCATTTTAAATGCTAGGAAAGAAAATCGTGAATGTGGGCAAATTCATTAAATCATTCGTATTATATGATTATTACAAAGCATATATTATTCAGCCGTTTTTTTTTTTTTATCATCTCAAGTTTTACATTTTCTTATTCTAATGACAGATTATTTTATTCTTACTGAATAGTAAATGATTACAATAGTATTCTATTATAAAAGACTATTATAAATTTAAAATAAGTTAAGCCTTTACGACCTGCTATAGAAGAAATGCATCTTAGTATTTTACATGCTGTAGTGTCACCTTTTGTAGCATTTTAAATCATACATCAGTGCAATCCTTACACCCAAACCTTCAAGTATCTATGTAATAAATGCCAAGTAGCTAGATAGATTGATTAAAAGTGCAATAAACATAAATAAAAAAAAAAAAGTTTTTATTTTGGAGCAGATGTGATGTTTTAAACTGGAGCAGATGAGCAATCAGACAAATCATCCTCCTGCTCACAGAGTATTAGAGACAAGCATTTCGAGCCATGTGCATAAGTGCCAGTGCGTCTATATGCCGCCTTATATATAAGGGGTATATGAGTTCTCTATGCATATGTCGAATCTATAGATCATGTGTGAAAGGATGCATTTTTGTTGGAAACGCAAACTCTTGCAATTTGCGCACGTGTTGTGGGAGGAAACAGTGTCATAAGATCATATTGGAGGTTTTGCTATCGATGTGAAAAGTCTCTGATTTTGTATTTTAAAAAAAATTTCTTTAGTTATACTTTTATTAGAACTTAATTTGAGATATCAACATGGGATCGCTGGTACTTCCACCGGTCTTAAAGGGTAAAAGAGGTGTAAAAACATTAATAAATAAATAAATAAAAGATTAAATAATCATATTTTTTGGTCATCTTATATTAGAAGTATTATAGCCCTTTTACACCTGATGTCGTGATGTCCACGGACGGCAAAAGGGACATTACCTACCGGATGCCACAATCAAAACCAGTTATGCAATTTCAGCAATAAAACACATTAGATAATGTTATGCCATCTAAAAAACACTTCTTAGCAACTGCTTGCTTAAAATTGCCACTAAACAGTCACGTCTTGTTTTGTTCCTGGCTAATGTGAGCTAACTAGCACTATGCTGAATCCCGAATCCCTCGATAACCCATGTTTCAATATGATTTGTATTTGTTAGGGTTCCTGCATTAAAAAAAAAAAAAACAGATGCAGACACTTAAACAGGTGTGATTCAAAATGACAATCCTCAAGACCACTAATTGAATATTTTATGCAACATACTGGTCCTGTAATGGACTGGCATCCCATTCAGGGTGAATTCCAACCTCATGTCAATCTAAAGATAATGAACTGAAGTACTTTAAAATTAAAATTATACTTTTGGCATGTGGAACAGGAGATTCTACACCCTACACAGCACCCTACAAATATTTTACAATATTTGGGATTCAACCTTGGAACAGTTAGATAGCTATTGAATAGAAAACTTGAAATGTGCTTTAACAGTCTGAGTGAGCACTGAGTGAGCAAACACTATCATTAGCAAATGTCACCATACCCAGGAGGAATCAAATATTTGAACACCATCTGAGGCAATCAATATTATGGTTACAAATCTAATTTCTGCAAATGATTATCCTTATTGCCTCTCTCATCCATTTTCACACACTTGTTTCTCTTTTTCTTCACTATATAAGACTACTCTAGCAGTTGATAGCTTCTGTTCTGCTGATTATTTTCATATGCAGTATGAACATATACACTCACCTAAAGGATTATTAGGAACACCTGTTCAATTTCTCATTAATGCAATTATCCAATCAACCAATCACATGGCAGTTGCTTCAATGCATTTAGGGGTGTGGTCCTGGTCAAGACAATCCCCTGAACTCCAAACTGAATGGGAAAGAAAGGTGATTTAAGCAATTTTGAGCGTGGCATGGTTGTTGGTGCCAGACGGGCCGGTCTGAGTATT
>JAQQZT010000003.1:6086100-6098222 GCA_030068275.1 Clarias platycephalus
GAAACATTTTGTGTGACAAACATGCAAAAGAATAAGAAATCAGGAGGGGGGGCAAATAGTTTTTCACACCACTGTATACAGTATACACACACACACATATGTTCCACAATTTCCTTGGTATTTGGCGCAGATAACCCTCTACCCTGCACAGGATAAGTGGTTAAGATAATGGATGGGTGGAGTGCACTCTGTTTCATTACCTTTAAATGTCGTCAATGTCCTGACTCATCTTTCAATAAACATGCCATCATTATATCATTTCATCATTTTCCTGAAGCTCCTGCCCTGCTCACCTAGCTATCTTGCACTTGTATTGACCTGTTTGTAGTTTATCCCTAGAACACGTGTAAAATCCTTTAATAGCTTCATGCTTGGATTGGACTCTGTCTTGTGATAAAAGGATCTCCCAAATAAATACACGCAAATATGTTTTATGTGAAAATATCGGTGCACACCTGCTGCTAGCTTTTCGAATAGGATAAGAGGATGCACATGGTTTTACTGAAAGCAGACATTAGGTAATTCAGTCACGGACAATTATGATGAATTTACAAGCTCATGAATAAAGAGTAGAGGAGAAGAGAAGAACATGGTGTGCTAACAGCCTCCTGCAGCATCAAACTGCGCTGGGGTGGCAAAAATGTGAGCCAACATTTATGTGAAATCCCAATCTGTATTACTTTGCCAACCCTAATGTAATCGAAAAAAGCGGTAATTTTGGTCTTCCTTGCAGATGGGAGGCAAAGTGCATCGATGTACACCGAGTTACATAGCTGTCAACAACAGAGAAGACAATGAAAAAGAGACTTTGGCTGTTGCTCTGGGAATAAACAACCCACTTAGAATTTGATGAGTGTCTGGTTATGGCTCACAATTTTATCCAATTGCTGTCAGCATAAGTGCTGGGAAATTACTGTTACTCACGCACTCACACAGATTCTCTAAATCGTTTATCCTGTAAAGGGTCACGGGAGGCATGAATCCTATTCCAGGGAACTCAGGGCACTAGGCGGGGTATGGCCTGGATGGGGTGCCAGTCCACTGCAGGGCACAAGCACACACACTTACATACTCATTCACTCATATACTATGGGCAAGTTGAAAATGCCAATTAGTCTAACCTGTATGTCTTTGCATGTCATGATATTGGTGCGCTGGGGTGGCAAAAATGTGAGCCAACATTTCTGTGAAATCCCAATCTGTATTACTTTGCCAACCCTAGTGTAATCGAAAAAAGCGGTAACTTTGTTCTTCCTTGCTGATGGGAGGCAAAGTGCATCGATGTACACCGAGTTACATAGCTGTCAACAACAGAGAAGACAATGAAAAAGAGACTTTGGTTGTTGCTTTGGGAATAAACAACCCACTTAGAATTTGATGAGTGTCTGGTTATGGTTCACAATTTTATCCAATTGCTGTCAATTAGACTAACCTGTATGTCTTTGCATGTCATGACTGAAAATGGGAGAAAACTGGAATAACCAAAGGAAACCCACCAGGCAGGAGAGAACATGCAAATTCAGACACAGACCAGAGGCATGAATCCAACCCTCGGCCCTGGAGGTGCGAGACGAGAGTGCTAACCACTATGCACAATTGGGGCAAAATAATACTACTTATAATAATAATGACAACAACAACAACAATAATAATAATAAAAATAATAATAATAGCAATTTTTATTATTATATTATTATTATTATTATTATTATTGTTATTATTATTATCATCAACATTCTCCTTCTTCTTATAATTAATTTGACCTGGTTTGGTGTGGTGGTTTGGTATATTTAGCTTACTATTTCAGATTCCAACTGAACTATTTACATGGATGTTGATCTCATAAGGTGTGTTTTTGCTCAAAGTAGTGAATTAGAATATAACTTTTTTGACATGCGCAAAGAGGTTTCACCTGCTGCAAAGAGTTTAATATAACAATCTGTGTATCATCCGTTCACTTGTTTCGATCAGATTCAAAACAAAAATCTAAATAATAATTTTTTTTTCTCAGCATTCATTTCCACAACCAAAGTAAAAAAAAAAAAAGTAAACATATATATGATTTTTTTTTACACATTTTTTTTGGGCCAAATAAAAAATGCATTACTTTCCACGTTTTTTCTCCCTCACTAGCAGACCCAAATAGCGTGACCTGGAAGTTTTTTTACTGCTTTCTTTAGATGTTGTGCTGAATAGTGCTTTTTTTTAGAATCATCATTTTATTTTTTACCTAAAAAGCATGGACATTTTCAGACAATTTAACAAAGCAGACATGAAACCCTCTGAGGAACACTTAATCTGCAAGCAGGGATCAGTCACATTGGGTTTTTAGGTGCTGGGATTTTACAGAAACAGTGCAGAAAGCAGAACACGGGATCCTGTGAGCTCCACACTTTTTTTTTTAACCTTATTTATTCATTTCAATTTTGGGAATGAATATTGAATAAAACAAGTAATTTCCATTTTTTATATTTTTTTTTACATTTTTATTATGAAAAACTAATTAACGAATGATGCATGGATTTATAAAAGAAGTTATGAGTTTCTTCACCTGACTTTGAGGTTAGGTTAGGCTTCCCATACATCCATACAAATTCTGTATTCTACATTACAATTGGTTCCAATAATTCGGTCTCATCAGTGATTGGTAAGGTGGAAAGATGGAAAGGTATCACGCCACCTAATGTTACCCCTACATGGGATTCATTTTGATCAGGCCAAATCCGGTTAGACTGTTCTGACTGACACGATACATTTTTTATTCTGATTGTGTTAAAAATCCTATTACACTCCTCAGCCATAACATTATGACCACCCGCCTGATATTAAGTGGGTCCCAACTTTTGCCACCAAACTGTATTGACCTTACGCTTCTATACTATCGGACTACACGGGCCAGCCTTCTCTCCCCATGTGCATCAGTGAGCCTTGGCCACCCATGGGCCTGTCACCAGTTCACTAGTTTTCTTTCTTTGTACCACTTTTGATATGCCCTGTCCACTGTAGCCTGGGACATCCCACAAGAGTTTTGGAGTTGTTCTGATTCATTCCTTTAGCTGTCACAATTCGTGTTAGTCACTCAAACCCTTATGCATGCCTATTTTTTGTTTTTGCTTTCAACACATCAACTTCCGGAATTAAAGCTCATTTGGTGCCTAATATATCCCAACACACTTCCATCTGCCATTCTAATGAGATATTAAAATTGTAGATAGTATGAGAAGGGCCAATTTGTGATGGCTAGACAACTGGGTCATCATGGTCTGCAGTGGTCAGTATGTACCAAAACTGGCGACAGGGTCATGGGTGTCCAAGACTCAATAATGCACATGGGAAGTAAAAGCTGGCCCGAGTGATCTGACCCAATAAAGAAGTCACTGTAAATTAAATTGAGGAAAAGGTTAATGCTGGTTCCAATAGAAAGGTGTCAGAATACACAGTGCATCCCTGTTATGGTGGCAAAAGGGAGGACATGCTCAATATTATGTAGGTGGTCATAAAGTGATAGCTTATTGATGTTTTAGACCTTTAGTCAGCTTGGATATCTCTCTAAAACTGATCCACCTTTTGCTGTGTGAGACTAGCTGAGTACAGTATAGAATGTGTTTACCTCCAGCCTTTGGCTTCTGTACTTTATAAATACATCTCTCCGTGCTGTTTCGTCTTATTTAATTGATTGAGTCACTTAGCTAAAACCATTTTATCTGTTTGTGTTTCTCCTCTGTCCTCTGTATTTTAAGGCTAATGTCATTGTCTCAATGCATTGCTAATGGAAATTGAAAGTTCACCAACCTTAACGGTTAAAAAAAAATTAAAAAGAAAAAAAGACTCCATTACACTGAAGTTGGAAAAGTAGAAAGCAGCTTTACAGGGTTGCATTATAGAGGAAAATTATGCAGTGTCAATTTCCCATTCTTTAGTACTCTACTGTGAATAGTGCAGTGAGAAAATTACCCCATATACATGTCTTCTCTGGACCTCATAACTCTACGATTTATGTCTCTGCTTCCACACCAGTCTAGCAATTGCTTCATTTCCTCTCCGTTTAAGTGCTTCAAATTTGTCTTCGGTTTAAAGAGTCGTCATGTTCAGATGACCTAATTGACAGCCAAATACAATTTCCAGTGTAAATTTGATGTGAAACCTGCTTTCACACTATGTTACAGCGTTTGTCTGAACCTAAGATTCTGAATCTATCTCCTGCCTTGAAAGTTGGTGTTTGTATAAGTAAGTGTGTATTTAAAAAAAAAACATTTTAATTGGTCTTATATAGGTAACACGGTGGCGTAATGGTTAGCATTGTCGCCTTGCACCCCCAGGGTCCTGTTGGAGTCCCGCCTCAATTCTTGGTGGGTATCCTCCAGGTACTCTGGTTTCCTCCCACAGTCCAAAAACATGGAGATTAAGCTAATTGTCATTCACAAATTACCTGTAGTGTGTGGATGTATGTATGTGAGTGTATGCCCTGCAAAGAATTGGCACCCCATCTAGGGTGTACCCTGCCTAATGTCCCAAGTCTCCTGGGATAGGCATAATAGTTAGCACTATGGTCTTGCACCTCCAGGGTCAAGGATTTAATTCCCACCTTGGGTCTGTGTGCATGAATATTGCATGTTCTCCCTGTGCTTGGTGGGTTTCCTCCAGGTTCTCTGGTTTCCTCCCACAGTCCAAAGAAATGTAGGTTAGGTTAATTGGTATTCCCAAATTGCTTGTAGTGTATGTGTGGGTAGGTGTGTATGTGTATGTATGTGTGTGAATTGGCATCCTGTCCAGGGTGTAGCCCGCCCAAAACATAAGATAAGGTGTATAGAATATAGATTAATTCAATTAAAGAAATGACTACACATTTTACTTGGCATGATGTTGGTGACTAAACATACAATATAATTTTTTTTATTCTAAAGCGAAATAAATGCAAATATAAGGTAAATCTCTCAGAACAGTTCATCACCTTCATGGTTTATCCTCCTCACCTTTGGCAATATGGTGCCGGTAAGAATTTGAAGCAACTCAAAACTCAAATTAAAGATTGATAACTCTTGGTCGTCAGCTCAAGGCTTGTTCCGCCATTGCAGAATGATGCGTGTTGATAGAGCAAAATAACTAATTAAATAAACAAACAAACCATAATCTTTTCACAATGAATGGTGTTTGTGGAAATGTTGTACAGTATTAAAGAAGTCTGATACGTATGGTTGTGCTATCGTAGAGAATATCAGCACTCCTGCCTACCACTGCATCATAGCCATGATCAACAGCACTCCTACTCGTGTGATACTGCTTAATTAAATTATGTCTTTCCATGAACATTTTATCATTCATTATCCACCTAACTGGAATACCAATAACAGTAAATGTGCATCCCATCAAGATCAGACTTTCGGCGCAGTACAGGCAACTCACCTCTGTCTGTGTTGGGGACACCAAGATCTATGGTCGGGATGGAAGGATCAGCATGATCACTGTAGTACTCCAGACGTGAAGCTTGTTTCTCCCATGTCTTCTTCACCACAGGGACTACAGCAGATCAGGAGGCAATTAATCAACAACAGCATACCAGTCTTGCAAAATCATATAACCCTCAAGATTGACTTTTGTTGTTATAGTGTATGCTTTAGAGCAGTAAAAAAATTTACTGCATCTGTAATTACTTCCATTACAGAACCTCATGTTGTAATTGAAATGTCTCTTTAAAAAAAATAATGGCTCTCAAATAAGATTGGTTCCTAAGTAGTTCTCATATAAATCTGAATTATTTATTGTAAAAAGCCTGTATAAAGACATGCCAAATGTTTTCCATGCTTCTTTAAATCAAAGAACTTGACATTTATTTGGAAAAAGTGCAGATGTAAAGTTAAAAGGGTTGAAGAAAACCAATACTCCGCAATTACAACAACATTGTGTTTCGGATTGAGCTCATTGGATGTGTGGTACAGTGTTCAATTTGAATATTTAATTATTTAATTCCATCCCTAACAATCCACTTAATAAAGAAACTAATAAAGGAGTTTTGACCAAAATGGGTGATGGCACCACTTTTAGTGTGTGATAAAATGCTCAATCCTACACAGTGACAAAATGGTTTAAATCAACAGTCTACAAGCTTATAAAGAATACAGTGGTACCTCGGCATACAAATTTAATCAGTTCCTATGACGAAATTTTGCATTGCGAAACGCATTTTCCCATAGGAAAATAACATAGATGCAGATAATCCGTTTCAGCCACTTAAAAATATTACCAATATTACCAATTTTCAACATTATAATCATTTTTCTACATATAATAATCAATCAAAACATTTAGAAAAGACATGTAAAAGAAGTCAAATTCAAATTATATAGACATTACACCAGACTTAACCGTAATTTATGATTCCACTTGGCACCCGCGTGCTTTATAAACAAAACCGAAAGTGTCTCCCTTTTCTTCTTGCTACCATTCTTGCTACCATTCTTGGGAACAATGGTGCTCTGTCTTCTCTTTCACAAATTGTAAAATGCAAAAAATATATATATTTATGTAAACTTGCCGCATTTGGCTTTCCAATGACGCAAACAAGTTTTGAAGAGGTCACGGACGTTGGCGCAATGTTTTGGTTCAGTCCATTCGCTTGTATGCCAGAAATGCTTTCCATGCCCAGAAAAATTCCTTGCAAAATTGTAGTTCTTAAGGCACACATTTGTGTGGCAAGGTCTTCATATGCCGAGGTACCTCTGTATAAGGTTCTATAAAAGACACAAAGTCGTTGCTACTGTAAATGTACAAGGTAGGACAACCTTGGGACCGATGCTGTGCAACAGACGAGCACCTGGAATTAAATTACTGGAATTGAATATAATAAGTACAGCAAGTCCAAAAGTGCAATAGCAAAAAAAAACTAATTGATTGAACATCCTACAAAGACAGACCAATAACTGCAAAGACATCAAGTCGAAGCCACTGCTTCAAGTATGTGGATGATGACTTAAAAACCCAGGATGTGCACTCTAAACAAATCAAATCAGTGAACAGCTAGTGTGTCAAACTGTCAAGTAAGAGGACAGGCCAGATCACAAGAGGCAGTCTTTGGTACAGTATACAATGATAATGGAACTTTTAAAGCCACCATACAATGATCTGTATTTGTTATTAGGCCCCAGTGCAACATAATTTATGGGTGACTGGAATAGTTCAAGGACAAGGAGGACAAACATGGGAAAAGCTTTAGACGCAGCGATTATCTAAATTGGGTTTTTGTTAAACAGCATTGAAACCCAGCAAAACCCCCAAACCCATTACTTAAACAAAGGAAAGCAAAGGAAAGGCAAACAAAGAGGTTTAATTTCATATTAAGACCAGTACTGTCAAAGCAATGTAAGGTTACATCAGAGGCCAAAGTATAATTGGATATAGCTTTTTATCAGGGTCAAGAGAATTAAAAATCTGTTTAACATGAAACCTAACCAGGCAGAAACTAATGTTTAGACAAAGGGTCTTAGTAATTAAATTCTGCAACAAGAAACACAAGGAGATAGCTGCTCTCAGGAATATCAACTTTGTGCCTCACCACTATTTTGGGCCCTCTCCATGGGAGATACAAAACTTTAAGGGTGATTGGAAGATTGCACGTCAGTGTTTATTTCACTCAAAACTTTGAATCCAAGGACATTTCCTAGAGAAAAATCTATCATGACACCAGGAATTTCCTTGTGTTCTTTACTGTAGCCAACATGTGCATGTAATATGTGGAGAAGAGATGCCTGAAAACCTTCCAGGGAACAATACCAAACTACTCCTTCACAGATGAGGATAATGTCTTAGGTATAATCAAAAATCCCCCCAAAATCAAAAAAAGTAAAACTCTTTTTCATGTTTTTTTTTTTTGGACATGTGAAAAGAAACAGTACATTATAATAATATTTCTGTGGCAAGTCACTTTGAAAAGTAATTCGCCAAATGAGCAAATGCAAAATAACACCAAAAAGGACACAGAAGACAACATATTGTTCAGTTCAGCCTAAGGTCAGCCTAAGTAACATACTTTATAGTGGATGGTATCTGGCTGACAGTTTGAACCTTATAAAACCAAGATTGTATCATGTCTGACATTATATATAAAACAAATACTGTACAAACAAAACAGCCCTCAGAGAACACATAATGCACATATTTAATTTATTCGGTCTAGTCATTGCTACTCTTTGCTGTCACTGATGATGAAGTCATGTTTATGATTTTTAATATGAGGTTTTTGATTTAATTATTGCTGTTGCTGTGGTTATTTCCATAATAAAAAGCCTTTATTTTAGAAGTTCTCTAAAGTGACTTCTAAAACACAAGTATGGCCTAAGCCTATGCCAGCACTAGTTCCACAAAAATGCCTTTCCCTTCCAGATGTCTCCAAGACAAATGGCTACACTAGCAGGCTCATTGAGTAGAGAATCCATGGGTAATGCTATGTGAGTGCTCAGGTCCATGAAGACCTGTCATAATGAGAGATACTGGAAGATAACCTCTCATGCATTGAATATGAAAACACCAGGAATTTTCCTAGAATACTAGATAACATTCCCCAAAATAAAGTCACAACATGCATCTTATACTTGCATATTAAAAATATGGATAGGGCCAAGCACTGATCCCTGGGGAACACAATGAGCAACGGCAGCAGCGACATGTCTGTTTTGAACAAAATGATAGTAGTCATGGAAACAGGAAAACATTTGTATTACCAGATACGTAAAACCAGACATGGTGCCTGATGCCAGACATGAATTGAATATCTAATGAATTTAAAGAAGCTGAGATCAAGAATAAAGAGAAAGTTCAGAGCCACTGAGTCACTAAAGAGATCATTAAATGCACTTGAAAGAACATTCTTAATGCTCTGCCAAGAATGAAAGCCAGCGCAAGTTTGAAAAGCATTACTGTTGTCTTATAAGGTTTGTGACTGTGTGACTATAACACCAAAATCTAAAACAGAAATATAGTTTCGTCTTGTGCCTGCCTCAAGGAGCAGTAGAGGCAAACAGTAGTTAAAAATAAATGACATTAATTACAAATAACAGCAGATATGATGTACACTTATTTAAAATAAGAATGGGTACAGGATGAATCAGACAGAAAGATGGGATAAGATAAGAGATGACATTTGGATGTGTACAAGGCTTGAGTAAAGGGGAGGCAGTCTGCTATGTTTTACCAGAGAAGAAGAGTTTTACTGATTATTCCTGGAGCAATAAAAGGAAAAGAGAAGTTTAGAATAAGTCTAACCTATTAAGGCTAAAATTATCAAGTCAGAGATGAGAATCAAAACAAATACAATTTAACACAAATGTTCTTATCTGTGACCCAAACATCACAAACTTAGATTTGTCTGTCAATATCACTGTACAGTAGTCTGTCTTTCGGTTGTCATCTCCAAGACTAGAGGATTATGGTCCAATCTTTATCATGTGGAGCATGTATAGAGCTCCAGACGCCTGGGAACATATATCTCAGAGGATCTTACTGTATCTCTGTAGCTCCCAGCCCTGGATGACATTTACAGTATATCCTGCCTTAGGAAAGCCACCAGGTATCTGCTTGCCAATTAGCCTAATCTGCATGTCTTTCATCTATTGGAGGAAACTTGAGCAGCTGGAGGAAACCCACCAAGCACGAGGTGGATGAGCTGCAAGGTGAGCACTGAACCATTAAGCCACCATGCCGCCACTCATGGTCTTAGATTGTATATTCTAAAATGATAACTTATATAATTTAATTATATATTATCAGTTATAACTTTTTTCAGCCAGTCGCAGACAGGGCTATATCTCTAAAACTTTGCATAGAGGGTCAGCATTAGTCTCGAAACTAGACACACTGGTATATTTATTCGTCTACACAGTTGTACAGCAGCGCCTCTCTCTTTTTTCTATTCAATTAAATCTAGTCTTTTGTTTGTTCTCTCTAAGGAATAAGGATTATGGTCTTCATCAACGGGGACAATATGAAGTATTTTTCGAGCAAAAACTGTAAATAGGAGACAGTTTTTGCTGTTTCATATTTACATCAAACAGACAGTAGTGCAAGAAAAAAGAGCTTTAGTTCAAGATCAGCTCACATGTAACCAAGATCCAATTTCATTTTACTCAAGCTTCATCTAATGTATGCAACTTCTGTGCAGAATTTTTAATCATGATTAAGTATATACTGTAGTTGCGTCTGAATACTGATATGTGCAATTTGTATACACATACATAACCACAGTGTATATTTAAATGTAACTCTCACTGTCCCGTTTACGATCTGTCTCCTAAATGAATTCATCTAAATGTACATTGAGTTGTTGTTGTTGGTCTTCCGACTGCTCCTACTGAGGGGTCGCCACATCAGACCATCTGATCGGCACACAACTTGGCACAGCGAATGCCTTTCCTGACACAATCGTCCCCTAACTATACTTTTTTGTTTATTTATTTCTTTTATTTTATTAAATCTTCTTAATAAAATGATTAACCTAATTAAACCAATAACTAATTGACTCACCTCTTTCTGTGTGGAACTTCTTGCACGTTTTCACTGCCACAAATATGTCCTCCCGCTTAACAGGTTTACCCTGATGGAAAAAAAAAGTAGACATTCTATAAATATTGACACACATATCTAGATCGGTACCGGTTGTAACTGAAAGAAGAATGCACCAACATCACTACATCAATCCTCACTCACTTGATCCTCATCTCATTATTATGTGCTCTCTGCATACACTGGTTGCTGTCTACAAACAAACACTAATAATGATAATTTTAACCTTACCTTCAAAGTTACCTCTATTAGATCTCCCCCCCCCCTCTATTAAGCATCAAACACAAGGTCAATTGAACTAATGGTATTGAGTCTTTTATCTTAAGAATATAAACTAGTACAGAGAGACTTTAAACATCAATTTAAACCCAGAGCATGTACAGTAGTATAACTTTGAGTGGCTCTATAAAGAGCAGCGTCCTTGGGACCTTTCTCTACCGTGAAAAATTTGTGCCAAAAAAGGGCCTCTGAACTTTATCTTGTTTCTTGATTTGACTTTCAAATGAAATGTGCATATCAAATATTGCATAGAAAATGACAACTAATATTCTTGTTATTTCTGTTAAATCTGTTAGTGTTATAATAAAATAAATAGGTTGGATTCAATTCAAAAGTATCATCATTGTTTACATACAAGTATAAATTCAATAAAAAACAGTTACAGTAGCATCTAAGCAGAAATGCAGAAAAGGTGCTCCTACTGTAGGTTTACTGCATTGTTTATTTACTTGGGTTATCTTTGTGTAATATTAAAAGTTGATTGATGATCACAATCATTAAATATGACAAATATGCAACAAAAACAACAACAACAACAACAACAAAAAAATCAAAAAGGGGCAAATACTAACTCATTCATTCATTGTCAATACCGCTTTATCCTGTATACAGGGTCCCCGGGTGCCTGGAGCCTATCCCAGGGGACTTACACATACACACACTTATTTAACCAATACAGGCAATTTTAGAAAAGTCAATTAGCCTAATCTGCATGTCTTTGGAATGTGGGATGAAACCGGAGCACCCGGAGTAAACCCACCAAGCACGGGGAGAACATTCAAACTCCATGCACACAGATGCACACAGACCCGAGGCAGGAATCAAACCCAGAACCTCAAGGTGCAAGGCAACAGTGCTAATCACTACGCCACCGTGCCGCCAAGAGGCAAATACTTAAAAAAAAAAAATACTAGATTGTATACCTAATTTGAAAAAAAAAATCTATTTGTATTAAATGCACCCCAAGATGATTAAAGACTGCATGCCCGCTGCTGTCAAAAAGGTGGTAATTGATAATTGAGTGAGAAACCAACAAATCCCACATTAGAAGATGTTACTGTAATAAAGGCAAGTTATATTCCAAACAAGGTTTTTTGACATGACCCCATGGTAGATGTTTTAGTTGAATAATCCAGCGCTACCCTTTATAAGAGAAATCCTGAAATAACAGATGCAGAACTCATTTACCACAGATGTGTGGCCTTCCAGACTTGCATGACACTGCCCACTCAAACAAAAGAAATAGCTATTTTTATTTCTTATTTCATTTTATATGGATTAGTGAAGGTAAT
>JAQQZT010000003.1:6106804-6119683 GCA_030068275.1 Clarias platycephalus
GTCTTTCGGCTGCTCCCGACAAGGGGTCGCCACAGCGGAATATTCAGTCCGCACTACAACTTGGCACAGGTTTTTACACCGGATGCCCTTCCTGACGCAACGCTCCCATTTTATCTGGGCTTGGGACCGGCACTGCATCCAGTGGCTGGGGTGTGGGCACTGGCTGGAATCGAACCCGGGCCTTCCACATGGCAGGCGAAACACCTACCACTGAGCCACCAGTGCCCTACATAAGACATGTTAGTATTCATTTATAATTGGTTGATAGGTTCAGTTTCTTCAACCATAAAATAGATATTAATCAACAGCTGAGTCACTCATTCAGTCTGTCGTTCATCACTCTCAGCAATCAATCTTCCCACGTGCCTTTCACAAGATTTGACTTTCTCTGTCACCTGTCTATCCCTTGCGAACATCATAATCACTAATTGATTATTCTGACATGTCTGACAAAGTGTGATGAGAGCTTTTCATAATAAGTCAACTCATCATTACAAAATTATAATCCGGCAAAGCTTCAGCACCACGGACAGCATCTTATAAGAACACAGTGGTGTGAGCTTGTAAGATGCGGTGAATGTTATGTGGACATGTCTTAACAGAAATAGGACAGCACAACATTCATGAAGCCCAGCATATAAATCTCAATCCAAACCTAATACTATACTTTTAACCCTTTGAAACTCTTGTTCACAACCTTGTTAAACTCACATTTTTATTCCTTTCCGTGTTCTAACACACCAACTTTTTAGAGTATTCATTTGCTGATAATTTGAATCTGGTATCTCATTATGTCTCACTATTTGCTTGAGAACATGTGGAGATACCTCACATCTGTGGCAGGGGTTAAAAAAGTCTGGGCTAAACTTTGGTGACCAGCAAAAGAGAAAGCTGAATTAATTTAAGATAAACTACTATTTTAGTAGTACTAAGTAGAATTTTGTCAAGCAAATAGCCAGAGGCATGTACGAGTTGTTGGATGCGGTTTTCTCTAAAACCTTTCAATGTTCAGAAAAATAGAAGTATAGACTTGCTGTTCCATTACAGGCATCACTCTACTCTTGGACATTTTTTAAATTAAATGATGTGCATGCAACAGGCGTAAATGTGCATCAAGATACAATTTTAAAATTGGTTGTTTATGTAACAACCTCAGCAGCTCCATCATTTCCACTCTTGTCTGTTCCAACCACTCAGCATTCAGCATGACCTGTAACGATCACTAATTACCGGTCTGATCATTGGTCATCATCTGCCCCTGTTTCTCGCTGGTTCATGCCATAAGTTAGATGCACTTTAGGCTTAAATGATTTATAGGTCACTGTGTAGATTAACAAACAAACAAAAGAAAAAATTTTTCCTCTGGTCAGGTACAGGGACTGGACGGAAATTGAGAGCCAGAACCTTGCTATAAAATCCTATCCTTAGGAAAGCCTGGAGAACTATTCCACCTAGACTATATTAAGGAAAAAACAAATACAATAAAGTCAAGACAATTTAGAAGCAAAATATGAAGAAATAAGATTATGGGGGGTGGGGAATGGGCAAGACTACTGCACAGTACTGTAAACTATATGTGTCTGGAATTCTTCATTTGTTTATTCATGCATTAATTCATATTTAAACAATTTAGGTTGAAATTAATCCAAATTCTTGGCCAGGAACACTGGGATGGAGGTGAGAATACACCTGGGATGGGCTGCCAGTCTGTTGTCTTGCTGAAATGCAAATGCCATAAAGAAGGAATCAAATGCTCCCAAGAAGATATTGAATGATACCTCAAAGGAATTAAATATAATCTAGAAGAGATCAAATGCTCCATAGGATGAATTAAATGCTTGCTAGATGAAATCTATATTTCCAGAAATAAACTAAATATTCAATAAAAGAAATCTGAAGAAAGATGGACTGTAGTCATGCTGATATGAGAATCCTTCACACTTGGCACAGCTAGGCTACTTCTGTCCAGTTTTTCCACTGAAGCTTTTTTTGTTCAAATGCCTTTCTCAAGTCCCTGGTCAGCCATGCATTTCTGGGTGTACTGGCTGATGAAAACTGGTCCTTCTTATGCTCCATATTCCATCTCTGCAGTCACTAAAGAGATGGTTTAAACTGACATCAACAAGCATTGACAGTTTAATGGGCTTATTGTCCCCAGCAGTGGTACATAATTGCCTTACAATTTCTCATTCCAACTCTGCTGGCAAAGGTAAACCCTACTGAAACCCTATTTTATTTGTCAGTGACAACAGTTTTCAGCAAGAGACAAAGGTATGCTACATAATGGATGCTACAGTACGTAATGGCCTTTAAATCCTTTCAAAATGAAGAACAGCAGCTACTGCTTGTTTGAGATTATGGGTGATGTCATTTCTTCTTGGTATTATGTTCCAGAACACCAGACTGCCAAAAGTTCCACTTTCATGGGGGTTGAAGATTAACTTATGTAGCCGCTAATTACTCTCTTAATTATTGTTGATTTGATTTATTTCTCAGTCAGGCTTGAACAATGGTGGAGGAATTAGGCTCAAGGCAATTGACTTAAGCGCAAACTCTAATCAGCAGCTGATGACATAGTGAAACCCTGAATTGCAAGTAACACAGTTTGCGAGTATTCCGCAAGACCAGCAAAAATTTTAAATAAATTTTGACTTGGATCATTTATTATACATGCACTTCTTGTCTTCTTGTTTTTTGACGCCGAGCGTCACACGATCACAACTGAGCCAATGCTTTTTCTCTCCTGTGCTGCGGAATTGTGGGTAATCATCTCTCCTGCTGGGTCTTAGTGCACGTCTCTTATTGGCATAATCAACATCCGTGCGTGTACTGTTTACTATAACACTGTGACCACGTGTGTGTGTGTGTAAAACAAATTTTATTTTGTGTCTGTATGCGTGTGTGTACAGCGCGCGTGTAAATTTTGACTTTTTTTTTTTCTTTACTAAGGTAAAATTAGGGTTGGGTATCGTTTGGGGTTTTTTCGATACCGGTGCCAAATCGATACTTTTAAAACGGTACCGGTACCAAAATGGTACCTGAACCGATACTTTACAAAAGTCACAAAATGACGGTGAATGACTCAAGAATAAATTTTTATTGAACAAAAAATGTAATGCTTAAAATTGAACTATATATTAAAAGGTTTAAAGTATATATATTCCTTTTCTGCTATGGTTGGTATGACTGGGGCTGGGGTCATTCACACTGATAGTGCCAGCTGTTGTCCACAAGCTGTCAAACACGGTGCAGCCCTCTGCTTTTAAGTTTATTCCGTGTCTCCTTAAATGTTTCATTAGATTTGACGTGTGTCCCATTTTACACACAACTGCTGTAAAACATTTGCACAAACATTCTTTCTTGTGAAATATAGCCACACTTTCGACCGTTTAGTTTTAAGAATTTTAACGAAAGTTGTTTCATTTAGCAAGCTAAGATAGCGGTAGACCACCTGCTGCCGTCAGAGCGAGTAACGTTAGTTGCTGCATTCACGCGCATCTCGGATAGTCTCTCATTTCCTGATGATTTGTGCTTTAAATTTTTTGTATCTAATCTAATAAACTTTTATTAAGGAAATAATAAATTTTTCCGATCATTTCTGACACCCCATGAATGCAGTATTTAAATTTTACTAGCGATCATGTGTGTTGATGAATCTGATGCTTATTACAACTGTGTCATCATAGCCCCAGAGAACAAAGATTCCCATCGACAGTTCAGGCATTTAAGTGGCACCGAAATTCACGTTCTGTTTCAGTCCGTTACATACCGGTTATATAGGTACCGGTGCCGTATTGGCACCGGTTTTCGGTACCCAACCCTAGGTAAAATGCAGGTTAATTTGTTTTATTTTTACTTTATATTTTGTGTTAATTATTTTTATGTATTTATTTTGGGGGGCTGTGGAACAAATAATTTGAGTTTCCATTATTTCTTATGGGACAATTTGATTTAGTTTACGAGTGTTTTGAAATAAGAGCCTGCTTCCAGAACAATTTATGCTCGTAATCCAAGGTTCAAAAGCAAGTCTCATTAGAGAGGTTAAAAATCCATTTTCTTTCTCTGCTCAAGGCTCAGCCTGCTCTTTGTCAGTGTGCGTGTGCATCATTGGACACCGTGCCACACACACACATATTTTATATATATATATGGTACCTGTAGTGGTACCTCGGCATACAAATTGAATTTGTTCCAGAGGCGAGTTCTTAAGTCAGAAATTTGCAAAATGCATTTTTAAATTTTCACATAGGAAATAATACAAATGCAGATATCAGCTCCTGCCTCCCAAAAATATGGCCAATATTATCAATTTCCAACAGTATAATTTTTTTCCATATAAAAACAATCAAAACATTTAGAAAAGACATAAATGAAGTAAGATATGAAATAAATAGACATTAAACCTCATTTAACCGTGATGTATGATTCCTTTTGGCACTGGTTGATTTAAAACGAAACTGAAAGTTACTCCTTTTTTCTCCTTGCTACTATCCTTGCTAACATTCTTGGCACCCATGGTGAAATGTCTTAATCAAACCTTGCACAATCTGCAAAAAAAATTTTTTTAAAAGCCCACAAAAAAAATCACCTCGCTTTTTTTGCCGTTCCACTGACATAAACAAGTTTTCAATGGCTCCCAGAAGTATATGCAACTTAGCCGGTGCTCTGTGCTAAAAATGCTTCGTATGCCAAGGGAATATGTGTGTGTATGTGTGTGAGTGTGTGTGTGTGTGTGTGTGTGCGCGCGTGTTCCATAAGTGAACTGAGTATATTACGTATTCAGTTCAGTTATGGAAATTTGCAGGTATGTCTTTCCAGCATTCTTGGAGAAACTAGAGTTCTTCTGTCTCTGCAGTTGAAATCACACAAAAATAATATTTATTGAAGTTTGTCAGTCTGTGAAGAAATTTAAACTGGTCTGTGGTGCATGTGCCAGGAAAAGGTTTGTTGTCGCCATCCTTCGCGTAGCAGTTTTCGAAGGTTCACAGTTATGTGGTTTTATAACGAAATTGGCAGGAAGGCTTCTCCAAGAATACCACATGCTTCTGTCTCTGGTTTCTGGCAAGTCTCTATGATTTATTTTTTTTTCTCCCATTGCAGCCAGAGCCGTTACATTAGAAATTACTTTCTATGAAAACAATTATGCCTTTGGAAGAAATACAAGCTCATCTACAAAGTGCTATTTATGTACAGTAAAATATGTTATCAATCTTTTACATAGGCGACAAGACTAGGCCAATTAATAAAAATTATTCCTTGTGCTTACAGCGCTGACAGTTGGCACCTGGAGACCAAGATGAGCTGTCTTCTATCATTTACTGTATATCTTTATAGTGTTAAAAGATTATTAGTCTTATCATTACAGTAAGATTTTGTTAAATCTTCAATTAGATTAAATGTTGATCTATTCTGTAGCATCTGGAAAAAACAGCACACATTATGATGACACAACAACGGATACTGTTGTCTAGTAATTGACAAGTCACATAAAAGTATGAGGCCTAGCAAATGGAGTTGCTACAACAGCCTGAACAATCTATCATTTGAAATGCATGTGCCAGGTAACATCACATCATTATTAGCTGAGCTGAAAGTGAGAGCTCCAGTCTGACCTGTTGACGAGTGTCATGCTCAAAGCCCATCCAGCACTGAAGTCCGGGTACTTGAAGGCAGACGGGTTCTCGGCGAAGGCATAGTGGTGGATGATGGTGGATTCGTCATCGTGAAGCGGCTTGCCAAGAAACCACTCCTGAGAGCATGGGGAAACACGGAGCAGTTTCATTAAATACCAGTGATGCAAATGCAAACAGAAAACCAATACACTATTCTGAATCAAAATAAAAACTGATAACTTAGTTTTTTTTTTTTTACTCATCACAGACCCTCTCTCTCTCTCTATCTATCTATCTATCTATCTATCTATCTATCTATCTATCTATCTATATATATATATATATATATATATACACACAGTCTTCACTGTCGCAGCTTCAGTGAGTCTACTGTAGTTTTACATTCCTGCTCTTGGCTGACAGGTGTGGCCTTATCAAGATTCAAAGTGTTGAAATGATGCTGTGCTTATTATGGCTGTCAAGACTGACTCTTTTTACGTTGCCGTTGCATTTCTGTAAGCTGTCAGCTTGAACCTGTCTGCTCATTCCCTTCTGATATCTCACATCACAAGACGTTTCCACCTTTTCAGAACGGTTGCTCACGATACACAAATTTATGCATGAAAATATCCGCGTATCAGCTTTTTACTCATTATTTAAAGGAGGACCGTTTGGCACCAAACAATCAAAGTCACATTTTTCACTCATATCTTATTAAACTAAGTGAGAAATGTGTGTTTTCCCTTAAATATTTTGACTACAGTTGTCATGTTATTCCTCAGAGCATATTAAAAAAAAAAAGCCTTTTGCAATGATAAATTCAGCTGGCTGGCATGGCAAATAAATTGACGCGGAAATAAATTGGCGCCCGGAGACACTGTGTCTGTCTGAGCCTAAAACTTTTCATGTAACTGAAGCGTAGGAAAGCCGTCCACTACCGACAGAGGAAGAAATTTATGCCTTTCATGACATTTCTCTGCTCAAATTTACCCAATAAAGCCTCTCCTCCTCAGCGCTTAAAAAAAATGAGAATTTTAATACGCTGCCAGCTTGCACCTCAGAAAACCTTTTCCATTACCTGATATACACACACTGACTGGCCTCTACATGATGCTGTCACTATGGAGCAAAATCTCTAAGAAATGTTTCCAGCACCTTGTTCAGTCTATGCCATGAAGAATTAAGGCAGTTTTGAATGCGAAAGCGGGTGTAGCCCAGTACAAGCAAGGTGTACAACCAAATGAAGTGGCTTTTTGATTCTGATTTGAGGCTTCTTCTGTATTTCATCTCACAGAGTGAGATTCTAAATTCTACCACTTTCGCTGTAGACTGGCTCATCTGGGAGACAAATCCACACCTGGCTTTCTATAAAGCTGCTTTATACAGACACGTCTATCATTTATCCAGTCTCGTATAAAATGTGCAGCTGAAGTGCACCTCGTTCCCAGCCAGGTAATCTAAAAGACATCAAATGGTTTTTTTTGTGTGTTTTTTTTTTAATAAGAGTTTGTTAGCCAGGTAGATTTAAAGAACGGATCAGATTTAAATCAACGGATTCATTTAAAGGTTTTCACGGGTATTTGGAAAAGTGCAGACCTATAAAACCTAAAGTGTATTGTCAGAGTAAGCTGCAGGTCTATGATGTGTATCAAAGAAATAAACTCAGCCATGGTATTTTATACAGTGCCTCAGGGAGGCATCAATCAATTTCCACACTAAATGAATAATAATAAAAATATGTTACTGAAGGATATTTTTACGACTTGCTCATTGTTCTGGGCCTGAACGCCTGTCAGTCTGTTTTGTGCAAAAAAGCTTGAGCAAAAATAATAATAATAATAATAATAATAATAATAATAATAATAATAATAATTCTACATTTAGCAGTTCAGACATACTGTAGAATGCTGCAGGCAATATCTGTCAAAGTGTACCGATAATCAAAGGTCAACCTTATCACATCATTTGCCTACAGTACAGTATGTATACACAACTGCTCAGATGCTTTATTAACAAGCCTGTCAAATATCTGTCAACAATGGCATTTTTTTATAGTTTATGTAGATGTACATTCCTGACAGCGTTTTCAGTTGTCCAGAGACAAACTAACCCTTAGGAGTCTGAAGGTGTTTTGGAGCCCTGAAGAGATTCTGACATGTCCTGACATTTGTGTATTTTTCAGTTACTTACTGTATAAACATATAAATGTCTAAAGTCTACAAAGATAACGTTGTATTCAGCACAAACTGGGCTACAATAATATATGAGCAGCATGTACGTCCAAGTTTGTATACTGGAGAAAAAAATATATGCGTGATTATTAAAAACAACAAAAAAATATGGGTAAGTCACTGAAATAAGACCACAAAACACATTCATGGCAATGATTTGTGTACAAGACCTCTGTGACCTGGATCTTGTAGTGTAGAGATTTTGCTTCAAAATGATGTGACAATCATCTCGGTCACTCATTTACAGAAAACAATACATTCATTAAAGATTTCTAAGAAACTTTTTGTTTAGAAAGGCCGTATGCGAGGAGGTGTGAATGATCATGAATAATGCTGTAATTCACACCAGAGAAGACAAAGACTCGCATAATGAGCTGTATAATTACTGCTTTCAGTCAGGTATGGGGCAGAGGAAAGTGCTACAAGAAAATAATTTGAGGCATTTTGAATGTCATTTTGATATCTAAGGCTTGGGAGATGCCCTTTAATTAACCTTTTGATAATTCAGCTCAGCCACTGCAGCATGGCATTGATCTTTCACCTGTGCTCCTGATACTGTAGCACCGCTTGTATATTTCTATTGTTCTGATTGAATGACTCGTCATATTTATCTCAATTTTGAATTCGGTGAAAGTTTTTAAATCTTTTAGGACCTGAATATGCATGTGAGGATATGACATACTGCTTGGTCACACAAAGACATGCAAGTTGCCGTTCCCAAATCGCCCATAGTGTGTGAATGAGCGTGTGAGTGTGTATATGTGCTTTTGCACTCAGATGGATGGGCACCCTGTCCAAGGGATGGGCTCCAGGCCCCCTTGCGACCCTGAGTACAGGATAAAGTGAAATGGATGATGCGTTAGTGTATATCCTAGGTAAGGGGTGGGATCTTGCAGATTTCAGCTCCAACCCTGAAATAAAAACTCACCTGCCTGTAGCCTTAGTAATCCTGAAGACCTTGTTAGCTTCTTCAAGTGGGTTTGTTTGGGTTGGAGCTGAACTCTGCAGGATTTTGGCTTTCTGGGACCGAACCTGCCTACCCCTTCTCCTAGACTACCAAGCTGAAATAAAGTGTTAAAGATGACTGGGCTTTGAGATTTTAAAACAGTTTTAGTAACAGTTAATAGATTCATCTCATATTTAATAGAGATTGATTCGAGATCTCCTGGGTATTTTAGCACTCTGAAGTACTGCTGGAAATCATCTATTCTGCCACACAAGCTTTTTTTTTCCCTTATAATCATAAAAAATAATGTATTTCAGCTTTCAGTACTGAGCCACTAGAAAGAGGACACAACATATTCTCCTGACTACACTGTCTATATGTGATCTTTACATGAGGACCGTTAGGTACAGTACAGTAGAATTCTTTCACCTACTTTATGTTTAAAGACATTGAATAAATTCAAAATACGTTCAAATTTAAAATACGTTTCAAATAGAGAAATTGCAATGTACACTACAGTGGAATGTGAGTGAGAGAATTTTATCCAATTTATCATTAAAAAAATGTAATAAACATATATAGGGCTCAGGATTGTGTGACGTATCCCTTTTTTTTTTAAAAAGCACAAAACAGACAATACGATTAAATTAATTTTAATTCATTTTAACCAACTACCCAAACATGACTGAACAACAAATAATAAAATAGGTCACATAGGCAAAGAAATAGCATAGATACATATGGTTTTTATTATTATTTTTGGTTGTTTATATGACCAAATAATAATGATGATAATAATAGGCTCATTTTGAGAGTGCTATGTACACAATGTCATTCCAATATTCCAGTATTGGTCAAATTTAAACTTTATGAAAGTAATAACTTTCATTCTACTTGACATATCTTCAAAATTTGTAGTCTGAAGCCTCACTGTTAACAAACTAACTTCAAACAAAGGCTTCCGTACAGTATAAGCATATACAGTATGTGGTTTTTAATCATCATTGGCCTACTGTATGCTGTGTTGCCGGTATGTACTGTATCTGTGCCGCTTGAGTTTTAGGGGTTTTAATATAAAACAACAAATTTTCAAACAATTTCTATTAAATGTATAACAAAGCTACATATCTAAAATTCAAACATCATGAACGTTACTATTGCCACATATTGTAAAAGGCTAATCACTCAATTATATGTGTAAGTATTAAATTAGATTATTATGTGCTTGTATGTGTTGAGTTCAGGTCTTTGCATCTGTACTTTATTCTTTTAGTCTTGGTGACTTTCCATTAGGTTTCATATTAAGTTGTGGTTCTATCTTATCCTGGTGCCTGAAACACAGTTCACACAGGTAACGCAAACACAATGCAAATGGCAGTGTTTGGCCCAGCTGGCACCAACATGTCTTTTGGTAAATATACCCAAAGTGCCCTGTTACGTACTTGTGGAGGTGATCATGCTCAGTCCACAAGGTGGTTAAACTGTTACCATGACCACACTAGTAAACAAATCGTGCTATCGATGGAATGTGTATAGCTGTAGCCTACTTGCTGCACAAAAGGAGAAAAAGGAGAAAACAAAGGCGATGGGATACGTCACTGCTGAATCGCTCAGGGAGGAAGGACAGGGCAAACATCGCCAGTTAAATCAATGCGTTTTGATGAGGGAAAAGAAGAGGTTAGGTATTTTTTTGTGATGTTTCATGCTAAACTGACCCTAGTAGTAATGCAGCTTGTACCTTAGGATTTTTCAGGACAAGCAACAATGAGCGCAATGGAACTTGATTCGTTTGTGTTTGTGTACCCGTGTGAACCATGTGTCAGGCCTTAATCCAGGCTTCTTTTTAGAGCTTTTGGCCATGTTGGTGTTTCTTCACAGTTCCCATTCTCTACCATTCAGTAAACATTCTCTCAATGCTACACCACCCGGCCAAAAAGTGACTGTGTGGATTTAAATAAGCAAATCATTTCAAGCTTTTGATTGGATACGTACTGCAGTGATTAAGACAAAGAGACCAGACACCCAAGAAAACACTTAAATCAATCGAGAGAAAAAGCAATGACAGGACATGACAATCAAAGCCACATGACCAAACAAAAAAGAAGTAGTTCTGTCAAAAAGAGAGTCTTGAGCCACCTATTTCTTCATGTTTTTCTTAAAAAGAGCCAGATTAAAAATAAATAAATAAATAAATAAATAAATATGTAGTCTTGAGGAATAGTTCTCCAGGCTTCCTGAAGATTTTTTTTGTCTCTGCTTTTTGGCAAGTTCCAGTCTCAGAGGAATGTTGTTTTTTTTCCTGTTAAGCCACACAGTGACCTATAAATCCTTCACGCACCAAAACCATCCAACTTAAGACATGAACCAGTGAGAAACAGGTGCAGATGATCAGGCTGGTGATTATTATCAAGAGGGAAAATTTTTGAATGGTATTTTTGATTTGTATCTTTAGGCCCTTTGCAGCCTGTCACAGTAAAAATACTTGTTTCCATTTCTTTCATTTTATATACATAATTTCATTACATTTAGTTTAATATTAAGAAATGAGGCGGAGGGAGATGGCTCAAGACTTTTGCACAGTACAGTATGTCTCCTACGTACGAACATTTGAGTAGATACTTTCGAAGATACCAACATGCATTCGTGCATTTTCAATTGCTGAGGTTAGATCACATGCCCGGCGTACGTTGTCACGTGTATGCAGCGAGTATCCATTCCCCTTAATTATCTCCACTTTTGTCTCCATCGTCATTGCTTGGCGAGGTGAAAAGATGGCAGACTTTGCTTGTTCTTTTAACATCAATTGTTCAATCATCGGCACCATTTTAAAGAACAAGGACAAGATCATGAAACATGTTATTTTTATACTGTGTATAGTCAATTGTGTTCGTATACAAGTACCTTATGTTTGTTGGACTTACAAACAAACTGGACTTATGAACGAGCTCTCGGAAAGGAACTTGTTCATATGTTAGGGAGTTACTTTGCTGTACATTGCTTGTCACACTCATGAGGAGGAGTTTATGAATCTTTCATTTATTTATAATACCAATCCATTGTCTTAAACAAACAAATTAAATTTGCATTTACAGTACATTATGTTTTTTTATATTAATTTCCTGAAGGATAATACCTTTCAACCTACATGAATTGTGTGATGTGTAAGAAATGTAGCAAAAAATAAATACAAATATAAAAAAACACATATTTAGATTGATGCACTTACTTTTCTGAGATCAAATTTTTTCAGGATGCTATGAAGTTTCTCCAGCTTTATGTTAGTTTCCTCTTCAAGGAACATAACCCACGAGGAGTTTTTTCCAAAGTGAGCTGAAATACTAAAGAAAAAACACATATAATCCAATTGCATTTTGAGTTTTGTGAAAGGTGGTCAGTGTGCCAAGCATTTTATTGCATTCAGATTAAGTTTTATCAATGTCTATTCGATGAAAATAAATCTATACCACATTCCTTTGAGCTGTAAGAGATTCATCACTGCAGATGGAATCAGTTGGATTGAAGCAGTGTATTTTTATGATTTGCATCTGCTCTTCTGTCTGTGTGTGTGTGTACAGTATTTGCATGTAATGACCATATGAGCACAGATGGGGTGAACTTACTAAGGCAGCAGTGGAAGAATGCTCCAGTCTCCCTCATGGTCAGACAGTGTATGAAGAAGCAGGACAGCTGGAAGGCGCTGAACAGGAAAGAAAGCAATTAATGATAATTAATAATTAATATATTAGTCCACATACTTATTACTAAAATACATAACTTACTAAAATACTGTAGGTTCTCCAGCTTTTACATAGTTTGATAATTGGATGCAAATGAGCCCGTCTTAAAGTCGTCTTTTTTTTGGACCAGGTAAATAAGTGATTTATTTAAAATTTGTCACTCGCAAATTTCTTTGTTTTTGTTTAGTGATTTATTTTCTACATTCTCCAACAATACTGGGGATTTCAAAACTATAAAATAACACATATGGAATTAGGTAATTACCTAACAACAACAAAAACGACAGTTAGTTGTTATTTTAAGACACAGAGGTCAGCCTTTCTGTAATAGTTCTTGCAAGAACAGTATTGTC
>JAQQZT010000003.1:6119783-6131283 GCA_030068275.1 Clarias platycephalus
GCATTCCTTTACAATGTAGAAAGAAATAAAAATCAGGAACCATCATGGAGTTAGAAAGTGACCCCAAACTTTTGAACTACCGGTAACTTTTTTTTAGTGTATATATATATATCCCATCACTTTATGCACTTCCACCTTACCCCTAAGAACCAATCGCTCTGTAATAGAGACAATCTGGACTTATCAGACCACATGATCCGTTTCCATTGCTCCAAAGTGCAATCTTTATGCTCCCTAACTAATTAAAGCCTTTTTTTCTAATTAGTATTACTAATAAGTGTTTTACGTTTTCTTATGGCCACACAGCTGTTTAGTCCCAGTCCTTTGAGTTCTTGTTACATTGTGTGTATACAGTATGGAAATGCTTTAACTTTCACTGTTAAACATAGCTCTGATTTGTACTGTTGATATTTTACTTCCCCAGGTGTTTGAGTGAGTTTTCTTAGTTTTCTTTGCTTGATGCAGCCCGATATAATTTGACTCCTCTGAAATGGAACTTCTGAAATGGAACAATGTACTGTATCTTATCTCTATTACTTTAATTCCTCATAGTCTAAAAACATCTAAGGATCCTCAACTTTCTAAATTTACTCACAAAACATGAGGTCAGAATTTTTTTTTTTTTTTTTTGAAAATCCTAAGTATATACTATATATAATATATTCATATAATGTACATCCTAGAGCGACACAATGGCTTAGCACCTCAGGGTCGCCTTGCACCTCGATGGTCCGAGGTCAATTCATGCCTCAGGTCTGTGTGCATGAAGTTTGCAGGTTTTCCATGTGCTTGGTGGGTTACCTCTGTGTACTCCTCCTGCCCGTAGTGTGTGAATGAGCGTGTGAGTGTGTATATGTGTGTGCACTCACAGATGGATGGGCCACCCTGTCCAAGAGATGGGCTCCAGGCCCCTTCGCGACCCTGAGTACAGGATAAAGTGAAATGGATGAGTAAGTGTATATCCTAGGTCAGGGGGTGGGATCTTGCAGATTACAGCTCCAACCCTGAAAAAAAAACAACTCATTGGCTTATAGCCTTAGTAATCCTGAAGACCTTGATTAGCTTGTTCAGGTGTGTTTGATTAGGGTTGGAGCTGAACTCTGCAGGATTGTGGCTTTGTTGGACCAAACTTGCCTACCCCTCTCCTAGACTCTCACTTTCTCATCTTCTATACCGCTTTATCCTGTATTCAGGGTCGCAGGGGGCCTGGAGCCTATTCCAGGAGGCTTAGGGCACGAGGCATGGTACACCCTGGACAGGGTGCCAATCCATCGCAGGGCACACACATACACACACTCACACAACCGTTCACACACTACGGGCCATTTGGGAACGCCAATTAGCCTAACCTGCATATGTTTGAACTGTGGGAGGAAACCCACCAAGCATGGGGAGAACATGCAAACTCCATGCACACAGAGACGAGAATCAAGCCTGGCCGGGAATCTAAGCAGGACCCTGGAGGTGCAAGGCGACAGTGCTAACCACTACACCACTATGCCGCCCTCTCCTAGACTACCAAGCTGAAATAAAGTGTTAAAGACGATTGGGCTTTGAGATTTTGAAACAGTTTTAGTTGCTATCCCAATACATTTATCTCATATTTAAAAGAGACTGATCCGAGATCTCCTGGGTATTTTAGCATTCGCAGTACTGCTGGAAAGCATCTATTCTGCCACACAATCTTTTTTTTTCCCTACTTTTAATCATGAAAATACTCTATTTACAGATCCCGCGTCAAAATCCATTTATGAATGAATCAATTAAAGAAACAGCTTTCAGTACTAAGCCACTAGAAAGAGCTTCGTGCTGCAATAAAAACAAAGCAAGAACAATAGTGTGCTTGCTTCATATCAACGCTGGCAATAAAAGCTTGAGAAACAATCATATTTATATTGCACAATGCAGATATTGCACAAAGTCTTTTAAGAGGCAGGAAGAATAAGAGAAAAAGTCATGAAATGGATCAAACCAATTCCTGATGCTTGGTTAATGGAAAACTATGCATTTTACAGTGTTTTACATCAGAGATTCACAAACTTTTTTAACATCCAGCATCAACATCTTTTTCCATGGACACGCTGTTTACATGGCAGATTTAGATTCGGTATTACAGCTTTATGTACCTAAACTTTTCACTCATCCTAGTGTAGATACAACACCTTGTGTCATATTAATAGCACTTCCCAGTTTGATTAAAAATAAAGTTAAATTAGAGTTACTATAGTTTATCACAGATTATCTGCTAGGTCATCAGACTTGACTTATTCTAAAAGCTTCTGCGTAGAAAAGTTTTGACGCACACTGTAAGAAGCAGTCGAGAGAAGTCATCCATCATGCAGTCAACCAGGGTATTCTTAGTGGCTTTTAAGTGCCTTTTGAAAATACTTTTAAAAAGCTGATATTAACCCAAGGTTGCTAGGCTTCAGCAGAATTCACATTGTAACTATGTCTCAAAATTCATATAAAAGATCCACTTCCTTCTTTCAAAAATAAGGTTATTACAGTATGATGCACACATCACTATGGTGATGTACTGTATAGGCATTAACCATTTCATAATCCCCCTTACCGTCTCAAAATCACTGCAATATATCTCATAAAAATACAACTTTCCTTTCCTTTGTTCCTCCTCTGAGGAATGGGGCAACATGATTCCCACCCCAATGGACCTCTCCTAGCACTTGCTACAGTTTTGACTCATCATTAAATCTAAGACCACTTGATCCAAAGTTTGAAAGATGAGTAAATAAGTGAAACATTGGCTATTATATGTCAAATAGCAAGATTAAAGAACAATTTGTTCATCCAAAAAAGTAACTTAAGATGATAATTATAATTTCAACAAAATGTAAAACGTTGTAAATGAGGATGTCACATTTAGTAAACAGGTGATACTATAGTGCCTGACACTTTATGAGGCTTACTTTATAAAAGAAAATTGACTTTACTGACACAGTTCTACTTTGGTACCCTGCGTTGCGATCCAGGATCTAGTGCCCTGAGTCCCTTGGGATATGCTACAGTCTTCCCACAACTCAGTATACATAGGATATGCAGCATAGAGAATGAATAATTGAGTTGTTTATTTCTAAGCTAAACACCTTTAAAATACTGCAATGTTACATTCAAATAAAAAAGAGCAACCATTGAGATTTATTCTCTTCTCCATCCTCCAACTTATATATCACCATCGCCTTCAAGGGAAGTATTGTGTGCAAAAAGAGGTCACAAAGACATGGCTCACGCCGTAATTTCACTGTGTGCAGGGTGCTAAAACTGTCACAGAGCTCGAGGCAACAATGATGAAAAAGATGGGGATAATGACCGGGGTGTGTGAGACCTGCTGCTGCCTGTTGTCACATGGGACCGAACACACCACATCAGTGACGCGCGGTCTGCTGTCAGTAATTAGCACATCGGCGCTAACCGGGCTTGGTACACATGTGCTCTTACCCGCTGGTGCGGTCCTGTCTGGTTGACGTCACTGGAAAATTTAAAAAGGTTCTAAAAAGTCCTGAGAGGGGACAAGTTGCAAACACGGTGATGCCAAAAGCCTAATGTGTGTGTAATTTGAGGTTCGTCCACATTCCAGAAAAAACACCTGGAAGTGGTAAGAAACTTATGGGGAATCATACCATAGGCACAAAAAAAAACCTGTTTCAACCACAATAAAATAACTTAATAAATCATTATGAAATCATGTGTGGCTGTGTCGCTACCAATTAGAATAAATGAGCTCAGACATAAAAGGCCACAGAGTACACCCAAGGCAACTATGCAAATTCATTAGTGTCAAGCTAGAATAATAACTGAAACGGCTCCGATCACAATAAATTATGGCTTCCTTAAAAAGGAAAAAACAACAAAGTTAATGAAACTTGTGCAGT
This sequence comes from Clarias platycephalus, assembly GCA_030068275.1. Taxonomy (NCBI): domain Eukaryota; kingdom Metazoa; phylum Chordata; class Actinopteri; order Siluriformes; family Clariidae; genus Clarias; species Clarias platycephalus. The sequence goes on from JAQQZT010000003.1 coordinate 6,123,674, forward strand.
GTAACAATGAACATATTTAATCGTATCACCTCTGTGTGACGTGTCTATTTGCTTGGTTGGTTCTGATTAGTAAAAATGCTTCATTTAGCTCACACAGCATATTGACACTTTTATTAATGATGAATGCTCATGCACTGTATGTATATGAGGAGGAATTGGTACATCTGTTGATTTTAAACAAGAGTACAGTCACAGACTAAACCATTGTGTCAGGCCTGTGTCAGCATTAGACATACTCATACTTTTTTTTTATTTAGGGCACGAGGCGGGGTACACTCTGGACGGGGTGCCAATCCATCACAGGAAACACACTTACACACTATATGTGGCAATTTAGGAATGCCAATTAGCCTAATCTGCATGTCTGTGGACTGTGGGAGGAAACACACCAAGCACAGGAAAAATATGCAAACTCCATGGACACAGACCCAGAGGCAGGAATCGAACACGGATGTGCAAGGCGACAGTGCTAACCACTAAGCCACCGTGCCACCTGTATAAGAAGCTATATATAGTGTTTCACTAAAAAAGGCAATATCCGGGAAAAAAAAAAAAAGGGTTTTCGTGTTGGGATATGTTACTTAAATAAGTTCAAAATGTAAATACAACCAATGTTTAATCTCTTTAAAATAAATGTAAAAAAAATAATAATAATTTTAATGTCCCTGAATCCCCCCCCCCCTATTTTCATTAATGAAAATAGCATCCTGAAGTTGGCCTATTCTTTTATTTTATTTTGCACCATTATTTTTATTTAAAAAGCACTGCAAAAAATGTCACCCATCTTAATTTTTAAAAATACTTTTACAACAAACCAAAATTAAGATCATTAAGCTTATTTGCAGTCAAATGTTATTAAAATCGAATGTGAATAAAATTGACTTGTTCTATTGGCAGATCATTTTGCTTCTTTGAACATTTTTGTAATATTTGACTAGAAATAAGCTTAATTATTACATCTTTGGGTTATTGTGATTTTATTTTAAGAAGTTTGGTTAGATTCAAGTAATTACTTAATGATGCTTACTGTTGAAAAAAAAAAAAAGCATAATAACTACAACCTAAAAAATAAAAATAAAACCACAAATGTTTAGGTTGTATATTACATGTAGTCAGACATATCATAAAAAATGTATAGTTTAAATTTACAACATTTAATATTGTTTTAAACTTGAAAGCAGATTCTGATTACTAATTATTTTGTTCACTGCTCAGTATAATCATTCATTTAAAGGCATATAGCTTCACAAAATTTCATGTAGATGTGTGTATGAGTTTTGCAGCGCTGTAGACATGCTTGTAGCCACAGTACAGTATAATAAAAATTTTGTACTAACATTTTAAATTTCTGCTCTAATGAATTTAGCAAGGTGGCATACGTTAATACGTTAGTTAAAACGAGGTTAAGTAACATTATACATAACATTAACATAAACTTTTATAACATTAGCCCAGATATTGAGCTAATGCTATTTTTCTTGTGGTGCTGTTATTATGTTTCTTATTGTGCATTTTTTTCTTTTTTCATTTTAGCAGCTTATTTATAATTTTTTTTTGTCAACTTAAAATTTATCAAGGTCTTGTAGCATAAATTTGTATTGTATATTTGTTTTTTCAACCAATTTAAAATTCATTAGTTTGGATGTTTGCATAAAATGCACAGTACTGTATATTTGGCAATAAAAGAGTAAAAACACAGAAATGCTGTAAAATATGCTATAACAATGTAGCCCTGTTAAATTACTAGTCTCTTTGAATTAACAAAGTGATATTACAATCCCTCAGGCTTTATATTATTAAGATATGTAGCTGTACTGATTTACAGGAATGTGTTTGATCATACTTCGGCCGAGGCACGGCCCTTTAAATAGCACAAAAACACCGCATGACAGCTCAGTTAATCACAATTAAACCACAATTTTTATTATGAAGTCATCACGCAACCTTAATCAATTCAGTCCTGTTCTGTCTCCCAGCATAGTGAAAAGTGGATCTCTACCAAATGAAAGTCTCCCAGCTTGTAAAATAAAGTATAGCTCAAGTCATTTGTGCATCACAGATTTACAGTAGCTAATCACTATCAAATATAGCGTTAAATATAGACTTCATTGTGTCAGAGTTTAATGAATTTCCTTATGCAATGTAAGACTGGTCCCTGTCTCGGAATGCTAAACCCCCAAGATCCATCACTGAACTTGAAGCGCATTGACATGATTATTGAAACTCCTAACCCTAACCAATTTTTTTCCAGTCCTGCAAAAAAAAATTATTTGAACATAAAGTGGTATTTTATCATAAGCAAACATAGCTAATACACTTAAAACACCTTTAATAATTTTATATAATTATATTTAAACCTATGGAACAAGTACAAGGTATTTTTATTAGGATGAGTTTTGCCAGGTCTATGATGTGTTTTTGCACAGAAAATGAAAAATCAACAGCTGCCAAAAGACATCCAAACGATAATTTTCTTTACAAAGAAAGCATCATCAAAATCAGCATTTTTATATCAAATTGGCAACAAAAAAGTGAGTTGAGTGTGATAAAATGGCCAACTCCCTTGGCATACTGTACATTATAATTGATGACCATTACATCAATTTTGTAACAAAAAATTTGGGTGATTAGTTTACATTGTACCGTTGGAGGGATTGTGTATGAAGTGGCCAGGAATGGTGTGCTATTACTTTACTAAGGAATTCAACTTCCCAAAGTTCCAGGTTTCATATTCGGGACTATGCACCCTTATCGCCCAGAATTTCGCACAGGCACAACTTATAGCAAAACATTTGGCCAGGTCTCCCAAACTCAATGGAACAATCTCAATCGCAGAACGAAAAACACTGTTTTTGAGTTATGAGGATCTGCTTGGTACCCGTGCCGCACCACTTTGAGCCCCTGACTCCTAGCGCACTCGTCTTTTGGTCCAAGTGGAAAATGACTTAAAAAATAATTCACCCCATCAAATGCCCTAAAATCACAGCAAAAATCACTTCATAGACTATATAGTGGGTGTGTATAATAGACACACACTAAAACAAATACTTTTGGAACACTTTGGAAAAACTCAATTTTTGAAATACACATGTGAGACTTGCGATCCCAAAGCTCCAAATCAAAGCTCATTATGAATGCCAATTAAAACCTGACCGATCATTACTTGATACACTTCATATTTTCTATGCTGGTTGTTATTAAGTATGATTAAATTTTGGGAGGAAAAAAAGGGAGGAAATTCTTTAGAAGCTTTGAAAATTTACTTTTGAGAATTAATAACCCAATGGACACTTTTTATATTCAAGCTAAAGTTACATCTATAACAGAATGTATGGTGGTGTGATTTGAGAGGGTTGTAATAATAATAATTTATTATTCAACTAAAGCAGCCCAAATTAACACAAAATCTACATTTGGCACAAAAAAATGCAGACAGCGAGACTTTTAATGAGCCTTCTGGCCAATCTTTTACAGTATGTCTGCTGCTTTCTCTCTCTACTGGTGAAAACATAAACTACATCACATTCACATCCATCATAAACTGTTCCTATTGTAATATACAGTACAGTAGTCCCTGTAACAGTACAGACTCTGCACACATTTGCACAATCACTAAAAGTGCGTCAGGCTATAGTAACAGGATGTTATTAGAAGGTGTTAAATAAATAGACTTTACATAAAAAAGTCTGTGATTTTATTAAAAAAAAAAAAAAGTTTTTAAATAATACTTTTCTGTACAGTATATTTGTAAAATACTATGCATTTAGAGCTATTTACATTCTGACACTTGGTTAAGTTTAGCTTATATATTCTTCCATTATAGAGGTCTTCTTTGCCATATTTTGCACTTTTTGCTCCACACCTTCTGAAATGGAGCGGGCAGGTCTGTCTAGCACACAAACTCTCTATTTAGCAGCCATGCCTGAGTAATCCAAGCAGAACATGGTTTGGCGTTGTCCTGCTGAAAAATACAATAATATCTTAGAAAAAGATTCAAAAACAACATACTTTTCTGCAGTAACAATGCCCTCACAGATATGCAATTCACCCATGGAACTGGCACACCCCATTTCATTACTGATGCTGGCTTTTGGACCTGATGCAGCTGACAGCTTGGATGGTCCTTTTCTTCTTTTTTTGACACAGAGAACATGAAAGCTGAAAGTGTTGACTCGTCAGATCACAAAGCATGTTTTCAGTGTACCACTGTCCATCTCAGATAAGACAGGTAAGACAAGTCTTTGACACCTCTGCACAGTATTGATGTATTTCATAAGCTTCCTTAAGTTGCATTTGTAAATAAAGTGACACAAGGTGTTAATGCACAAAGGTTTACCAAATTATTCCTAAACCCACATCATGACATCCACTACAGAAGCATGACGGCGATGTCGGAGGGATCAGCGATCATGCGTATTCAGAAGTGGTTTTCGGCCCTTTCCTTTCAACTTTTAGACTTGGGTTTTCTTGAATTTCCTAATAATATTGTGTACTGAAATTAGGGCATGTTATCCCGAAAGTAATATATTTTACTTATCTTTTTTCTTTTTGTTGTCATCATTTATGTTTCCGAAGTACATCTGCCATGGCACTGATTCAACTTTGCATAACATTTATTTTCATCCACGGTCACATTATGTCTTAGCCAAAGTCTTGCATAACATTTATTTTCATCCACAGTCACATTATGTCTTAGCCAAAGTCTTGTATTGATGGCAGGAGAGTCAAACCACAACATAAAGTCTTCCGCACCACATCCCAAAAATCTTTCAACTGGGACTCGCATGTCCTTTTCCCATTGCTCCACAGTCCAATCTTTAAGCTCTTTAACAAACTCAAGCCTTGTTCTCTGATTAGACTCACTAACAAGGGGTTTGCTCATAGTCACACAAGTGTTTGGTCCCAATCCTTTGAATTCCCATGTTGTTGTTATTATTATTATTATTATTTTAATGGCACGACTTCATCAAGAGTAAGTGATCTCTGATCATAGTCATTTTTTTCTAACCTCCTTAGATGTTTTCTTAGCTCGATGCAGACCAATACTTTGCCCCTTCTAAAACACAGGGACACCTTTTCCAAAACCACAGGACATGATTTAAACAAGGTCTTCAATATGATTGTTTGAGAAATGAGAAGCTACTCACTGCATGAGCTAGAGTTGGAAGAATTGTTGCCAGCTGAAACACATTAATCATGACACTAATTACCCAGTTAAAGACTCTTAAGTATTTTCACATTTAAATACAAACGGAAACTTTTTTGGCCAGGTAGTGAGTATGTCGTGAATTGTGAAATGTTACTTATTTTGTTGGAACAAGCTAGATTGAGTCTAAAGGGCAAAATCGTTAACAATCTAATTAGGTGCTTTAGTCTCACCACATGTCTATGATTTACACTTAATACCAGCACCGTCTTCAAGCCTTTTATTTCAGGCTTAACGACTTTAACCTCGACGTACTTTTGCATTTTATGTTTATAAATCACTTATTTAGAATCTCATTAGTATGTAAAACAGGACAATTAATACTGCAAGTTCCACAGTGAATAGATTTCCTAATTTCATTCTGCATCATTATATGGTTAGAGGTACAGTGATGGTTCTTCATAAACACACCAATCGGACAGATGATGTGAGAAACATCAATTATAAATTATATACCAGTGAACTGGTAAAAGTATGATGGGTACCCAAAGATCACACATGCCCATGGGAACCAAAATTTAAAATTTTATTAAATAAAATATGTAGTGTTCATACAGGAAAACAAAACTGCTGTAAGAAATTGAAGGTCAATTTGGCAGAACTCTTGTATTTCTGGAAAAAGGTAACCCTTCCAGAGAGATAAGCATCTTTGCAGAACTCCACAAATTTGATTTTCTATGGAAAAGTATGGAAAATTAACTGAAGGCACTCTCGGTCCATGAGAAACAAAATTCCAAGGTCTGATGAAAACAAGACTGAACTGCTAAGGTACAAAAAAAAAAAAAAAAAAAACTTGCAACTGTTCATCACCTGGCCTCCATCAAGTGGAGCAATGGAGCACCAAGTAACTCAGTCTGAGGCTTCATCTTATTTTGGCACAATGATACAATGTTCGAGTGCTTGATAAAGTAAAATACATCAGAAATGTCCAATTCATTAACAAAAGAGAGAAATATATTCATCACTGAAATTATAATTTGGAGTTTTGGGGAAACCTGATGAAAATGACTGTGTACCAGACAGTCGGTTAAAAGGAGGAAAAGAAAGAAGACCGTTACAGCAGCACTACACTGAGGCTGGTAGTACAAACTGAGAAAAATCAAAATGAATGGATGGATTGAGATTATTGAGGACTTTAAAAAAAATTAAAATAAAAAAAAGAAAGCAAGTGTCCATTGATGGGGAACCAAGGAAGATAGCACCAGGATTTGTTTGTCAAAAGTGTAAAATAACCTTGGATTTTAAAAATAGAATTGTATTTTTATTTATTTATTTAAAACTATCCACTCACTGAACCCATTTTATTGATATCATTAGTATCTAGTTAATGCTAGTGATAGACATAAAAACTAACAAAATGAAATAGTGGCCTTGCTGTATAGATCCCACTTGGAAAACCGTACAGTATGTTTAGTAGAATTAAGTCATGACTTTCTTGTCTATTTTTATAGTTTAAAAAAAGAATAATGCAATTAATATATATGTTTAGTAATGATAAATATCTGTGTGCATGCACTGTTACTTTTCCTTTGTCTTTATAAAATTATCAGTCCTTAGCACCAAACACAGTATGTTTATGTGAATTCATCCTTAGCCATGAACAGTATGAACTTTATATCAACTTTATACAGATATTTCATCTATTTTTGGGTTTTTGTTTTGGTTTAAATTCAAAAATGTCCTATTTTTATTCAAGTTCCTGTTTAAAGTAAATTCTGTTTTATGTGCAATCATTTCAAGAAACGACCACTCTTATTCACTCATTCATCATCTATACCACTTTATCCTGTATACAGGGTAACAGGGGACCTGGAGCCTATTCCAGGAGACTTAGGGCACGATGTGGGGTACAGTACACCTTGATTGGGGTGCCAATCCATCGCAGGAAACACACATGCGCATTCACTCACTACAGGCAATTTTGGAACACCAATTAGTATAATCTGCATGTTTTTGGAATGTGGGAGGAAACCAGGGTACCCAGAGGAAACCCACCAACCACGGGAAGAACATGCAAACTCCATGCACACAGTCCCCGACCCTGGACCCTGGATCCTTATACTTTCAAATTTTGAGGGCTGTACTGAGAAAGAAATGCAAAAGTGAGCAAAATGTATTATAATTTTTTTTAGCTTTTTCAGTATATAAAGATACGACTCAATATAGTCTCCATCACGTGCACTACTTCTGCACCATAGCGGAAGAGTTGCTCTACTAACACGTGCACCGTATGTCAGTTAACAATACAGTTATACCCATTTTGGAAGTACTTCCAATACAACGCTCTTATATCTTAAACCTTAGCACGTTTAAACATAATCTACTGGCAAATGTGTACATGATGGAGAGGGGGGGGGGTTTATAAAATATTAACTTCATGAAACATTTGGAAAACTAAGAGACA
>JAQQZT010000003.1:6144008-6156948 GCA_030068275.1 Clarias platycephalus
CCTAAATGCATTGAAGCAACTGCCATGTGATTGGTTGATTAGATAATTGCATTAATGAGAAATTGAACAGGTGTTCACAAGGTGTTCCTAATAATAAAACTTAAACGTAAAAATAAAACTTTTGAACGGTATACAGTATACAGTATATGAATATGAATATATATACATGAATATATATATTCCTTTGTTTAGTGGCTTTTCTTATTGTTTGATAAAATTTTTTTAATGTTACTTCATCCTTTTTAAATGTGAAACAATCAAAATGAAGATAAAGCTGTTGGAACGCTATTGTTTTTTTTGCTTCTTCACCTTTTTTGTTTATTGGTAAACACCATTCCTCTCTTTTAGGATTTCTGCTACAGATTGTGGTATGGCTCCTATATGCTCTGACGTTATTAGCAATGCAGCAACAATGCAGAGCTAAGGCAAAATACGGTGCTGCTAAGCAAAAACATGGAAAAGTCAATGACTCGGTACAGTAAGTCTATGGATATAAATAATCCTAGAAGGCACTTTGATTCCTACAGGGGCATTTGTGATAATAAGCTGGAATTATGATGGGTGTGCTATGGTAGCATATATTATGTAAAACACTCTGAAATCGTGTGCATTACACGCATTCTAACATGCATTACATAAAGATTTCTACAAGAATTCTTACTAAAATCACATATTAGTACACATAATATTTTCCTGTCACTTCTAAGTCGCTCTTTGCTTTCATATAACACAGTATCACTGTAAAGCTGTAGCTTCACCATGATTTATTTTTTTGCCCCTGCCAGCCAGCTGTGGATCACCAGGGTCACATGACACACCCCATAAGCCATGATCTTACTGTTTGACTTTTTGAGAATTGTGGAGAAAATGCAAACTGAATTTAGCCACAGAAACACGATGCTTGTTGAGACAAGCCCAACTGGCCTAACGATGGCGCTATATCATAGAATTTTACATTTTCACCCATACCCCAATAACGTCGAGGGGTAGAGACAAAATATATATATTTTCTCAAGTTCTTTTAAAAAGTGGATTTAAAGTAATGACTAAGTTATCTCAAAAACCTGACAGATTTGAGCACACGTCTCACACGCTTCGTCTTGGTTGTCTCTTTGTGTCCATGTTTCCTCTGCACTGCTATTTTAGTAACATTGTTCCCTTCTGCAGCTCTGTGAAAGGTCAATATTTCAGTTCTAGGTCTTGTAGGAGCCATTACCCTGAATCTCGCCGACTCCTGACTCCTCTCAGCAACCTACTTGTTTAAACTTTTCATACCTTAAATAAAAGAAAGATTAACTAAACAAAGTTATCAGACACCTTAACGTTGAACAGACAGTTAAATCTTCAACTTAATTAATCAATTGTTTCACATATCAGGCATATACATATATATACATATACATATTACATATCAGTGTTGTAACACTTGGTTCACTTATTGATTGGCCATCGATCGGCTTCGCATATACAGTAGCCAATTCCGTACCGATCACACGCACACCCCATAAAAGTGTTCACAAGTTCGAATCCCATTGCAGCCAAATGTAGCCATGAGGGAGCAGCCTGGCCATGCTTTCAGAAAGGAGGGGTGACATACTTAAACTCTCACAGCAAGCGACACTAGTGAATCTACTCATGTGGATAGCGCTTTCCCTCTAACTACTGTAAGCATGGGCAGTTTGGAAAGATGCTGGTGTCTCGAAGGAAACATGTGATAGACTTCCCTCTTACTGGTTGTTTGGAGACGATGCAAAAGGTATTTAATAGTTTTATTATGAACATACAGTTGATTATTTTAATTAAATAAAAATTGCAAAAATATTTGCTCATGATGTTAGAACGTTTCTTTATTTCGAAATCTGAATCTGACAAAAAATAAAAAAAAACACAATGGATGCATATCTAATTTTAATACCAAAAGCAAGTGACACAGGCTTTATATATAAACTGCAAAACTGAGGTACTGTAGGTGTCTCTTTTGTTCTCCACTCAGAAACCAGTGTGTCAGAAAAACATTGCCCTCGGTTTTCTAAGTTCTCGGATGCCTCGTTTCAGACTGTTTCTCCAAACAGGTCATAACACATCACATCATGCAGAATAAACACATATTGTTCACGCAGTAATGCAACCGCCTCCTCCAGACAGCAGACCCGGAGAAAGCATAATCACAATCCAGTGCAGAATTTATTCCACCCACATTAAAGCACAGACACTGATGTACAAACTCCATCACCCGTTACTAAACTCTCCTGTTGTCATGACTTAATATTACAATAAGACTGATAATTAAGAAAATTATAGAAAAAATGAAGTAATAAAATATAATTAACCTTCCAATATACTCACTCACTCGTCGTCTATACCACTTAATTCTGCATTCAGGGTCGCGGGGGGCCTGGAGCCTATCCCAGGAGGCTTAGGGCACAAGGCGGGGTACACCCTGGACAGGGTGCCAATCCATCGCAGGACACACACACATACACACACTCACTCACAGACTACTTGGAAACGCCAATTAGCCTAATCTGCATGTCTTTGGACGGTGGGAGGAAACCGGAGTTCCCCGGAGGAAACCCATCAAGCACAGGGAGAACAAGCAAACTCCATGCAGACAGAGGCGAGAATCGAGCCTGGCCGGGAATCGAACCCGGACCGTGAAGGCCATAACATGCATGTTAGCAGGTTGTCAAAAATGTGCAATTTTTTGCAAGTATAACAATATTTCATTTACTATTAATAGTAGAAAGTGCAAAAAACTTTGGCAACTAATGGAGCTAAATTCCTCTTTCCGACCGGGCATGGTGTGCTAATCATTTTTCTAACCAATCTGATCAAAGCTCTTCCAAAAATTTCAGTTTTTCTGATTCACGTCCATTCAACCGCATTTCCCTCACCCCTAAGAAACTTTCATCTGTGTCTTTCAAAGCGTAATGGAATAACCTCAGCGCAAAATGCACCGTTTTCCGAGTTTTTGAAGATCCTTTTGGTACCCGTGCCGAACCACTTCTATCCCCTGACTCATAGCTTGCTCGTTTTTTGGAAAACTCATCTTATTGAAGAGCTGGAGAGACTCTACTACTCTGGTAAAAATCATATCATCAAAAATAAGTAAGCTCTTCAAAAACTGCCCTGAATTCACTGCAAACATCACTCCACAGATTATAATGGGATTTCTAGAGCGGACACACTGATTCAGCAAAAACTTACCCCCGTCTCCCTCTCTCTCTCTCTCTCTCTCATAGGTATATGTCCTCAATTTTGCATTCAACTCCACAGAACTTCAATCGCCTCGGAGAGCCGGGTCTCCTGCCTTGTGTAAACTTGAAATAGAGAAGTTTGGTTTGGTGTTTGAGAGCTGTCCAGGTTTGTTTAGAACATGACAAAAAAATAAAAGGATTTTCACATGCATTTTGCCCTCTGGTGTCAGGGTACACTCTCAGTGTTGAGAGTCAGATGTGCAGACACAGGCGTTGCTAAGACAACCGGGCCAAACCACATACCCTCTCCTCACACACACACAGATCCTAGGAACTATGAATGACATCTAAGCCATTTCTACTATATGGTCCAGGAAAACTGATGCATCTGTACACCCCTTATTTACAATTTCTTCAGGAATTGTCCCTAGTTACTAATATAATGAGTACATTTTACACCAGCATAGTTAAACTGTACATGTTAAAATCAACTAAACATCACAGGATATGTAAATGCTGTTCCAAAAAAAATAAAATAATAAATAATAGTGCAGCAAACCTTCCCTGTCAGCAAGAATAAACAGGCAAAACTGCTGAACAAGCACACAGCAATTACACCTGCACAGATAGAGCTGAATAACACAACTAAACTCAGCCTGCAGGCAGCACGTCCCTTCATGATCTGTCAATTCTAGGGGTCCTGAGATAACACGACATGTCCGAGATAAAGGCTCTAAAAACAAGTAACACATTAAAAATAGCGAACAGTACTACAGAAGAGGATTTACTCGTGCCTTATTGTCTTTACATGTTGAAACCTTGAAATATTCGTGTCCGTTTTTGTCTCGAAACTGGACGTGGGAACGGTCTAGTGTCTCATGCACCGAAGTTAACTTTTTCAGTAAGCAATCTATTCGAGCCCTAAAAGCCTTTTGGTCTCTTTGGATTCGACTCAGTTGGACGACCATAATAAATATTTTATATACAACCTCAGAGAGAAAAATCTTGCAACCTGACAGCAATAAAGCGACCACAGGAGGAATGAGTTTACAGCAGGTCGTAATTTTCACTCCATTCACAATATGGCATCAAGACGGTCAAAGAAACACCAGAGTAAAGTACGAGTGCTGGTTCTTATTTCAGTTTGGGATAAACATATGTTTTAGCAGCGATGTGGAAGTATAATAAAAGACTGATCCGAAGCCATACAAGAAGAAGTGTAGCAGCACAGTGGCATAGTGGGTAGCACTGTGGCTTCGCACCTCCATGGTCGAGGGTTTGAGTGCTGTCTCTGAGTTTTTCATAATCTCCCCATGCTTGGTGGATTTTCCCCCACAATCCAAGAACATGCACATTAGACTAAATAGCATTTCTAAACTGCCCATAGTACTGAAGTAGTGATGGACTTTCACCCCATCCAGGGTGTCCCCCACCATAGTGTCCAATGAACCCTATTTAAATGTAATCCCATTTGTATAAGACTTTTCGTAAAGCAATTGCATTTTTTTTTTTGACAAAACGGTATTAACTGTGAAAGGACAATAGTCAGGAGCTGATACATAGAGACGAATCCATGACATTTCTCAAACCTCACAGCAGGCACTGTAACCTTTAACAAAGCTTTATATTCAACACCCAACCGGTGCAGCAGTGACATAATGACAGAACCTTTTCCTATTGTGTTCCTACTGATGCTTCAACAATACCGCTTGGATTGAGTTTGAAGCTGGAATAAGCTGTTATTCATTTCAAGTTAGTAAATAATAGTAAATAGTAAATTGAGAAATCTTGGCAAAACAAAAAACAGATCATCGTGCATCAAGACAAAGTTTCCAGCAAATAATCCCATACGAGTGTAGGCAGATGTGGAATGCTGCAGGAAAGACACGACTAAACATAAGAGATGAAGAAAATATTAGTATTCTAAAGCGCACATACTGTACATCCAAACATAATGAGTCATAAAATGTCAAAAGACAACTGCACAGCAGTACAGAGCACACCTGGATATGTACAAATACATTCACACACATTCAGACTCGGAGGTGTTTCTGTGGTGGTGCCAAAGTGCTTTTAGAAAAGTTAAGCGAATAAACCCAGGCAATTCAGTTTACCGCTGGGATGGATCGTAGGCCCAGAGCTCATCAATATCACCGTACTGGTATCCCAACAGCACTGCTGTGTTTAAGATGATTTTTAATAGTTAGCGACATCATATGTTCAAAGGCATTTTTTAAAATGTATTTATTTTTTTATTTTTTTACCATTTATTAATGATTGCTTTGGTAATGATGCTTTGCAAAACAAGACTCAGGGAAAATATATGCACTCTTCTAAAATGATAAATGATAAATGTTGCATCCCTCAACGAGACCGCAAATGTAATGTAAATTTGTTTACTTGAAACCATTTTTTTCATAAACACAATCATTAAAATATATGAATAAAAGAAATTCCTCCAGCACTATGACAATAACCTTGCACAAAAATCAGACCTGACACTGACCTATAAACAACATCATTATTTATAAGCGTTATTATTATTATTATTATTATTATTTTTAATCCAGGAAACTTACAACAGTTATAATGTCACCATACTTAAAAACTAAATGGTTCTGTTAGAGAACTAGGTCTACTGCAGATCAGTTGAAGTCTGAAGAAGAGTACCGATGTCTTTTTTTTCTGAATCTAAATCATTGTCAGAAAACCAGCGCCAAACTGAAAGTCCAATTAGTGAGTAGAAAAACCACTACATTAAAGACAACCAGAGATAACGGACACTAGCTTGCAGCATCAAGCCACTATGAAGGATGGGTCTTCACCATACAGCTTGATAGATTTTTTAAGATAGTAAGAACATCTCAGACCACATGTAGCAACTGAAAGGTAAGCATTTCATCATCAATTACTACTGTGGTATATGTGGTCCTAAAGTGCTCCTGTTTTACTGATGAACAAGGTACAGAGGTTCCCACAAACCATGGAGAGCGACTCAGGATGCACCGATTTATCGGCTGTACAATGATATTGGTCAATGACTATCAGCGATTATGCAGATAACAGCTGGTAAGCAGAGAAAACAAGACTTTAAAGACAACCAGAGATAGCGGACACTAGCTTGCAGCATCATGACAGATGAAGGATAGGTCTTCAACATGCGGCTTATGGTGAAGCTCAAGAAGAACTTCAGAAAGAACTTGACATGAACTGCTTAATAAACCTTTAATTAATTGAAACGATTCTGATCTTATTAACAATGAATTCATTTTATGTTTCAAGACACGTCTGGAGACTGCAGCATCCCAGCTCTATGGCTTGAGTATCTCTGTCTCCATAGCATAGTCCGTGGACTCTCATCTAGCCAGGTTACAGATCTCCACTGCAAGCAAGTCCTTCAGACTATATAATCTTGATTGCACCATTTTTTACCAACATGAAAATTTTCCTATGGGCTATTTTTCCTAAATAAATACATTAATCTAACACATACTGTATTTTCACTCTGGCATCTGCATATGGATGCACTTGATGGCAATCCACAACCCATTGTTTTCTATGGTGATGGGCTCACTGATGTAACTGGGAAACATTTTAGCCAACATCCAACCAACGCGGTCATGATCTCCTCAGACCATTATTCAAACTGACATTTTTCTATATCGATGTTCAGCGGGTGGAAATGGGCACAGTGCCATGCCCATCAATCTTTTCCAGTTCATGGATTCAAGTTTGATTTCCAGCCTGGCAAAGGGATCTATTAGCTAGCATCTTCCAAGTAGTATATTAATATTGGGAACAGCGCATCTTATCACTGGTCACTGAGACATGCCACACCTGAGTATCCATGATGATTTTGGTTAGTTTTTCTCACCCATATACCATGTGACCCAAGTCAGGAAATGTTACAGGCCACTGACCAATCAGTTTCTTTTTTCTCTTTCTTCTTTTTCATCTGGCAGCTTTAAGAGGCAAGTCAGTTCCTTTTTTACCCACAATAATTTTTTTTTTTTACCCATTTTTCATTCCTTCCAACAACCTCATTCCACATGTTTTATTATCTGCTCCTTACATACAGAAGGGTATCGCCTAATGGATCTGTACGACATACCTACTGTAAAATGCTACATGATTTCTTGTATTTTCTATTCCACTCACACATCTCTGTACTTTTATTAAAGATTAAGGATGTTTGACTGTGAATGCATTCATTAAAACAAATTTTCCATGCCTTTGCTTAATAATTTACTATGTGGCAACCGAGCACACAGCACTACATATATTCTACCGATTTATGACTTTCAACTGAGTTTATGAAAAAAGATCCAATAGCTGGCACTATAATACCACCCAAAAACAGCACCCTCTGCCATGACGTTCTAACATGGCATGGTTTAGGGACTGAGGAAGAGCCAGGAGCATGTCCTTAGCAATAGCCCTAGGAAAGGTGATTAGTATAGCGAGCTACAACCGAGCAAAAAAAAGGATCCATTACACTACAATCACTATGTCATACATGACTTGAATAGAGAACACAACGATCATTCCCTACACAATTTGTTATAGAGGAAAACTTTCAGTTTAAAAGGTTAGAGCAGCCCTGCAGCACTCTTCTGCAGGGCTTCTTGTGTAGACATAATTTAGCTGACCATAATAAAAAAAAAAAAAAGGGTGTCTCATCGTCTATACCACTTTATACAGGGTCGTGGGGGGTGTTATCTGGAGCTTATCCTGGGATACTTGGGCCACAAGGCGAGGTACACCCTGGATGAGGCGCCAATCCATCCCACAGACCCCGAGGTGAGAATCTAACCCATACCCTGGAGGTGCAAGGTGACAATGCTAACCTCTATGCCACCGTGTAAAAAGCAAATACATTTTTTCATTAACAACCAGCTAAAGTTGCTACCATAAGTACTTACTAAGGATATTTTGACACGGTGCAGACAGGAAGGGGGTAACATCAGGGCTTAAAGAGGGATTTGGCAGGTGGAGGACCTCTAAAATTCAGTGTATCGGTGCAGTTGGGGGAAAAAAAGTCAGACACATGCAAGACTTTTTCCACCATGAGCTAATTTTTTTTTAAATCG
This sequence comes from Clarias platycephalus, assembly GCA_030068275.1. Lineage (NCBI taxonomy): Eukaryota > Metazoa > Chordata > Actinopteri > Siluriformes > Clariidae > Clarias > Clarias platycephalus. Next base: position 6,152,296 of record JAQQZT010000003.1, read on the forward strand.
CAGATGCCGGAAAACCGTTTTTGATCCATTCCACCCCACTTTAACCCCTTGGATATCGTCACCCATCATCACAACCAGGATTAATTCAAAAGTGCATTCGAAAACAACAATGTTGAAACGTCTTGAATCTGTTCACACCCACACACATGGACACATATTCTGTCTCCAAACGTCCTTCCCCATCAAGAAACGCTAACTTTGCTCTCACGACAAATCTCTAAGCCAAAGAAATTATTTTAATAACAAACTTTTTTTGGCACAGGCGCTCTGCCAGTGCACCATTACAAGTTTTAATTAGGTGCTTTAAGCTTTTAAGCAGAGGGGTGAAAAAATAACAGTCATCAAGAAGTGAGCAATGTGCTTCATAAATTCTGATGAAGCAGCAGGAGCATTGATATAGGCCTATATATATATATATATATATATATATATATTTTTTTTTTTTTTTTTTTTTTTTTGGAAGGGCTGTGAAATGAGGCTCATTTTTCACAACACAAACAGGGCAAAGCAAGTGGAGGGAGGACAGTGTGATGATCTTGCATTCACACAGTAGGAAAAAACTAAAGTGGTTGTGATATGTACAGAGATACGTGGCGAACTGGAAGGAGGGAAGATTTTATTTGCAGGATGAGACGCTTAAAGTCTAAGGCTACATTCACATTAAAACCCACATGGCTCAATTCGGTTGTTTGGTCAGATCGGATTTGCTTATAATAATTAAAAGTGACTTTTTTTTTTTTTTTTACTCTAAGTGGACATTTTTTTAAACGGTACATATGAGTACATCAACATGTCTTTGTTCGAGCCATCTGGGTTTAAACAGATCAGGAGACCAGTCATTTCAAACAATGGATGTGATTTCAGCAAAAATATGCTTGGGGAATTCGCTCTATAGGATGACGGGCAGTTAGTATTTTTTGCAGTCCTGAAGAAGAAACAAAGCCAGACGCCTCGCTTTAGTTGTTTTATCAGCTATTTCTAGCGCTGTTATGAAATGGGTGTGCTGACTAATGTGAGCGATTGTTGCACACATGCAAAGTCGCATAAATTCCAATCTACCCGTTGTAATTCAAGTCGCTTGACCAGGTATCACATACACAGATTTTACATATTTTTTAGGGCTGTCAAATATGTGGTACTAAATCAGATACATACTGTAACAATAGGGTAAAAATTCTGAATTGAGCTAAAGTTCTCTTGGAATATATTATTGATGTCTCTTCAAAAAGTTACAAGTACTCCAATTCCTTGTGACCCTAGAATTTGGTTATTAGGAGATTATGATTTCCCACCACTGGCTGGAACTGCAGGAAAGAACTGCATCTTAGTGAACTGGAAATCGACCCACTACCCATCAAGGAGACAATGGATCAACAAAATCACATCACACTGCAAAATACTTTTCAATGTTAGGAAAGACTTGGAAAAATCTGGAGCTCATTCCTGGAGCACCTACACTCTCTATTAAAGTAAATTAGTTGCAAGGGAAAGAGAAAAGAGGGAAAAGGTGGTTGTATTGTTATATATACAGTACATGTTATAATTCCTATGTTGTTTTTAAAAATTAAAACTATAAAAAAAAAAAAAAAATGATATGAGTCACTTCAGGCTGCTAATATGAACACAGCCTAAAAACCCTGACATTTCTTACCATGCATAGGAGAATGAGAAGTGAAACGTATCTACTGTACTGTACCTACTGTATGCAACAAGAAAGAAGTCCAGTTGACATGGCTTAACTCCCAGATAACCTCACCATGACGACTGAGAATCTTCCTTATAATTACATTTACATTTACAACTGTCATTTACCCGACACATTGCTAACCTTACCTGCTCTTCTCTACAACATCAGAAAATTTCTTTCTACACAGGCGACTCAGGTGCTTATTCAGGCCCTTGTTATTTCAAACCTGAACTACTGGAATTCATTCCTGGCAGGTCTGCCTCTGTGCACCATTTGTCCTCTGCAGCTGATCCAGAATGCAGCTGCACGTCTCATTTTCAACCTTCCTAAGTTCTCCCACACCACCCCACTTCCCTTTTTGTAGTTGCCCGCATCAAGTTCAAAACACATATGCTTGCCTACAAGGCTAAAAACAGCCCAGCACCCGCCGACCTCTCAGCTCTAATCACACCTTGCACCGCACCACGTGCCCTCCAATCCTACTGCACTGCTCGGCTGGACCCACCATCTCTCGGAGATTGAGGGAGACTTGCGTCTAGATGGGTTTCTATTCGGGCACCTAGGTTGTGGAATGAACTTTCTCTAGATGTCCGAACAGCTGAGTCACTGGCAGTCTTTTAACGACAACTAAAGTCCTATATGTTTCTTTAATATTTTCTTTAAAAGAAACTTTTAATTAAAAAACCTTCCCAACAGCGTTTGACCTATGATATATTTTGTTAGTAACAACCTACAGTACTGTAAGGATCGATCCAATGACGGAAACATCAAAGCACTTTTGTAAGTCGCTCTGAATCTTTACAGACAAACTAAGAGGGGTCAGAGGTTATATGATGGTGTCGTTCAGAACAAGAGCAGCATATTAAATGATCAAAAACATTCTGTTGCTTAAAACTTTGACCTTGTCTTCTCTGTTGAACTAATCCCAGTAAAAGTATAGCTTACAAAAGCCAGAAAAAGGAAATAAAAGAGAAAAAAAAACAAAAAAACACTACAACCCGTTTGATGGTCATTTGAGCTCAATCCCCTAGGTTTTAGATAAATCAATTATAAATCCTTCCAATGCATCAAAACCAAATAAATGGTGCTGTGGGAGCTGTGGTCTTTCCAGCTGTCGCTTCACCACCCAGTTCGAATCTCACCACCCAGTCTATGTGCATGGAGTTTGCATGTTTTTCCCATGCTTGGTGGGTTTCCGTCAGGTACACCGGTATCTCCCACAGTCCAAGAACATGTGGACAAGGTTGACTGGTGTTTCCAAAAGGCCCCTATTGAGTGATTGGATGTGTGATTGGATGTTCTTGTGCCCTGCGATGGATTGGCTCCCAATGCACCCAATGCCCACATTTGTGCCTTAAGTTCCTGGGATAATGGATGGGTAAATAAATATAATAAATAAATTAGATGCAATAAATAAAGTTTTAACCCTGTCAGAAGATTGACTTGCTGAAATTACTTGATGAATTGAATGAATGTATCGTTTCCCTGAAGATCCAAAACCCGCTCATTACTGTTTTCAAGTTTTTACTATACCAAAGACATCACCTTATAATTCATCCAAAGCATGAACAGATGCCCTCCAAGCATAAAGCCTTAATTGAGGTGTGGAGGACATCAGAACGAGGAAAGACACTGTCAATGCAGGTTGCGATGCTTAATTACGGAGTACGGCCCCTCTGACCCGACACTGGATGTGCTACAAAAGCAATTTAATGTAATGGTTTTTTTGTCCCCCTATCTCTGAACTGCTTCTGATCAGCATGATCTCCCAGTCAGAAGGAATTACCTCCACAAGCTTTCTTTGTCCATAATCAGGGAAATGCCTTATAATGGAAACAAAAGAAATGATGCCCTTTAGCAACACTCTTCACCCTGTATGTCCTTCTGATGTGCCGTGGTGGAAATGTGTGATATCTGACAAATACTGTAGAAATGATTGTGTGTGTAGGCAGGGGGTAAGCGGGGGAGTTGGTTATACTAATCTCAAGGACGGCATTCTGCTCAGACATCTACCTCATGGAAATAAAGATCATCACGTACATAAGGAAAGTGCATAGAGAAAAATATAATAGAGACTATAATTAAGAGCCTTGCATTAATTTTGGGGCTTGAATCCTGGTGAATTATTCTCTGTAATTTGGGCCTGTACATGAGTGAGAGGCAGAGAATGAACCGTTTCCTTTCATAAGAAATTTATAAATAAGATGAACACGAACACGGCTTTACAAATTAAACAAGATGACACATTTTGTCATTATTTCCATGTCCGAGAGCTGGGTGTTTTGAAATCAAGGTTCGGTACATTTTTGGTACATTGATGTAGATGAAAACAAAATTGTATTGTGCAATGGTGTATATTGTGTTGAAATCTGAAATATATATTTTTTATAGAATTGGGATATTTAAAAAAAAAAATTAATACACAATAGAGTATATACTTATTAAATCAGCACCTACAGTATGTATCATGATAATATCATATGTGGAGTTCCCTGGTGATTTCCATCCCTACTACTTGTAATAAGAAGTGCTTGCTTAATTCAATGACCCATTCTTTCTCTACAGAGTAAACACCAAGACATGTCTTTTGTGCATGGAGTTTACATATTCTCCCTGTGCTTGATGGCTATCCAGGTACTCTGGTTTCCTCCCACAGTCCAAAGCCCTGCAGATTAGGCTAATTGGCGTTCCCAAATTGCCCGTCGTCTGTGAATGAATGTGTGTGCGTGTGCACTTTGGATTGCAACCCTGTCCAGGGTGTACCCCGCCTTGTGTCTCCTAGGATCGGCTCCAGGCACCCCGCAACCCTGAATACAAGAAAAAGCGGTATGTCTTTTGTGCCATGAAATGCCATCGACAATATTCTTAAATTCGAGTTTACAGAGTGATGTCAAATTATATAAGTACTTATTTTAGACCAGTGTTACTACCCGCTGTTGATGGGGGGGGGGGGGGGGGGGGGGCCT
>JAQQZT010000003.1:6177689-6193499 GCA_030068275.1 Clarias platycephalus
ATCAACTGCAAGATGCTATCCTATCAATATGGGCCAACATTTCTAAAGAATGCTTTCAGCACCTTTTTGAATCAATGTCACGTAGAATTAAAGCAGTTCTGAAGGCGAAAGGGGGTCAAACACCATATTAGTATGGTGTTCCTAATAATCCTTTAGGTGAGTGTATATATATATATATAGTAATTTCTACATGCATGTGTGCTTATTTGTGCTTACAGTACATTCCTTTCATGGTTAAATTCCCTCTGTAATTGCATTACTTTGTTGCACACTTTTCAGCTTAGGAATTCATCAAAAAAAAAAGCTGACGTTTAATCTCGCACCCTAAAGGGTTCTTCATTTTGACCTTCTCAGAAAGCCTTTAAAGGTAGAAAACCCTAAAACAAGGGCTTTCTTTCTGACAAATGGTTCCAAAGCCCTGTTGTACAGTATGTTTGCACCATAAAAGGTACATCTTTTTTAGAAAACTAATCTACAAATCTACAATCACTAATAAGGACAGTAAATGTATGTAAACGCCTACAAAAATGAATTCCCAAAAACTAACAATATGGCAAGTAAGGTGTGTTTTTAATCAGGATTTCAATCGTTATTGAGCTTCTGTTTCCTAATCTTATGTCTAAAACTATTTCATAGTTTTAAGAAGATTAATGAATAAATAAATAATAAAATCGGGCTGAGAATGTCAGATTGGGTTATACTACTTCGGTAGATCTGTGAGATAAGCCAGACTGGAACTAATGTGGAACTTAATGGGTAGCCAGCGTGAATGAGACTGGGGTAACGTGCTCTGACTTTCTGTTTAGGACATGGGATTCTCCATCCTTCCTTAAAGCATGCTTAAACAATATATACAGCAGAGCAGACAGTCAAATCCATGTTACAATAGTGAAATCTAGTTCAATCTCGAAATATTCATGACTGGGTGCTGTTTCAACAAGCTTATTCTACCCAGAAGTACCTTCTTCGTTGTGCTTCTTAAGCCCTTACGCTCACACAATTTAACTTTTAATTAATATGTTCCAAAGGGTCAATACTGTTTTCATTTCTTGGCTTGATTTCTACTTTGAAAATGTGAGCTCTTAAAACTGAAGAAATGAGATGACAGACTTCTCAAACAGTTTTCCGATTGCTCTTGAGAAACTACATTTCGCTAGCAGCTACATCGTCTAGATGTAGTTTTAAATGGAAACTGAAGAATGGTTTTAATCTAATGTCACTATGACATGACATTCACAGACACTCTGTGAAATTTAGCAAGTTTGCAGCTTGACATTAACACACAAATTGAGTTGAAAAAGAGATCGCTGGAGGCCAGTGTTATCCTGTGCTGACGCGTTTCCCATTACATTGAAGGCACACCTCAACGAGTGTAGTCATGAAGAAGAAAAGCGTGAATGCTGTTTCATTGTGCCGGGCTGAACAATGTATGATTTGTCAATTGGCCACTATAATACTGATGTAGCAGGATATCAAGCACACAAGCCTTTGAAGTATTTTTTTTTTTCATATTTCAGAAGGTGTATCCGTCCTTATATCAGTAAGAATCCAATACAAGATAAAACATTGTCCCACTATAGGAATTTGAGTAAAAGTGGAATGTAGTGGCGTATTGGTTAGCACTGTGGCCTCCAGCATCAGGGTTCAATTTCCACTTTGGGTCTGTGTGCATGGAGTTTGCATGTTCTCCCTGTGCTTGGTGGGTTTCCTCCGAGAACTCCAATTTCCTTCCACGGTCCAAAGACATGCAGATGAGTGTGGGAGTGGGAATAAATACAATGGTACTGCTAAATACTACAGTTCTGAAGGTCCCAGGTTCAAAAACCCCACAACCACCAAGTTGCCACTGTTGAGCCCTTGAGTAAGACCCTTAACCCTTAACTACTCAGATGAATAATGAGATAAACATGTAAGTCACTCTGGATAAGGGGCGTCTGCCAAATTCCTGTATCTACAGTAGATGCAGATGTAAATACAGAGGTTCCTCGATTACCTAGATTAGGCTAACAGGCATTTCCTACTTGCCTGTATTGTGTGAGTGTTTGTGATGATGTGCCCTGTGATGGATTTGTGCCCCGCTTTGTGCCCTGAGCTCCTGGGATAGGCTCAGATATGTCTGGTAGAACGAAAATAATCATATGGGAAAGACGTCGCAAACTCTCAAAATGAGCATATTATTGTATTTTATTTATGGTATTGGTCATGGAAACAACTGAAAACAACCATAAAAACATGTGATCATATGTATCTATGTGACCCATTTTTTTTGCTCAGTCATGTTTGTATAGTTTAAAATAAAATTCAGTCCGTCATATTGCCCAGGCTGTGCTGAAAAAAGGAATTTGTCACTCTATACTGCACAATCCTGAGCCCAATGTATTTATTAAAAACAAAACAGCAGAACAAAAAAAAATGGCTAAAATGCTGTGCGTTTTAAGGGCTACATTGCATTTTCAATTCTATTTAAACTCAGACCTTAATTACATTATATAATGGGATAAGAATTCAGGAGGTATACAGTATGTGTGTAGTCTGGGAGAACAGCCAAGAAAGTGTCGATTGTTTTTGTCTATAACAAATTGAAAGACTTCACTTTATATAAAAACAAAAAAAAAAACAAAAAAAAAAACATATACTCACTGGACACCTTTATGCCTCCAGAACTGCTTTAATTCTTCATGGCATAGAACCAGTAAGGTGCTGGGAACGTTCCTTAGAGATTTTGGTCCATATTGACATGACAGGCAGTTGCAGCAGGTTTGTTGGCTGCACATCCATGATTTGAATGTCCCGTCCATCACATCCCAAAGGTGCTCTATTGGGTTGAGATCTGGTGACTGTAGCAGCCATTTGAGTTCAGTGACCTCATTATCATGTTCACGAAACCAGTTGGACAATAATTTAGCTTTTTATTTTAGCTCACACAATGTGTTATTTTGTGGTCATTAACGGACAGACATGGTCAGAAAAGATACTCAGGTAGACTGTGTCATTTAAACGATGCTGAAGTGGTAGTGAGGAGCCCATAGTGTGCCAAGAAAATCTCACCAGCACCACCAGCCTGAACTGCTGATACAAGGCAGGGTGACCTGCTTTCATGTTGCTTATACCAAATGTTGGCCTTTCCATTCGATCGTTGTAACAGAACTCGAGAATCATCAGACCAGGTAAGGATTTTTGTTGTTCAATTTTGGTGAACCCATGCGAAGCTTCAGTTTCCCGTTCTCAGCGGACAGGAGCGGCTTCTGGTCTTTTGCTACTCTAGCCGATCCACTTCAAATTTCGTGGTGGTGCGTGAAAAACCCCCAGCAGATCAGCAGTTTCGGAAATATTCAGGCCAGCCTGTGTGGCTCTAACAACTATGCTACATCCCTTAAATTACCTTTCTTCTCTGATTATGATGATCGTTTGAACTTCAGCAGATGTTTGACCATTGATCATGAGTTACTGTGATGAATTTGACTGATTGGATATCTGTGATAATGATTCTTGTTCTAAGATATTTAATAGTTCATCTAAATAAATCATAATTTCCTTGGGTTTGCACAATAACAATACTCACTCACTCACTAACTCACTCATCTTCTATACCGCTTAATCCTGTATAGAGTCACGGTGGGCCTGGAGCCTATCCCAGGACATTTAGGGCACAAGACAAGGTACACCCTGGACATGGTGCCAATCCATCACAGGGCACGCACATACGCACATTCACACACTCTGGACAATTTGGAAACGGCAATTTTGCATAATCTGCATGTCTTTGGACTGTCGGAGGAAACCGGAGTACCTGGAGGAAACCCACCAAGCACTGGGAGAACATGCAAACACCATGCACACAGAGGTAGGAGACGAACCTGGACCCAGGAAGCGCAAGGGCGACTGTGCTAACCACTAAGCCACCGTGCCACCTACAATGACAAAGATCCTATAACTTGAAAAATGAACAATAAATGTATAAAAAATGTGCGATTTTGTAATTCACTTAATGCCATGTTTGGTCAAGTTTCTGAATGTCTACGTATTGTATTGAACTGACATTTCATAATACTTCATAGTAATCAACTGTAATGTGATGAAATCTTTAAATGCGATGCCTTAAATGTATGTGCGACAGAAATACATGCAAGAGAGAAACCTGCAGCTTTCAAAACTATATATAGCAGAAAATGTCAACTTTTCATCATCTTTTCCCAAGCTATATATGATACAACCATAATACCCATGAACCCATGACTAATTACACAGAAACGGGAAGCATTCAACATTTGTATAGAACATTTTTATCTTTCCAGCTGGAACACTCTACACTCTGAATAACTGCGGCCAGAACCATCTTGGCACGTTTCACAAATGAAACTCATTACACTTCTTGACACAGTATCTGCCTAATGATGAAGATGGCTTCCTCTCCTTGATCACTTCCTCCGTGTGAAATGTTTTAAAGCTCAGCCATCACTTTTAATCAAGCAGAGGAGAAATGAGACGAACACGCTCTCCTCATTTACAAAATTCAATTTCATATCCATGCATAATTAAAAACACCACTGACGGTATGGCAAACAGTTTATCTTGTCTCATCTCTCTCATTTCCCTCTTCCTGAGTCTTTCTACCTACTCTTTCTTTTGGCTCCTAATCACACTGTCCTGCATGAACGAGCTTCTGGGAAATATAAAAGGCAAAAAGTGAAGATGCTTTCTCCACTCAGACACCATGCTAGCCTCATTTATACCAATACAATAAAACAGGAAAAGAAGAAATTATAATTCCCGAGCACCCAAAACCTGCGGCATCATTATCTAGTCATAGATTGGCAATGCTGAGATGGAAAAGAATATCAGTAAAGATTTACTGCTGTTACATACATCTATGTAAAGAATGAATGGCACCATGAAAATCTCGGGTGGTTGTGTGCCTTCTGCTTTCTGATGAATTCTGCGTGCTTTATAAAACGAGCAGGACTTCTTTTTATTATTATCACCACAGTTTATGTATTCAAATTTACGGAGCAGACAGATTTATGGTCCTGTCCTCATGAAAATGGCTTTTCAAAAAAAATTTTATGTGCAAGTCTTTTCTGCCATTAAATATCACTAAAAGAGAAAACATAAAATATAATTTCAAAACGGGACACGTTTTAGGAAATAAAGCGTCTAAGCCTGAGACTGCAGAAAAGGACTGGATAAACACTGTGACATCACCCATAGGTTTTCTAAAGAGCCGTTTTGAATCTCAACTGTGGGAGCTCTGGTCGCCCCCGTCTTGGGAGGAGCTCCCTCCGCATAAACCCTGGTTAATCCATAAACGGGCAGAGCGAAAAGAGCCTGGCTGTTGGTTGGAAAATTGTTACTTATCTTAGCTACCACTGGCTAGCTGGCTTAGCTTAACCTAGGCTAAAATGCTCATATGGCTAATGTTAATTTATATGCTAACGTTACTTTAAATTTGACTGAAATCCATGGCCATACCCTACACGTCATCCAGCTAACAATTCCAGCTAGCTGGTTAGCTAAAGTGAGGCATAGCAGACAGCTACAGCATTGATACAGTACATGCATCGTAGTTGTCACTTAAATTGACCACACCCCTAATTATGTACACTGGCTCATCCGTGTTGGCTCCAGTCTTTAGAACTGGAGGTTGCCATTTGGTCTAAATTGTTATTATTTTCAAAACAATATCCAGACATATTCAAAAAGTTGGGTTGTTTTAGTGCCTTTAAATTCCAAATGTTTTTAGATGTTCCAGATATGTGCATATTTATATTTATTCAAAGAGTATAAATATTCTTATACTGTTCCTGGCCAAAAAATGTGTGAAAATGATTCCTCATGCTATTAGAACCACTCTTTCACATTTTGAGTTCTGAAATATGGCCGTGTTAACAGGGAAGAAAAACTCCATATGTGTGATAACCTGGTCATTCCTTACATGCATGTAGTCGGCTGACTTAATTTTATTGCCATATAACGTTGCTAAGGCTAGACCTGACCAACTGAAGCAACCACAGTTTATTATGCTACCTCCAGAGGCTTGTACAGTGGGCACTATGCATGATGCAGGTGCATCGTTTCATCCCTTCTTACCCTGCCGCGCCCATCACTCTGCATAGTATCAATCTGGACTCATCAAACCACATAACCTTTTTCCATTACTCCAAATTCCTTTTTTTCTGATTAATCTCACTAACAAGCAATGGCGGCTGGGAGGGCGCAAACAAAATTAAAATTAAACTTTTAATAATCGCCTGTAAATAACCATAAGAAGTGCTGGAAAAGTGTAAGTGGAGCGTAAGCTCGGCCACGATCACTTGACTGCTGCTTAATTAGAAGATCAGGTCGATCTGGTCCAAGCTCTTTAACTTTTTTTCCTTCTTCGTCCGATCCCCTTGCGAAGGGGTATTTTAGCAAAGTAATTACAGAACTTCCACGTCAATCACCATTCAATACATTAACTAACAATCTGCTGACCATTAATAAGACTTGTTGAGTCCAATCACATGAGCTCAAATATTTAATAACAATATTGATTCGCTAAGAACAAAGGTGGGAGGGTTCGGGTGCATAGAGCTGCGCCCCAAGGATGATTTGAAAAAATCCAATTAGAGCTCAGCCTCAGATCACATGCTTTTCAAAAATGTACGTGCCAGAGACACAGTTTAGGTTTTTATATATTTTTTTAATTGTTAGCCACTGCTAACAAGTGGTGTTCTTTTGGCCACACAGCTGTTTAGTCCCAGTTCTTCTCATCATATTGTGCATGTGGGAAGTTGATGGTACACCTCTATCCTTCCAGGCTTTAATAATGCATTAGACACCTCTTAACCCAATTCCAGTCATTTCAAATCTCCTTAGTTTTTCTTTGCTTTGTGCAGGCTCTTCTGAAACAGTGATTTTTTATTGGCTCTATTATTAAAGCTCTATTAATATAACACATACTACATGAGCCAAGGAAGATGTTTAACCTCATTTAAATTATGCAAAAATCCACAAACTCCTAATACTCACTGAGTTGACTTTCATGGAGAAGCCTGTCAATCTCATGGACCTAAGGAACAAAACGCAGGGAAAAGCACATGAAGCATTATTGTACAAAAAAAAAGGGCAGGAAGTAAACAACACATTCTAATTAGAGAAGCATTGCACATCATTGCTTTGGTGAAACAAATCCCAGACATTTAAGAAACCGTGATTAAATGCTGCCGAACACCATGGTGAAAAGAAAATCAAAAAAAGCTAGTGGGAGAAAGATGATAAGAATAAAAACACATGAGCATATTGTTTCTCCATGGCAATGTTCAGAACTAATTAAGGATCTCAGATACGAAAGCTTTGTCTCTGTGCGTATGTTTTGTAATTCAATTACATTTCTTAAAGAGCAATGAAAGCAGAGTGGATTAAGCTTGTTTGGGTTAATAAGCTGTGAGTCACTCTGTCATTAGCGCTTCTAATTGTGTGGTTTTATGGGCTGGGGCAGGGGTTGCCATAATCGATTGCTTGCCTCATTTAGGGCATTAAGCCCTTTATTCTACTGCAAAATTTGCACTGAAGTCTCACTTCTGTTTGTGTCAGAGACTCACAAGGTTCCTTGCCTTCCAGAGCGACTGAACTTTGACATGTCAGGCAAAGAGGAGAGGATCTGAGAGACTCCCGGAGGTGTTCGGCACACTCCGTTCTTCCATTTTACTCTTTTAGTAGATAATGAGAAACGCCCACAAGGGAGCTTGTGATTTATGACTACCGCTCTGCTAACAATTTCTGAACTCTGAGCACAGTTACAACAAGTCATTTATCCACATGCAGGGCTGGTCCCGGAGTATTATTATTTCAGCTCTGAAGTTAAAAAAAAAGAAAAAATATATTGTGAATTATCCTGGTGTGGTCATGAATCAGAGCTGTTAAAATGCAAAACATGGTCACGACCTTGAGATTAAAGCGATAGGTATTCACTCATCCCTTTTCAGCACTCGTGCTCTGAAAGATGACCTTTTTAATTTTATTTATTTATTCATTTTTTATTTCACATCGGTGCTCTACTTTTCCAAAGTTTGAGAGTTGAATAAATGTGTAATCAAAGCATAACCATAACAGATACTGTATGTTTTTAGTTATTGCAAGATCAGCCATAACATTATGACCTCTTCTTCTTCTTTGTCTTTCGGCTGTTCCCTTTCAGGAGTCGCTACAGCGAATCATCTGCTTCCATCTAACCCTGTCCTCTGCATCCTCTTCTCTCACACCAACTAACTTCATGTCCTCTCTCATTACACCCATAAATCTCCTCTTTGGTCTTCCTCTAGACCTCCTGCCTGGCAGGTTCAACCTTATCATCCTTCTACCAATATGCTCACAATCTCTCCTCTGAACATGTCCAAACCACCTCAATCTGGCCTCTCTGACTTTATATCCAAAACATCTAACATGTTTTATGTTTTATAACATTATGACCACCTGTTTAATATTTAATACGTCTGCCAAAACAGCTCTGACCCATCGAGGCATGACCTCCACTAGACCACTGAAGGTATGCCCTGGCAAGCCATAGGTACTGCAAAATGCAGGATGGGGCCTCGGTGGCTCAGATTTGTTTTTCCAGGATATCTCAGAGATGCCTGATTGGATTGAGGTCTGGAGAATTTGGAGGCTGAGTCAACACCTCACTTTCGTCACTGTGTTCCTCAAACCATTCTCGAACAAGTCATTCTGCTCAAAGTGGCTACAGCCACCAGGGAATGCTGTTGACACGAAGGGGGGTTTGTGGTCAACAATAAGGTTCAACATCCACTTGAATTGCAGGAGCCAAGATTTCCCGGCGGAACACCGCGCAGAGCACCACACTGCCTCCATCAGACACAGATCAGCATTGAAACTCTGATCGGTCTGTAGCTACTCAGCCCCGTACACAACTGTGATGCACCGACACCTTTCTTTCAGAACCAATGTTAACTTTTTCACCAATTTACTGTAAGCTACAGTAGCTCTTCTATTGGATCAAACTACACAGACCACAGGCTCCGCACGTGGCTCCGCATCAACGAGCCTTGGTTTCCCTGTCGCCGCTTCACCAGTTTTTCTTCCTTGGGCCACTTTTAGTAGGTCCTGACCACTGCACAATGGGAATATCCAACAAGACCTGCAGGTTTGGAGTTCTCTGGCCCTTATCAATGTCAGTCAAACCCTTACAGTTACTCATTTTCTTCTGTTTCCGACATATCAACTTCAGGCACAAAATGTTCACTTGCTGCCTGATGTATCCCACTCACGTCTTGTAACAAGTTAATGTTATTCAGTTCACCTCTTAGTGGTCACAATGTTATGGCGGATTGTTGCACTGAACGAGATGTAAATCTTGTTAAAAGTGCTACACAAATAAAACTGAATTAAAACGTAATGATGAGTGTATTATACATTCAATTTATTGCTACTATCAGAATCAGCAATTATGATATAGACCATATACATATATATATATATATATATATATATATTTATTTATTTATACTAGTATAACATTTTAAATACATCTTGAACTTTGAAATTAAATAATACATTTTACTATCAATCTTGCAAACAAGTCGAAGCGGTTCAGTTGCCATGGAAACAAAATGACCTCACCGGCAGCCCCTATCAACACCGTCTCCTTTTTCATGCCATCATTAAGAGAGGAAACGGTAGTGAATGTGCCTAACAGGCGAAAGATTATGACCAAAGGCGGTGGCCTTGACTCATCTTCTGTAGTCCACAAATAGTATCCCTTTAACAGTGTCGTATTTGTGATCTACAGAAATAAGAGGCGGATTTATTCAGGGCCAGAGGAGACCACATCATCGCTAATTTGATTCATTGCCAGAGGTGAGCAGCAAACATTGACTTAATTAGACTCAGGAGCATAAAAGAAGCTCATGGGTTTCCTTCCCTCACCTTCACCCGCACATGAGGCAACACCAGCATGTGAAAAATAAATAAATAAATTGTGTAGCACATTCAACAACAGACACTGTCACACTGCGGTATCTAGATGTAGATTTAGATCCATACTGAACAAATCAGGGCTGACGCTTGCAAGAAAAGGAATAGAGAAAGTTGTCAGAATTGACATTGGATTGTATAATCACTTTTTAGACATTATTAATGGCTTTTTGGATATCTGGATAAAAATAGAATGATGAGATGAGAATGTGACATCTTAGAGAGTGCTAGGATGTACTACTGAGATGATCTATAACCACAGCCAAAGAAATACAGCAATGATTCTCTTTTTCTCTCTCTTTCTGCTTTCCTCCCTCCCTCATTCTGCCAGCAGAGCAGAAAAAAAACACCATGAATCAGAAAATGTCATGTCATAAGGATACAGTACAGTCGAGAGACCTCATGTCCTTATGTCAAGGAATAAGATAGTGTAAGAAAAATCAAGTATTCTCTTTCTGCCATTTCACTTGAGCATAAACAAGATTTATATGTTATATAAAAATACAGCTTATATTGATTTTACTTAATTATATAATCTTCAAATTAATTAGATAAAACGTTCTGTTGATTTATTGTTTTCGTGTATTTATTGTCCTGCACTTTGTTCAGTGAGTCTATAAAACTGATCCTGGTCAATATTCCATTATTTAAAAACAAACAAACAAGCAAACAAAATGACACTTGGCTTGATCAGATCTGGCACAAGAAGTTATTCATTATCCATTATCCACAGTCATGAGAATAGAAGCTACCTTTATATGTCTATATAATCCCCTGCTGCACTATCCCAGCGTTTCACTAGAGCTTGGATACCATCAAGGTAGAAAGTTCTCTCAGTACGCCAGAGCCATGATCAGACTTGAAACGCTGGCCTACCAGGAACTCCTTTAATGTCCCAAACATGTGAACATGGCTTGGAAACGGCTTCTTGTAATGTGCAACACACATTATTGTTGGTGAATGATAGTGCCTACAGTTTCCAGAGACAGATGCCTCTTTTCCACAAGTTGGTGACAAGCTATCTATCGATTTTCATGGATCAGGTGTTCCACTTCCTGCATGTTCAGAGGAACGACTGCAGTCGGCTCAGAGCCACCTCAGATGGGATCGTCATTCATGGACGTACAGGTCCTGGTTTGACTTGAACGCCCCTCGTTGTCACACATGTATTATATATTAACCATGACTGCTGAATTCTTTATTCTGATTGGTGACATGGTGTTGATTAAAATTCCATAATATATAATCCTAACATGTCCTGAACTTAGTTTGTGGAACAAAGCAGGTAAAATTATGTTTTGATTAACCTTCTGGAAATGAATTACACAAACCCACACTATTCTTCACCTAGTTTCTACATACTCATAATCACCATCATCATTCTTCAACCTCTTAAATCCAATCTGTATGCTCATGATGATGAGGGGCCATATGATTGCCTTGGACAAGTTCATAGTGCTGATCTTGTAACTGGTAAGAAAGTGTTGCCATACATACAGTATGTGATTAGATTGAGTTGATTGTCCTGCTCCAACAGGGTGGACAAGAATTCACTGAAATCAGATTTCATACCAACATTCTGTACAGACCAAATGGCCAAATGAGCTGGTGCAGATGCACTGTGACTCAATCAAATAGAAAAGCAATTAGTATTATGAGATTGGGGAATGCTGGATGGCAATTTAAAGCAATAAAATATAAAAAAAAATCCATGCATCACAATCACCAGGTGATGAAAAACTACACTGATGAATTCAATCACTTTGAAACTGCTGGGGATCAGGTTTTTGATCAAGGTGCTCATAATTAAATTGATTTGTTCCTTATTAAGTTTAAGCCTGTCTGAAGCATGATCAGAAACAATAGGTGGATTGTAGAACACACTCTTAAAACATTTGAAGCATTACCAGGCAGGGAAGACAATCTACTGGGATAGTCTTCTTTTAATACAGGAGAAAAAAAAAGATTGATTTTTGTAATGCTGGGGATATAGGTTGATCGACCAGCAGAGAAAGGTGTACATTCCACTAGCTCATCCTCAAAAGGCACTTTGGCTTGGAGAATCAATGTACTTTGATGGACTTATGGAGGCAATTCATTGTCGATCAGCCTCACTAAATGTCAATCCTACAGTAAAAGCAGTAATGCAGAAGCAATACCCACATGCTATCTAAAAGCACTGACGAGAACAGTGAGCAAAATCTGGTACAACAGGAACATACAAAGTAATACAAGGTTTAAACAGAAAACAGGCAAATTGGAGCAAAATGGAGTCCGGTCGAACAGATTAAAGAATGGGGAGAGGGTACTTTATTAGCCAGTAATGGTATTTGACAAAGAGCACAGTTGGTAGCCACACAGCTCGAGGGCTGTCAGATCGAACTGTGGTTACTGTCTGTGCATGTTTTCCCCAGTGTGCATTTGCATTTCCTCAAATTCCTACTAGGGAAGTTAGCGATTAATCATTAGTTGAGTAACTGTCAGTAACGGCCCCGTCACACAGCGATGAAGACCATGAAGTTTTGACTGATCCTTTGAATACTGAGGTGCACAGCAGAAATGGGGCAAAATTTTAAAATGTGCATTTATCAAGTTCATACTACTTCCTAGTCATGTCCATGTCAGGCTCTCAATGCGTCCATCATGTTGTCCTGATCGTGTGCTCAACAGGTCCAATGAGAAAGTTATTACTTTATCCAATCAGATTGCATCACACTCTTATCACACACTCACTACGTCGTCATTGCATCCAGTGTGTCTATGTGATGGTGTAAGGAATTGGAACCAGAATTTATATACTTCTTGAAACCTGAATGTCTTCATATAAGAACATGACATTTTGGTCATCATATACTGTACAGTATATACAATACTCACAATAAGTTAGGGATATTTACATGAGTGCTTTTCCTATTTGCTCTGAATTTGAATGAAATAAGTAAAAGTTCCCTTTGATATTACTANNNNTTGAAAAAGGTTGTCTTTTGGGATTGGCCCCAATATAAGGCACACCTGTACACAATGAGACCATTACATGGAAAACAGAAAATGAGGTGTGTCTATCAGCCCAAATGTCTTAAGTGAAACAAACACCGTATGTATGACATACACTAAGTCCCTCTCAATATCCCTAACTTATTGTGAGTAGTGTACTGTATATAAAAAGCCGTTCAAAGCCGTTCTTACTTGACATCCTTATTACTGTAACTTCTTCCTGCATCTTTTTGCAACCACAGGCTCACCAGGATTTTCATTATTATTATTTTAATATGTCCAAAAAAAAAAAGCATGGCAGCTCCACATCAAGGGGGCCAATACTATGTCCTTACCAGCTTCTACTGCATTCATCAAAGCTGGACAAGCTCTTATTGCATCCAATTTGACGTAACTGGGAGGTAAGAATGTAGATGCATCAAGCAATGTTTGTTTTGCATAATATTTCTCCACACCTCAGACATCCAGAAAGTATTACACCACAAGAGAATACACTTGCAGTTCAGACATTTTTTTTACTGCTACTATTCTATTTAACCATTATTTCACTGGGATGTCTCTTGGGATTTGCAATATCTCATTTGCAAAAATGGCGCCATTCCACATACGCCAAAACACACAATAAAATATGCACATTGGTAAGATCCAGAGAACATAATAAGCACGCAACATCCTGAGCACAACATATTGCACATCAGATATGCAAAAGTTACACAAAGTTATAAATGTACGTCTTAAAATATTTACAGCGTCCAAAAGTGCAAAAGACTCTATTATCAGTGTCTCAGACTTAGTTTGAAGTTCTTAGTTAACACATTAGTACATTCATATGGATATTGTTATAAAAGTTAAATAGCTAGCAGGTAAGAAGCAAAGGCTTTTAAAAGCAGGTACAATTTCAATACCAGTCCTTTTGGGGGATCTTTATAATGGGCAAATAGAAAGATCTCAGAGAATAGATGTCCCCATGACAATTCTTTTACTTTATTTTTTTTATCAGATTTTTGATATGTTCGCATCCTACAGTATCCATGGTGAATTCCTACATTGTGCCCAGTGTTTCTGTGTTAAGTTCTGGATAAAGCAGTCACTGAAGATAAATGAATAAGTGAAGATAGGGCTGCATTTTCCTTCCTTGTTTTGAGTGCTTTCGGGAAGCCTAGATCAATAGTAATAACATCACATAACTGTTGCGCAATCTAAATCTCTGGACTCTAGGCCTGTGGCCTCCAGTCTCTCAGACTTCAGACTCGGTTCTCTGATTTTGACTGAAATGTGCAACATAATCACGTCATGTCTGCAAGGCCACAGGGCTGCAAGTGTATAAAAAAAAAAAGAACCAGTGAGTGGCTTGAATGGTTTCCATAGTTAACGGCAACACAGAATATCTGATACCAGAAACAAGATGTACAGCGGCATCATTGTTGCTCTTGTATTACATTATAGGTAATTTAATAATTACATCTAAAAAGCCAAAGGTTTCATTACTTGATCCCATTGTTTAGTCTGTCTGGTGTATTTAATTCTAAATAGAAATATGGATGCTGCTGATCAAAGAGAAATGCACTTTCCAATAGATCCATTATCTCCTAGGTTTTGACAATGCTAATTACATTTATTCATCATCTTAAGTAAATGCTTTTTTTTTCCTGGTTAGGGATGCACTGGATCCAGATCCTATTCCCAGAACACTGGGCTTAAGTAAGGAAGAGACTTTGAATAGGATGCCAGCCCATCACAGGACTGCTAATTAAGTATAAATTAAACAGCTTTGCTTTTGACAATCAAAGCAAACAAATTAAATTCATTAGAAAGTTATAGACTTCAGTTGTAATGTACTGGTCTAAAACAAGAATGATTTATTAATTCTACTTCAATAACCTTTTTATCCTTATCAGAGTCATGGTGAATCCAGAGCCAATCCTGGAACAGTGGGCACAAGATGGGTATACATCCTGGATATGATAGCAAATCCATCAGAGGACACCATGTATATTTATTGAGATAAATAAAAACATGATTGTGCATAAATGCTTTGTTAAAGTGTTTAAACCAGAACTTTAGTATATGAATAAACACCACCTGGCCCCAAAAGTTGCACACTGTAAGATTTCATTCAATGACCTTCAGTTTTGTTTATATCACACAATATAATGGCCAGGTCATGTGTGAAAAAGGTCATGTGTGTGCTCCCAGAGCCACAAATTGAGATGTGATACCCTGGACATTCAGTACGTTCAGGTCGTCGGCTGACTTCATTTTATTGCCACAAACAGTAACAGTTTAACAAATCCTAACAAACTGAATCCTTTTTTCATGATTAGCCTCATAAACAAGTGATTTTCTTAATGACAGACTTGATCTTCAACTCATATAAATTGTATGGATTATCGACTTTTATACATGAAAATATACTGTTGACTTATTATTTATTATGCTTATTTTTCATTATGTTTACAGCAAATAGTAGACACCCTTATCCATTTTTTTTTACATTACTTACATTAATTAAAAATATAATAATAAAAAAAAAGATAGTGAGGCTAAAACAGCCAAACACAAGCATAATTTAATTATGAAATTATATAAACAAATGCCTTAGACAGCAAAGAATTTAACTGACATTTATACATTTATTATTAGCTGCATTATAACTATTATTTATCTCAATAAATTTATATTTATACTCGGACCACATCTCAATTATGCTAATTCCATTATGCTAATGCTACACCCACCCATGAAGTGCTTCGAGCGGCTCGTCATGAGACACATCAAGACCCTGCTGCCCCCCTCACTGGACCCAGTGCAATTTGCGTACCGTCCTAACCGCTCAACGGACGACGC
>JAQQZT010000003.1:6200760-6212031 GCA_030068275.1 Clarias platycephalus
CGGCTCAGTGCTGGTGAAATTTCTTTGGGTCTTCCACTTGACTTTTTTGTTCCATAACCCTCAGGATCATTTAAGAATTTCTTATGCGTCCCACCTCAGCAGCGATGGCGCGCTATGAGAGACCCTGCTTATGCAGTTCAACAACCCGACCACGCTCAAAAAGGGAGAGTTTTTTTGCCTTTGCCATCAAAACATGTGACTACCTGACAGAAAATGACAATGAATCCACATCTTTGGCCTTTTAATGGCATGTGATCCTAAAATTTTGATCAGCTGTAAAACAGCCTGTTTCAGTTTAATCGTTATTTTCAATTAATTGAATGCCCATTTCTTCTTGTTGCATGTTGAAGCTCTACTTGGAACCTTGTTAAGATCCAACCATGCAAAAAATGATTCTTTGTCATTTTTCAAGTGGTCTTAAACTTTTGATCGGGACTGTATGATCTGTAAAGTGATTAAAAATCAGTTTTAATGAATTCAACCTACACTACCATTCAAAAGTTTGGACACACCTTTTGATTCCATGGTGTTTCCTGACTTTTATTTACTTCTACATTTTTAAACGATGCTGAAGGCGTCCAAATTATGCAGTAATCTCCTTTGAACAGTTGATATTGAGATATTTCTGCTACTTATGCTCTGTAAATCCTTTATAACGGCTCTAATCTGAGGTGCTGGTTGTTAATTGGTGATTTCTGAGGCTGGTGACTCTAAATGAACTTCTCCTCTGCAGCAGAGGTACATTTTTGGTCTTGCTTTCCCGGGAAGGTCTTCATGAGATCCAGTTTCATCATGGTGCTTGATGGGTTTTACAAATGCACTTGACACAATACTGTTCTTGCAAGAACTGTTCGAGAACAGCTGACCGTTATGTCTTAAAATAATAACTGACTGTTGTTTTTGTTGCATAATTACCTAATGACATATGTGTTATTGCATAGTTCTGAAAGATCCTGTATTATCCTAGAATGTAGAAAATAAAATCCAAACTTGTGTCCAAACTTTTGACTGGTACTGTAAGTTTATATAAATGTTCGTCTTTGACTGTGTGTGTACATATATATTTTTGCCTGCAAGGCCCTGGGTACAGACTTTTTTGCCCGAGATTGGACCAGATTGGATGGCCTTCGGCCCTTTGTTAATGTGTTAATGTTACGGCTCATTGGTGTATGTATATACTTTTAAATGAAACTGTCAGATAAATATAGAGCAAATAAGTAATTACTATGATTTTAGCTATTATTGTACGGATTTGTTGCACCACACTGAGCTCTAACATCTACGTGCCTCGATTACATTCTGCCACACACCTGTGAGTCATGTTGGCTTAGAGAGTCTGCCAAACGACTCCATGTAAATGTTCCACTCTGTTTCTTTCTTTCACCTCAGTGTCCTTCATGGTGTGACTACCATTTTAGCCCTGTACATTAGAACAGTGCAGCTGCAATCAGGTCCTATTTAACCAGCCTGTGACCACCCAGCCATGGAGAATAAAGACTTTCCTGTGACAAATTAATTTTCTGCTCAGGGCGCGCATGATCCGACAAGATAAAACAGTGCCCATAAAAGCCTAACGTTGAGTCGGTTTGAATAAGGCCTTCCATCGGAGTTAGAAATGCGAGCGGTGCACTGGTTATGAAGCTCCTGAACCAAAAGAAGTACAGTACATCTGCCAAAGTTCTCGCCATGAATTTCTTTTTCGCTTTCTCCAGGCATGTTGTTGCCTCTCTCTCTTTCTTTCATCACATCAAACGGCATTTCTGCTTCGCACAGTATTAAACTGATAAAAGGTAGATCAAAATGATATCAACAGTAAAACCTACGGCGGTGCAGAAAACGCTAACTTCAGCAAAAAGGATAAAGTTTATTGCAGTGAGGATGATGCTCTCAGCATTTCAACTCTCAGCACCAGTTTAAAATCCCTCGTAAACAAAGCAAAATCAGAACACATTCAGGTTTGAACTGGCTGGGCATACTGTATACTCATGTATTACATTCATTGATGCAGTGTTTAAACCTTTCTTATGAATTGTTTGCATTTAAACCATAACCGATATAAATATAGAAATAAAATGCTTTAATTTTATTCAAATTTATACATTAGAATAATTAGCACCCATGATGTGTTTGAAAGTGGAAATGCATGTAGAATGTAGAATTTTATATAAGGACTATTGAATATTTAGTTTTTAAGACTCAACACCATTTCACTGTTTTCACAATTCAAATGTAGGCCGATATTGATTTTCCTGAAGGCAATATACATAATATCAATTATAATGTACTAAATAAAAATGGAAATAGAAATTATGCTAAATAAAACTAACCAAAACTAACAAAAACCAATGAAAACTCAAAATAAGCATGCAGAAATGCAAATAAATATGCAGAAATGTATAGCAACATTGAAGCTAGAAAAAGAGTCTTTGAAAATACATAATCTTTGAAATACAGGTACACGACAATATATATACATTAATACATTAATACAAGTTTAATACTTAAAAAAATAAATAGTGTAAATGTTTAATATAATTTATATAATTTTTCTTATTATTTAACCAAGAAGAATCATTGTTATAATTTTCATGTTGCAAACCGAAGGTCAGTGAAGTTACCATATATGGTGTCTTGTCCACCTATGGTAACTGCTTTTCCAAAAGTCTATACGATTAATATTTAATGATTTGCCCCATGTATCTTACAGCACAGTAAAATTATTTAAAATGATGCTTTCATATGTCAGGGAAATGATTGACTTCCAGTGCAGGTCCGCTCTCCATACATATTATGGTCACTTGACCTACAAGTAATCAAGAGCAATTAGCAAAGCCATGCACATTAAAGGTCAAATTAGGTACAACCACAATTGGGTTGCATTAAAATGAAGTATATCTAGTACATTAGATTTGCAGTACAAAAACCTCATGAGGCCACTTCCACAGAGAGAAATCACTTATTCTATGTAAAAGATCATCTTTATTTACTACACAATCTTAACAAAACAAGTGCACATACAGTATGTACAAACATCAAATTCGACAGAAAAACAAGACCCGTTATACTTTACATACACAGGGATTCGCAAAGACACTGAAGACTTCATGATAAATATTGCCTTTATTATTTTTTTAAATACACGATTAATATTATGATACTGTCAAACCGACTTGTTTTTTTGGAACGGTACCGATGCGAAGAACACCATTCCTCCAAAAGATATTCCCTTAGCTGGTATTTAAATGAAAACAATGGTGGAGAGCACTGTCTAACACGTCACTCCAAAATCTCCCATAGGTGTACTACTGGGCTGAGATCCGGCGAGTCTAAAGGCAGCATTTGCTTTGATTTCTCCCACATTTGGATATGACATGCTTCGGGTACGAAAATAAAACTAAGCAATGCGAGTTGTTTAGGTCCTACTGGCTGGTAGGCAGCAGTAAACAAGCCAGCCTTACCTTTGAGACTTTCTCTTTCCCATCTTCGCTTGAAGCAAAAAAGGCCACTGTAGAGAAGAGGAGAGAGAGAGAGAGAGAGAGAGAGAGAGAGAGAGGAGTCAGTGCAGTCTTTTTAATACACACCAACAGTGAGCGTTCTGTCATCAATCCATTTAAAATGCTTATGGAAAAACCTAAAATATCCTCCGGCCTTGCCTCTGGGCAGCTTTACATCTGTCTTAGCTAAAAAAAAAAACCTAGAGTAAATCTGAGCAACACAAATTAAATAAAAAAAATCTAACAGTCAGCCAGTCATGTAGTCAAACCAAACTCTTGTAACTCTTCTTAGATTTACGTCCACAACTTGGAACTTATTTTACCACACTCGCTGCAAGTTCATAATTAGAGACAGGGCAGCCCTCTTCCAATTACACTACTATTGATTTAGTAAGGATTGAGCTCAGAGAATCGATATGGAGCACCGAAACAGCAGTTTTATAAGCAAAAAGGTCTATAGTGTGAAATACTGGTGACATCTAGTCTTCAAGAAAAGCTCACAATCGCAGAATTAAATATAACTTAACAGGATCTAAATCCCACATGACTGACACAAAGAAAATACAGAATAATAAAACTCCTACTGTACTCTATAGCAATCGGGTCATATATACATATATACTGTATATACAGACATGGGTCGATAGTCAGTTATTTAAAACTCGACAAACACAAGTTTATTATCAGCGATACATGATCGATTCCTCTTTGTTTCTATAGCAAAAAATGACTCCTGGATAAGACGTGGTTGCAGAAAGCATTTAAAGACTTATTCGCCTTAATTGGACATATTAGTGAGCATCAGATAAATCCTCCTTAGAGATACAGTAACAATACCATTATTCTGTTTACAAGCTGTTTATTCTGTTTATTTAAATGAGAATACAGAAGTTATGCATACAGAATAAATACAACCCTGCCAGACAAATGGTTAATGCTAGTGTTTTTATGCTTAACATAAACAACTTTACTCTCAGAATGCTCCTGCCTTTAATAAAAAGATCGTATACAGTCTGATTGAGTTAGTTCCAATAGAGTAATCTGATTGGGCGAGTGGCATGTGGCGATACAGAGCATAACAGCTGTCAAACCGACTTGTTGCAGTAACAGCAGTGGTTAAGGTATTGGACTTCAGATCGGAAGGTCCGAAGTCCAAACCCCAGCACCACCAAATTACCTATTGTTGGGCCCTTGAGCAAGGCCCTTAACCCTCACCTGCTCAGATATATACATTAATGAGATAAAATGCAAGTCGCTCTGAATAAGGACGTCTGCCAAATCCTGTAAACGTAACGTAAGTGAAAGGAGGTCTGTACAGTACATTCCACAATACTGCAAAGAGGAGAGATAGCTGCCTTAAAAAAATGCCACATTCAAAAAAACAGAATCCCAAATCCCTCTCTAACCCCTGATCAAGGGTGCTACTTGGTGTGTGGAACAATGGATTGTACACTCTAGCACACTTTTTAAACTATCTGGGTTCCAAACATGCAACGCTGAAGGTAGCCGAAGTGGAATAACTGGAAATGTAAAATAAATCTCAGGTTTCTCAGAACTGTCTCCATGGTTTCACCTTTTGGTTACATTAGTGCCGGTAAGAATTTACTTTCACCTCTTCTATTGTAATTCTACTAACTTTGTACACAGTGCATGGACACACATGACCATATATGCTTATACAAACAATGACTGTGCAGCGATGAAAGATCCTGTATATTAAGTATACAACAGTCCCGAACAAGATATCCATTTATACATGTATGCATCTATGGAAGTAGAGAACGTGTGTGAAATATACAGTAGTACAATGACAGAATTATAAGTTATGGATATGGCAGTGCGAAGACGCATAATGGATAGTGCAGTGCAGTAAGTAAAGAGACAACTCAGGAGTGTAGTGGGTATTAAATCATGATTAGCTGTTCAGAATGGAAACTGCCATTGGGAAGAGACTATTTCTCAGTCTTTTTTTATGCAGGCATTGAGGCATTTGTAGCACCTGCCTGAAGGGAGGAGGGTAAACAGTTCAGGAATGGGCTGAGACGCATATTGGATAATGCTTTTCATCCATAGCAGGCAGCGTTTGTCCTCGATGGCGGGTAGCTGAGTGTTGTTGATTCGTTGAGCGGTTTCAATCATTCGCTGAAGGACTTTGCTGTCTGTTGCAGTGCAGCTGCTGGACCACACTGAGATGCAGTTAGTGAAGATGCTCTTTATTGCACAACGGAAAAAAATTCACAAGTATCCGGAAGCTCAGTACGGCCTTTTTTTTTTAGTTAGGTCAGAAAATAAACAAGCTGCTGCACCTTTTAAACCAGAAAGGAGGAAATACCAATACAATTACTTATATTCTGAAAACCTAATATAATGAGTGTAAATAACTTCTGATTTCCCAGTCCTAAGTATGCAAAGATATAATAAGCATCCGGCCTTCAAACAGGATAAACACACTAGCACCAATCTCATAACACAATCAGGTTAAAAATGGTGTACCTTAAAAAGCGTGATGGACAGAAAGGTCAAAATTAAATAGCCTGACCTTAAAACTAGAATAGACCAAAAAAAAAAAGAGCCATTAAAATCCAGGGCTTCGTTAGAAAGGAAGTGAGCTCTATCTTAAAATAGATGTACCCAAAAGGTCATGTGTAAATGTAAATAAATTATGGGAGCTCATTAAATCTTAACGCTGACTCGGAATGAAGGTCTAATTAGTCAAATGGGTAATAAAAATATCCAGAAAGAGCACAGTTCCTTTTCTTTTGAAGGAACTGTGTGATATTTAAAGCAGCCTATTAAATAGCTGTAACCTCTTAATACATTATTCACCTGCGGCTGGACAAAAATTGGCATTTGCTCAAAATTAAAAATGTATAAATATTTTTAACATTTAAATATTGCAGAATGTTGTAAGGAGTTATGACGTTGGCTTTCTGATCGGAAGCTCAAATACCAGTACTTCCAAACCAGCACTGTTTGGCCCTTACGAAAGGCCCCTAAATCCTCAGCTGCTCAGTTGTATAAAAATTTGATAAATGTAAGTTGCTAATTTCAAATTAAAATTATTTGTCACATTCACATACATTTTTAATTTGAAATGATCAATTTACATTTTGCAATATTTAAATATTAAAAAGATTTATACATTTTTAATTACATTTTAATTTACCATTTTGATTATTGTATTTAGCTTTATTTAATAAGTATGCTCTTACGTATGTGCTTTGTAAGAGCACCAGTGTCAATTGTTGGCTTCACCCTTCACAAAAGATTTATTTAGATCCTCCATCAACGGAGCATCGGCTATTCACTCACTAGCCACTTTAATAGGAACACCACCTAGTAATAGTCATAAATCAACACCACCTTGGAGCTTAATGCAGAAGGACTACTGGGTTGCCAGGTTGATTTTTGTGCAGACCATGTTGAATAGGAGTTATTTTAGTGTCTACACAACAGCCTTTAATATTTGTTCTTAATTTTAATACAAGATAATATCAAAGAGCAAGCAAAGGTTCTAGGGGTGGGCGAGATGATGGAAATAATCCAAGACCATATTTCAAGACATTTCTAAGATATACAATTTAGCAATTCAGTAACGTTGCAATTTAAATTAATAATTAAAGAAAAGCTCAATGATACTTTAATGTTGTTCTACTTCCAGCTGCTCCTATTAAAGGGTTGCCACAGTGGACCATCCGATCCACACACAACTTGGCACAAATTTTATGCCGAATGCCCTTCCTGATGTAACCTTCCCATTTAACCTGGCCTTGGCATTGGGTGGAAATTGAATGGTTGATTCCGTATGGTAGGTGAGAATCCAACTACTAAGTCACCAAACCAATTCCCCCTCGTTGATACTTTACTATAATGTCAAATTTTGTATCTTGATATCTTGGGGAAAAAAAGTCATTTATCATGGTACCAATATTATATCATATCACTCAGCCCTTTGTAGAACAATTTACAAAAACCCCTAATCCTAACTCTAGAAGTAGCTTGATATCCAAAGAAACATCAAATAGTTGTCTTTTAGGCGGCACAGTGGCTTAGTAGCTAGCACAGTCACCTTGCATCTCCAGGTGCTGGGATCGATTCTCACCAGGGCCCCCGTGTGGCTGTAGCCTCTCACAGCCGAGGGCCTAGAGAGAGCAAAATTGGCCAAGCTCTCTCAGAGGGGAGGGATGGGAGGCACTTAGTGCTCACACATTAATTACAGCTGTTCGGCCAATCAGGGGCATCTGTGAGCTCACGCAAGCGGAGGGAGCAGATAGCACTGTTCTCCGAGTGCGTTACACCGCCCCCAACTATGCGTGAGCAACCAGTTCGAAAAGATGCGGTCGGTGACGTCACGTGGTTCGAAGGAAACACGTGATAGTCTGCGACCCTCCTGACTGAGTGGTAGTAGTAGCTTAATGTGGGAGCCCCCTAGTGACTGGGAGGAATTGGATAATAAAAATATAAAAAAATTATTTTGTTTTTTTAAGTTGGAAACACCAATTAGTCTAATCTGCATGCCTTTGGAAACCAGAGTACCCGGAGTAAGTACGGGGAGAACATGTAAACTCCATGCTCAAAGTGTTAGGACCTGAAGACAGGATTTAAGCTCTCTAGCCTCGATGTCCGAGACCACAGGGAGCCACATTACGCCACTGCGTCACCCTATTTTAAAACTGATTGTTATAATTATGATCAATGAAACGCATACATGATCTCAGCATGCCTTAACTATATATTATACGACAGAACCTAGCACCTGAAGCATGCTGGGAAATTTGAAATGTCTGCACTTAATTTGATTCCGCAGTATACAGTATACGGCTTTCATCAGCTACTTGTCTCATGTCAGGGTGCAAAATACATCTTTGTCAAGGGAATAAAATCCCTTACACTTAATGCCACACACAATGAAGTGAAGAAACAGCTATTAAAATTCAACAAAGCCTTTGTCTTCTAGAGCTAATTATTTTCCACGGGGGATTAAAAGTTGTTTTTCTTACCAATTTTTTTTTTAAAGAGTGGTAAAGGCATATTTTTTAACAGGATGTGTGAAAACCATTAAGCTGAAAGATCTGATGTTGCTGCTCTGCATTCACACCAGAGCATCAAACTGACCCCTCATGTCAAGGCCAACAGCCAAACAGATCCTTTTTATATTATTATTATTACTATTTTCGAGGCTGCAGCAAAATTTAACAACAACAAAAAAAAAATAATAATAATCGACATGATTAGAAACAACGTGAAAAATCTCCAAGGCCACTAATATTAAAACGCTGATCGCTTAAGATATTTAGTATAATAAAATGATTTGCTTTAAGTAATCGAGTTGTCTGCTTTGCATAGTCTGAGTTTCCATTTCGGTACATCATGTTGTGTCTGAAAGTGGAGAACAGATGGGCGCTGTGGGAATTGAACTAATGGTCACTGACTGTGCTCGTGTCACTCGGAGATGTGATGGAAAAGTGCCATTCCCCATGACAAATCCTCAAAATCACTAGTATTGCTTCTGTATTGCACCTAATTGCACAAGCAGTCATCGCTGCACATTTGCACATTTTTTTTCTACAACCATTAGCCTCTCATTCAGCATAAAGCAAGAATTGATAGGCTCGGTGAAATAGATAAATCATTCCGTTCATCTGTCCTATTACATTTCCTCTATGTTAAAAAAAAAAAAGCATTGATAAAAAGCCCTTCTGAATGAATGGGTCTAAATCAAATAGATGATGAACTGTCAAGATTCTGAAGACAGATCGAGCTCTTACAAGCTCGCAAAGTGTGTCAGAACAGATTAAAAATGCAGCGTTTGGCTTGATGTCCTTGGCATCCTTCAGGAACACATCCAAGTCTGTCCAACATCTGTCGCAAACTTTAAATCTTTTCATGGCCCTCCCTAGAGCAGAGGAAAGAGGGAGGAGATATTCGCCATCGCTTGCTGTCAGCATGAGGCCACGAGCATGTGCATGGCGAATCTCTCTTTACACCCTGCAGCTTTAAGTGATGTGTGTTTTTTTCCCCCCCCACAGGAAGCATAACCTCAAGGAAGAGATCTCTATAATATCTCTACAGTTCCTACTAGACAGCGGCATGCTTAAAAAACAGAGTTACAGACATTTCTTTTTTTTTTCTCCTTAGTCAAAGAAGCAATATTAAATCAGCCTTGTTTGGAGATTCAGCAGAAATTTTGAAAGTCACACTATGCGCTAACATTTCCAGGATAAGAAAGCTCATGCTCACCCGCAGCTAATTTAAAGTCGACTCTCAAACACAAGGTACAAACACCTTCTAGAAACGTTGGATTAATCCTTATAGCTCCATGCGAAAACAAAAATATCACATACACGTCTAAAATAGAGTGGATCATTATGGATGGGTTGAGAATACAGTCAAACCTCAGACTGCAAATTTAAATCTGTTCTAAAGGCGAAAATCCGTACTGTGATACAAATTTTTCCGTAAAAAATAATGTAAATGCAGATAATATTTTGGGGTAGCTGGAGTGGATTATCAATGATACAAAAAAATAAAAAAATCACCTGTTGGTACCACTCGAAACAGCTGAAAGAAGAATCGTGAAATTCGTAAACTAGTTTTGGTTGACTGACGCAGACAAGTTTTCGAACGACTCCCGGATGTACACTACCACTCAAAAGTTTGGGATCACTTTCTAACTCCATGGTCGTTTCTGATTTTTATTTCTTTCTACACTGTAAAACAATACTGAAGGCGTTTATCCAAAACATACAATAATCTCCTCTGATCCATCTGCTACTTCTGCTCTGTAAAGCTTCATAACGGCTCTAATCTGAGGTGCTGTTTGTTAACTGGTGATTTCTGAGGCTGGTGACTCTAAATGAACTTCTTCTCTGCAACAGAGGTCAGTTTTGGTCTTGCTTTCCTGGGAAGGTCTTCATGAGAGACAGTTTCATCATGGAGGCTTGATGGTTTTTGCAAATGCACTCGACACAATACGGTTCTTGTAAGAACTATTCCAGAAAGGCTGACCACAGTGTCTTAAAATAATAACTGAATGTTGTAGTTGGTCCTTAATTATAACATTTTTTTATCAAACTTATTTCATAGTTTTGAAATCCCCAGTAATGCTGTAGAATGTAGAAAATAAATCACTAAACAAAAACAGAAATTTACAAGTGATCCCAAACTTTTGAGTGGTAGTCTATATACAGTACAAGAACAAGTACAAGTACAACCGGTCTTTATGTTGGTTTGGTTCGGTTAAGTTCGGTTCAGCTCATCTGTATGCCACAAATGCTTTCAATGCTGATGCAAATTTCTTGCAAAATGTCAATTCTTAAGCCGAAAATCCGTAAGGGAGGACATTTATATGCCAAGGGTCCACTGTAATCTAAAGTAAATTTCTATTTAATTGAAATATGTAAATAATCTGCTTTATTAATAATTAACATTTCCAACAACCATCATGTTGTGATTTCAGCTTAAGGCTTTATCTATTTTGTTCTAAAATCAACTTTAATCACTGGTAGATACTTTATTCTCCTGTTTTTTTGTTTTGTTTTTTTGTAATGTTCAAAAAAAAAAAAGATCTGTCTTCAAGCTCGCAAATAAAATTGATTTAATATGTTTCTGTCTGCCATCACTGTCCTAGAGGATTTAGACAATGCCGCCAATCAATATCCACCAGATGTTTGTGTGAAGAGATGGAGGACAAAGAAACATTATCCTATATTCAGGGTCGCGGGGGACCTGGAGCCTATCCCAGGAGACTTCGGGCACGAGGCAGGTTACACCCTGG